>JANRMT010062791.1:109768178-109787941 GCA_026402145.1 Polypterus bichir lapradei | reverse complement strand
CTTATGTATCAGCCACTGAAACGAGTGTTACTTATATTAGTGGATTACTGTTGAATAATTTGGCTAGACCGATTGGCTAGACAGAGGGACCAAGCTGGGAAAGATGTGCAGCAGGTTAGGGTGATAAAGAATAAAGAAGGAAACGTACCCACAAGCGAGAAGACTGTGTTGAGCAGATGTAAAGAGTACTTTGAGAGGCTGATGAATGAAGAGAAAGAGAGAGAGAAGAGTTGGATGATGTGGAGATAGTTAATCAGGAAGAGCAACAGATTAGCAAGGAATAAGTAAGGACAGCTATGAAGAGGATGAAAAATGGAAAGGCCATTGGTCCAGATGACATACCTATGGAAGCATGGAGGTGTTTCAGGGAGATAGCAGTGGAGTTTTTAACCAGATTATTTAATGGAATCTTGGAAAGTGAGAGGATGCCTGAGGAGTGGAGAAGAAGTGTACTGGTGCCGATATTTAAGAATAAGGGGGATGTGCAGGACTGCGGTAACTACAGGGGAATAAAATTGATGAGCCACAGCATGAAGTTATAGTCAAAGAGTAGTGGAAGCTAGGTGAAGAAGGCAGGTGATGATCAGTGAGCAGCAGTATGGTTTCATGCCAAGAAACTCTGAGGATGTTGATGGAGAAGTTTAGAGAACGCCAGAAGGAGTTGCATTGCGTCTTTGTGGACCTGGAGAAAGCATATGACAGGATGCCTAGAGAGGAGCTGTGGTATTGTATGAGGAAGTCGGGAGTGGCGGAGAAGTACATACGAGTTGTACAGGATATGGACGAGGGAAGTGTGACAGTGGTGAGGTCTGTGGTAGAAGTGACGGATGCATTCAAGTTGGAGGTGGGATTACATCAGGGATCGGCTCTGAGCCCTTTCTTAATTGCAATGGTGATGGACAGGTTGACAGATGAGATTAGGCAGGAGTCCCCATGGACTATGATGTTTACTGATGACATTGTGATCTGTAGCGATAGTAGGGAGCAGTTTGAGGAGATCCTGGAGAGGTGGAGATATGCTCTAGAGAGGAGAGGAATGAAGGTTAGTAGGAAAAAGACAGAATACATGTGTGCAAATGAGAGGGAGGTCAGTGGAATGGTGAGGATGCAGGGAGTGGAGTTGGCGAAGGTGGATGAGTTTAAATACTTGGGATCAACAGTACAGAGTAATGGGGATTGTGGAAGAGAGGTGAAAAAGAGAGTGCAGGCAGAGTGGAATGGTTGGAGAAGATTGTCAGGAGTAATTTATGGCAGACCCGTCACAAGCAAGAGTGACAGGGAAGGTCTAGAAGACAGTGGTGAGACCAGCGATGTTATATGGGTTGGAGACGGTGGCACTGACCAGAAAGCAGGAGACAGAGCTGGAGGTGGCAGAGTTAAAGATGCAAAAATTTGCATTCGGTGTGACAAGGATGGATATCATTAAAATGAGTACATTAGAGGGCCAGCTCAAGTTGGACGGTTGGAAGACATAGTCAGAAAGGCGAGATTTCGTTGGTTTGGACATGTGCAGAGGAGAGATGCTGAGTATATTTGGAGAAGGATGCTTAGGATAGAGCTGCCAAGGAAGAGGAAAAGAGGAAGGCCTAAGTGAAGGTTTATGGATGTGATGAGAGAGGACATGCAGGTGATGAGTGTAACAGAAGATGCAGAGGACAGAAAGATATGGAAGAAGATGATACGCTGTGGCAACCCCTAACGGGAGCAGCTGAAAGAAGAAGAAGATTTGAAAATATTGTTTACCTTGAGTATTCAAGCTTCATGAACTGATTCAGGCCATCCTATAACACAGTTTGCAATAATTAGGTCAGGATCACCTGTCCATTACTGTTCACAAATTTCCATTCACTCTCATGGGAGGATTGAATGTGAACATGGGTACGGTCTGTCACACCAATAGTGTTTGGCATTTTACCCATTGAGACACACATTGTCTTGTTGAATTACTTTGTATTTTCAGGAAAAAGGTGTTCAGAAGGCTTGACATGACAGATGAGATTTTATGAATGATTGAACATCGTAGGGCAAACTGGGCATTGCCCATTCTGCTAGACTTTAGTGGCACACCAGGCCTGTTAAGATAGCAGATTTAACAGGATTTGCAGGTATCCATCTGCACAAAACCCCCACTTGCATTCCAAAATAAGTGACTAAACTCCAGCTTGTACCAGGACCTGACTGGACTTCATCTGATAACAAAGATGTAAGTCAGAGGTGACCTGATTTCTCTCCACAGGTTTCTCTGCAGACCTTTTGAGCCAGAAGGCATGAAATAGAGTCAAGCAAGGACAAGGGCCTATTCAAGGGATGACACCTATGATGGACAGAAGACCTTCCCTATTAGAAAATATTGATTTTATAACTGGAAGTGACTTTAATCTAATCAGGAAAAGTTTCAACCTTCTGCACTATCCTGAAACTTTATCTGGTACTAGGGGGCTTTGCCCCTTTTTGCTTTGCTCGCCCAGCACCCCCAGCCCACCCCCCACTGGGGCATGCTACGCACCAGCCACTTTGCGTCTCTGCCGCTCGCATTGTGAAGGAAGGGGGCTGAACACACGCTAAGGAGATGCGGTCGGATTAGCTGCTGGCTTGCTGCTGCTGCCAAGCTGCGTGTTCTGCTTGTTGCACTGCATGTTGATCAATTAAAAGCCTGTACAGCAGCTGTCCTTTTGTCTCACTACCTTGTCTCATGGGATGTTAAAGTGTATCTCGCGGGACGTCAAAGTGTCTTTCCGAGAAGATCACGTCTCGACCCAAGATTATTTTATTATAATAGAGAGATATTCACTAGACACTCACTGAACTCCCTTGTGATTCTCTTGTGGCACCCTCTCTGGGATTCTCTCAGGGATGGGGAAATATGCAAATGACCTTCTAAAACGTGGTCTCTGAAACCTATGAAGTTATGAGTCGTCCTCTCCATGAGCAGGTGAAAATGAGAAATTCTCTTCCCTTTAAGAACATGAAGCTGAGACCCAGTCTGTCAAGCTAAGGCTGTGTGCCAATAGACTGAAAAGGCTGAGAATCCATGACAGAATCAAAACTCTTGGGCCAGATTGAGTAATGCCTTCTCTATAAGTAGTAGCAAAAGACAGCAGAAGGAAAGTTGAAGAAGCAGCAGCACAACACTGACATGGATCATTTACCTTTACTTGGTTAGCAGGCACTTTTATCCAAAGCGAATTAAAAAAGAGGCAAACAATTGAGTAACATTAGGCTAGGGCCTGATTGTTCAAGAGTAATAGGAAGGGTAACAGAAGTTGATTGTGCAAGTGAAAAGATGTAATAACTCATTTAAAATCATAGATTACAATCACTAAAGCAATTAAAATTAAACAAATTAACCTAGAGTAGAAAATATTGTAGAGCAGTTTCTTTTCCTTCATCAATTTGACAGATATTCACAGAACAGATGGGTCTTCAATCGCTTCCTAAATACATTGAGAGAGTCAGCAGTATGGAAGGAGGTGGGCAGCCTGTTCCACCAACAAGGAACTACGTAGGAAAAGAGTCTGGATTGAGTGACATCACCAAACGCTGTTTCTTTGCAGTTCTGAGTGGGCGAAAAGGAGTATAGCACTTTACCAGTGTCTTCTTATACTCAGGTGCTGACACATTGAATACTCGGTAAGTGAGTATCAGGGATTTAAACTTAACGTGTGCTGCTACAGAGAGCCAATGTAGCAACCTGAAGAGAGTAGTGACATGTGCCTGTCTCGGCTGGTTAAATATAAAATAGGTTGCTGCATTCTGGTTTAAACTTTTGCTCAGTTCTTATAACTTGGTTGCATGCTATGCATGTGCTAAACGTCTTCATTTATACCTATCACTACAAAACAGAGCACAAACATGCAAAAGACCAACTACAGCTGTAGTACCTTTGAAAATTATAACCATAGTATTGTGAAATAGTGCAATACTATTGCAAAAATAATTACAGTAATACTTCTGTGAAATAATACAATAATTTTTTTTTCTGGCTGGCAAGAATAATCCATATAAACATGATATCAAATTTTGCTAACTAAATAATACAAAGCATATCAATAAAGAAAGAAATCAGATAAATATTGCTTCTAAGATAACCATTAAAAAAATACATCCTCCTTAAAAAAACAAACTTTTCAAAAGAACAGCTTTCATTATCATTGTTTACTAATGCACATGACATAATAGATCTAGGACGATACTGTGAAGAGAATAAGTCTGCATTTCACAAACTAACTAGACAAACTTTAGACTAACTTTATACACATAAACACCACCTAGGAAGCCTGGTGCCAATCTGTAAATTATCTGTGTATACAGTACATTAATTTGTATAATCTGTAATATTTCTACCATTCTTAAATGAAATTAATAAATTCCATTATGTATTTAATATTGACTATACACCTTTGGACAGCTTACAGTGTGTTTATTTCTTAAAAATACAGGGAAAAACTCTGATACACTGAAATACAAAGTATTCTAATTAGAATCTAGTGAACAAAACAAAACAGTTACGCAAAACTGCTATTGTTAATTGCCTACTCAGCATCCATGCCATCCTCAACCACTCCCTCTGGCATAAAATCAGAAACTTTCCAACATTCTTAAGGTTATGCTTTTGGGAAAGTCACCAATGACCTGCAAAGATACTTTTTTCATGTATGTAGATGTTTCGATGCTATTGGCATCATTTAAAATTTAGCATTTTGCAAGTAGAATAATTTCAAGTACAATAATTTGTTCAAAATATATATTAAATATGACTTACATTAACACATTTTAAACTTACAAAAATTGCACAAGTATTATTAACAATATTTAAAATATTGCTTTTCTGGTTTCTTTGCCTAATTATTGTAACTGTGGAAAACTAATCACTTTCTTATTTTTTAAACAAGTTACAGAATGTATGAATGGCATAACATTCAGTTGTGTTTAGGGACTGGGACAACTGTTTTAAAAGTTGAGTTTACTTTATAAATAGAGATATACCACATTTTTGTTTGTTAAATATTGTACAAAATACTTTACAGGGTTGGATGTGACATTTGATAAGAGATTTGTTCAGATCATCTTGTCTCAGTTTGTACAGGCAGCACATGGGCATAAGCTCTGCTGCCTTTTCAGTTAATTATACTGATGGCTGAGGATATGTTTGCTTGCAGAAGTAGCTGTTGGACATATACTGTAAAAGACAAAAATATTGTGTGCAAAATATTCAAGTTGAAATAACTAACATGTAATAAATAAAAGTCTTGGTTATGACAATTTTATGTAATAAAGCTTTGATGTCAAAAGAGCTTAAATGAAATGAATGGCAGCAATGCTAATCAATTAAACACTAGACTAAAGAGATCATTTTAGTGGTCAGTGCTATGGACAGACATCCTAATGCTCCAGCAGATGAACAAACACTAACAGAATAGAGGCCCAGTTTCTCTAAAACAAGCACTGAGAGAGCTTCTCACTAGCATCTCACCAAGCTCTTTTCTTCCTTTATTTGAAGTCTTGTGGAGGATTGGTGAGAAGCACTAATATCTTGCCAGTGAAATAAAACCACACATCAAAAAACCTTCCCTTGGACATTTGAACTTTTGGTGAAAGCTGCAGTTGATAACAAAGATTCAATGACAAATAATTAAAATTAAAGAATAGAAACATGAGAACATTCAAAATATGAATTAGGGATTTTGTATTAAATTAAATATGCATAATAATGTAAGGTCCAGTCCATATACGTAAACCTTATGGCACCAGAACACTGCTGTGATTACATTGTTGACATGCTGATTAGGCATCATGGTTGACTGATTAGTTAGTATCAGGAAAAAAAAAGGACGACTACAAGAGTACCTTCACATGTTTTTGGAGAATATTATAGGCGGCCAACTGTCTGATGCAAAGTTGTGATGCATCTTGTATAGCTCCTGGCCTTATCCCAAAAATGTTCAGTTCTCAGGTAATTAAGGGAATAAAATCAATCCAGTTTCTAAACTCGCTTATCCAGAACAGGTTCATGGGAAAATCTCAGCTAGCCTCAGATGCAAGGCAAAAACAGTCCTCGGTCAAGGAATCAATCTATTGCAGGGAAGGAAATCCTCTTCTACAAACACAAATGAGTCAAATGAGGGATTTAATCCTAGTACTTGTGCCTTCAAGCAGACTGTATTTGAAAAACTCCAAATTACACACAGTTTCAATGCCCATTCATTTTTGCTAACAGAACTCTTACAATTCACCCAGTGGTGATTGTATATGTCAACTTTATACCTTTTTTTTTTTTGGAGGATTGTTTGCATTTTCTTAATGTTTAGGTTCCCTCTAGGTGTAATTAACATTTTGGTCTGCCAGGTCCCTTTTGTCAATCGCCTTCCTCTGCTATTTATTTTTTGCTTTTAGCTTATCTATTGTTACTTTTTCCTTTTAGAGGATTTCATTTTACGTGGTGGAACACTACATATAGGCAAATCGACTATGCAGTAACTGGAAAAAAAGCTATTTTGCTGTGTTCATAAATAGCGTTGTGTGTATTTTTGTTTCTTGTTTTTGCTTTACATTATATTGAAGTACACTAATAATAATGTAAGAGATAAATACATGTGCAGTGTCTAAAGGAGTGAGGTAATTTTTAATGCATTATTAATACATTTATTTCACTTAATGATTGTAGAAACAAAAACAAATTATATACATCAAATATACGAGTATAACACTGAACTTAAAATTTGTTACCAGTTGTCCAGGCAGTGTCTGTGTATCTGAAAGAAATTAAAATAAGCTGTGGTGTGCAGATTTATTTTCTTCCCATTTCCATTCAACTTTTATTTTTTCCAGTGCGTGGTGTAATAAACAACAGGACTTTGTTGACACATAAAAGAAGATCAGGTTTATTTTTAGAAAAGTGTGGTTTTAATTTATAGCATCTGTCGACATTAGTTTGACGTTTGGACATGGAAACTCTATATCTCCAAAATGAAATTAGTAATGCCATTGAAACCAATTGCTAAAATATTCACTTTGCTTACAAGCTTTGTTTTTTATTCTCAAACGTGTCCCTATTTTATTTAAATATATTGGTCTGAAATTGGTTCAAAATGATTGCAAATTACACAAAAAATCAGTTGTGAACATTACTGATTATTGTTAACATTTTTTTTTTAAATAACGTGTAAAGTACACCAATGTGAAGTCCACTGCCTATAAGTTAAAATAGGCATCAATCTAAAATGAACCTTTTTAAAAGTACAATTTTCATGTTCCTTTAACAACTCAGATTTTGCCATTTTAGTCAAAAGGCCAATAAAATTACATATAAAAGATCCTTGGATTTCAGCATTCTGGCACTGCAGCCTCATATATCAAATGGCTCTTACAGTTTTCTAAGTAAACGATTCCAATGATAACAAGATAATATGCCATAGAGAGGGGCAGGGCATTGAGGAATGGAAAATACATAAACTCGGCAGGACTGACACATCTGTTTAATTCTGTTTGGAAGACTAAATTAGAGGTGGGTTCTTCCTGTCAGAGACCTTATTTCATTTGTGAATCCTTTATTTCACTATGCATTCAAATAAATCTTTTATCACATATTACACTCCTATGCATTAGAAGGTGCAGTGGTTGTTATAGAATAATAGTGAACACAAGATCACTCCAGTAGACTGGGTTTGATTGACTGTTGGCCCTGTCACTGACTGTGTGAGCTTTTGAGGTTATCCTTGTGTCTCCATTGAATTTCCTCCAGGTAGCTGAGCCTTTCTCCTATATCTCAAAGAAGTGTATGTGAGACTGACAGCTCTAAACAAGCCTGAGGTTGGATAGATATGGATATTGTGGAAAGCTGAATGGTTGTTTACAGGGTCATTGGACTAGTGCCCCATATAGGGTTGCTTCCTATCTTGCATCTATTTCTGTTGGGTTAGGCTCCACTTCTCTGTGGCCCTAAAAGGTGTAAGCACATGAAATGATAAAAGTAGTAAACCCCGAAACAAGAGGTCCTGCTTCCATGCACATTTGTTAGTGTAAACAAAATAAATTTGTCTGAATAATAATCCGCTCAGTATAGTGGCTCAATCCAGCATGTAACATTATCAAAATTACATTCAAACTGAAAAATGAAGGAAAAAAACAAATAAAAAAAGTTTTGGAAAGTTCAAAGACAAATGCAACAAAGATGGGTGGTTGTAATTATGTTTAATAGATGCTTTAATTCTTGATGCAATTTAATCTACTGTGTTATAAATGAAAAAAATTGTTAAGTCTTAGTTTTCACATTAATGTATATGAATGAGATAGATAGATAGATAGATAGATAGATAGATAGATAGATAGATAGATAGTAGTAAAAATCTTTAATCTAACATTTTTCTCCAAATATATTTGTCATTCAGAAATATTAGCTGTTAGAAGAAAACAACACATTTTTAAACTAAAAGCAGGCATGATGAAGACTTTAAGTCACATATTACGAATAACTTTTCTTTCGACGTATTAAAGTAACATAACTTTGTTGCATACTGCTTAAAAGAATGACACCAGGGCATGAAACTTCAGATGACATGACACTTGTGTAAAAATAATATACGTGTTCAAGCTCATTTAAATCTCATTCTCAAACCTACTTAATCCAATTCAGGGTCTCACCTCTTTTAACAAACAGCTTACAGACACTAAATTTATTTCTAGGGCTATTTGAGTACAACTCTAATCCTTTAATAGCAATAAAACAAGAGCATCATAACTTAATAATCCATAAATTAAATAGTTTTTTTATCATTTATTTCATTTCAATGTAAACAAAAATACAAAATGAAAATAAAAAAAAAATCTAATTATTCGTTCTAAAATGTTTTGCCGAAGCTGTTTTTAATTATTTCAGTTTATGAGAATGCAAGCTGTAGCGTTCTATAGCATAAAGCCCTAATTGGCTTTACAGGTGTAAATTTTACAGTGCGACTGTATTTGGCTGATTGAGACAGTATTAGTGTATTAGGCAAGCGTTTCACAGCTTTTTGATTTTTTTTTTCCAATGGTCTTTGTGATAGTCTTTTTCAAATTGTAACGTGATCGTCATTCCAATAAATTTACAGATAATCCTAAACAAGAGTAAGGAAAAAAGCAACTAAAATGCAAAGCGCTTTTATTTAGTAAAATCAAGTTATATGTGGATTCTTTACAGATTTATCTCTCCGGTTTCACACCAACAGGCCATCAGTGAAACGCTATTCAAATATCTATATGATACGTATATAGAAAATTAAACAATCCATCCAAGCTAATAAACTAATACATAGTAGTGTAATTCGGTAGTTTTATTAGGTAAAAGTACCTTGATTGTATATAATTTTCATTTACATTTATAAGTTCTTATTAATTCTAACCGAGGTGTATTTGTTCTTTCATTTAAAATTCATGCATAATCTAATTAGTTGCGCGTTATAATTAATTTATTTGACTGTCTGATTTAATATAGGTATTTAAAAACACGTGCTGGTTGTTACAACATAAAAATGTAATTTATTTAATTAAATTGTGTTAAAAATTTAATTTTCATTGAATACGTTAACTAATGAAGATCCTGTGCTGCATATTTTTAACGTTATGAGGAGCCTAAAGGATTTCCTAAACCAAGGGTAAAAAAATGCATAGATAATTGGATTCATGCCTGAGTTCATGTAGGTTAACCATATTAACGCATTATATAAGTAAGGGGGAAGGGAAAATTCGAAGAACTGATTAATAACTGTATAACTATAAAATGGAAACCAACAGCTTAGGAAAACTGATATCACTATACCTAACGTTTTTGCGGCTTTTCTTTCTGATTTGATAGAATTCACAATTTTTCTTTGCTTATGGAGTATCTTCTGCTGTGCAGATATGGCACTTGCTTGCCTTTGTGCCACTACGAAAATTTGTCCGTAAAGACTTATTATAATTGAAAAAGGTAGGAGAAATGAAATGATGAGATCTGTAGTATTCCACGATGGTGTAAGCATTATTACACAGTCTCCAGGACAAGGGTCCAGTCCAATGACTCCCTCAAGGTTACCGCCGAAGAGAAAAATTGCGCACGAATAAGTAAACGCGAAGAGCCACGCAACTCCAACAGAGAAAGAGGCTTTGCGAACTGTTATCTTCGAAGAATAAATGAATGGCTTACAGACTGCAATGTTTCGATCGATGGCTATTAATACCATATTGATTATCGAAGTGACAGTGAAACAACAAAGGGTAATCGAATAAATAACACATGAAATATTTCCGAAATTCCAACACGTTTCTATAAATTGAATAACCATTATCGGCATGACAATAATTCCAACCATACAGTCGGCCACAGCCAAAGAGAGCACAAACACATTAGTTGGTGTATGGAGCTGCTTAAAATGAGAGATCGAAATAATTACCACGAGATTTCCATAAAAAGTGAGCATTGCTGCAATAGAAGCACAAAAATACAGCGTCACAACAGTCAATGGTGTTCGAGGTTCTTTGACGCAAGAAACATTTTCTGAATGATAGCAGTACTCCACGGTGAGGTTTTTTTGCATCTCTGGTGGCTTTCTGAGTTATTTAGGCTATAGAAGAGGACTATCATGAGTTTGAGTCATGATGCCGTTTGTAGAAAACGACAGCTAACTGCTCATTTAAAGAAACTACTTCACGTACACGCCCATTTCCAGGCATGTGAACACAAAGAATTGCACCTCCCGATTCTCATTATTATTTAAGTAATTACATATTGCATTGTTTTTTGTACATTCTGTCGTCCATAGAAGTATACAGCAGATTCTTCAATAGAATATTAATATAAAATTGACCCAATTATATTAGTAGCATGTAGGTTATTTTAGTTTATTACCCAGCACTGATAGTTTAAGAAGTTATTCTGTACTTTCAAAACAGGTGTTTTCGTTGTTTTTTTTTTCCACGTGACCTTTTTTGTGATCAAATTTTTATTTAGTTTTCAACAATAAAAGTAAACGATCAAAAGATTCAAATAACAAATGTGAGAGTAATGTAGTTAAAAAAAATCATACTAACCATGCAATAACCCTCCCATCATGAAAGTTAGACCATAAGAAATAATGTAACAAAATCATAGCCCCAACATTCCCAGGGGCTCTGAAGTTTCAACTATTGATATATAAGACCAGGAGAGGATAAGAGAAAAGAAAAAAGAAAAAGGAAGCTTTAAACATCATTAAAATGTTTAATGTCATGTTTCCTTAGACTTATAACTAACGAAATCTCAAAATTCATATCATAAAACATAATTGTTACAATGGCCATACTTTTAAAAGTAATAAAATAAAAAATTATACATTTAGGTTACTATCTGCCATTTTTTAAAACTCAGCTGGCAATCAATAAATACATTTGAGTAAGAGATATTAATTTTTTGTGTCTTTAAGATTTTGTTTTAGTAACACTGAAAAATCTAATCTAATTTTTAAGATTTACACATTTCAATTGCATGACAAATTTCCATCCAACTGAATCTTAATCTTAAAATAAGTTTTTTTTTTTTTTCTCTGTGATTTATGCAATGGAAATTCTTTAAATATTAAAGTTTAACAAAAACTTTAGCCCAACAAAACAGAATAAACATGAAAAGATCAGTATACTGTAATTATTAGACTGTGAATATTTGTCTAAATGATTGGAAAAACGTACACTGTGATATTTTATATTGTTGGTTAATTTGTTGTTAGATATGTTTTATTGTTTTATCAATTCTAACCTAATGACTAAATGTATTTGTTATTACAATTTTTCACTTGTGGCAATCAACTTTTATTACCTTTCCTACTGCACTTGCTGAACAAACAGGCCCTAGCCTAATGTTACTCAATTATTTTTACCTCTTTTGTAAGTCACTTTGGATAAAACTGCCAAGCAAATAAATGTAAAATTTAAATGTAAATGTTTGCCTTTCACCTAGTAGCCACCTAAATTCATATATAAAGCACTGCAAAGATGAATATCAGACCCTTTAATCTGGTGATATTAACTGACCTATCTTCTGCCCTGCAGCCCCTTCTTTATTCTGGTAGGTGACCAGCAGTCTGTTGCTGTACTTGTCCAACTGTGACAAAAACCCTGACCATAATAGTATGATGTTTATCTGCCTAAACTCAAAATTAAACTGAAAATGAAAATGCATACACAAAGACACAAACTTGATCACTCACAATTGGTTTATAGTCTATAAAAAATACACTTACTTACTATGTCAAATTTCCCCCCACAGACTAAAAAATTTCTACTTCAAAAAGTGCACACCATCTCTGTCTAAATTCAGCAACCGCATGCATGTTTTTCACTACTTCTTGTTATTTGTACGAACATGTAGCCTATTTACAAGTATTTGGGTGGCTGCCCCCAAACGTCTTTCTGTGTCAGTCTTACTCCTTTCACATTTGTTACATTTAGTACTGTTTTGGAAGGAAGCACACATGAGGAAAAAAGTTCATTAAACTTGTGCCTGTGCTCAGAGACTTCAGTCTCAAGGTATGCAATGGTTTCGTTTATGTGTACAAGGCCTACAACAAATTCAACAATTTCATTTAAGTCTAAGAGGATCTAGTAAAACAGGCTTTGCAGCGGGTACTAATTCTCAGTACATTAAAGTACAAAGTGAGTTCTGAATTACATCATCCTCAGATAATTCATGAGCTGTTATCAGGAGAGGATCCTTGAGTAATTTTCAATTGGACAAGACTATCTGTCAAAATGCAATCTTTCTTAATTCAAAAGCTGCCCTACTTCTGGCAGTTCTGATGTATATCAGCCTTTTCTTGTGTACACGTTTTAAATGCTTCTGAGAATATTTTCTTAAAATTAATTTCTGCGAACCCAGAGATGTCCAATGTCCTAGCAGGAGGATCAGCTTTAAACAGCTGCTCAAAGTAGCCAGCCCAGCTGCTCACAAATGTAGCGTAATCCATAAGAACTGTTCCATCACCTTCCCTGACTGCTACTCTCCGAGGAACAGATGTGGTTGTACATAACACTTCGATTCCTCTTTAAGCAGGATGTGGGTCACTAGATTATAGATGGTGTGCCACAAACTCACAGATTTATCTTACAAATGCCTTCTTATCTGCTCTCAGAACCCTTGCAGCCATACTTCTCAGTTCCCGGTACAGATCAGAGTTGCTAGCAAGACATGCTCTGTAACTCCTCTCGATGATGTCCAGGCTGTCCACCTTCTGCAAACACCGGCAACACCAACGCAAACCCTCAGCAACGGATCTTGGAGTCTAGCCAAGTCAAGCCTCATTTTTCTAGTACGTGGTTGCCTGCTGGACCTAAGCTGAATATTCAGAGTAGCAAAAGTCTGTGGTCAGAATTCACAAACCAGACACTCATGTAGACCCTGCAGTTCTATAGGAGCTTCCAGTATCTACCCACAAGGATGTGATCAATCTCCTTCACCACGTCATCAGTATTGGTGTACCAAGTCCAATGATGTAGCTCAGGGCACTGGAACAAGGATCCAGCAATCTGCATCCCCTGACCTTTTGCAAAGTCAAGGAACATGGAGCCACTTTCTCCACAGTTGCCACTTCCATGGGGACTGACACAATCAACACAGCCAGCCTTGTGCACTGAAGTCATCCATGACCAGAAGAGTGTCATCTCACAGACATCCATCAACCACCAAGCGCAGTTGCAAATAAAATGTCTCCCTCACCAAGACATCACTCACCATGGGTGGAGCATACACTGAGACAACAGACAAGGCATCTAGAGAGTGCATTAATCCGAGTCTCATAATGCACTTGTTCAAAGGAGTGACATCGGACACCATCAGAAGGAGACGATTCATCACAGCAACAGCTACTTTCCAAGTTTGACAGCCATCAGAGTGACTAGACCAATAAAAGGCGTATCCACTACCCATCTACTGAGATCTGGCCAGTCCCAGGTCTGCACACCTAAGAGATTGCCATCACTGAAATATGAAGTTTACAAAGCTCATGCGACAGCAGAGGAAGCTGATCATCATGCCAGAGAGACAAGACATTCCACAACCTACCTGGATGGACCACTTCAAATTGGGATCCGAGTCCTGCAGTGCAGGGGGAGATGCCTCAGCACCACGCCAGTTCCCATCCCCAACAGGCCTGATCCCATTGGCTCTTTCGTGGTTTTGACTTTTTTGGGGATGAGACTCCCAAGAGCTTTTACCCATCCCATTCATAATGCGAGCATCCTTCTTGTATGCGGCTGCAGCAGAGCTGCTTCTAAACACAGCAGAAAGGAGTATTGTCTGCCTTTTTGGAGCAGAGTAAAGTGTTTATGGTGGCTGGAGTGCCAATACTGCCACTAGCCCCCTAGCTTTCCCTGCAAGTTGAAGGACCACTGTGTTATATGTTATATTTTTGTTTGTCTCTGTCCAGTCTTATATGTCATTTAAGCAGCTATTATATTTCTATGATAACTGCATATAAAAATATTGATGTTAATATATGATATATAAATGTATTGTTCTGCTTCACAAAATGAGCGTACCTCCATTAATTTGATATGTCTAAAGGCCGGAGACCTGCCTCATACAACAGAGAAAGGAGCCTTGCTTAATTGGATTAATCCCACATTATTATGGCATCCTCCTGCCTGGCAATCCTATTGATTGTTAATCATCAAAAATCCTGCAGTTTTTTACATTGTCCATCTCACTTCTTAAGCTAACAAAACTTATATGAAACTATTACAATTTCATTTTGTTTTATTGCTCATTTATCTTGATATATATTTTTATATATTTGTAGTTTTTGTACTTTACCATTACTGCATTATAAAAGGGTTCTCCAGAAAGGTTGGCAGCACAGTTTTTTTACTGTTATGAAATTGCCACAGAATTGATTAAACACACTCATAAGACCCCTAAAATTAGCTATGCAACCTCTATTAGCTTCCGCTGCCTCGTGTCAGTGAGAAACAAAAGCATCTAGCCCAAACCTTGAACTCGCTACCAATTTTTTACTTCTTCGGTACTGTCCTAATTACTCCCAAATCCCTTTCAGGAAGCAAGAAGCAATCAATAATTAAAATGATATCTTCTTTATCACAAAAGAGAGTGGCAATGACTTTCCCTGCTCAAGTGATAACATTACACCTTCTTCAGAAGAGATTATTATTAGGTAGCTGACATCTTTATTCAAGGCAACTTAACGACATCTGAGAGATACAATTGGCTATATTTCTTTCGGTCTTTTCCAATTTCAGTGCAGGCAGATGAAGGAATTTGTTCATGGTCACATAGAGTCAGTAACAGTCTCTGAACGCATAACCTCAGGGTTTAAAGTACAAATCCTTAACTAGTACAGCACATTTCCTGCCCATGACTGTTTACGGTTCTCTACACGTGTACTACACGTTGTCTTCTTAAGACACTGAAATATTGATCAAAAGTCAGATACAAATGAAGTGAGTGAAAAATGAAAATGTATAGAAAATATATACTGGTGTATAAACAAGGATGAAATATTAAAAAAAAAAATGTATAAAAAGAAGAACATTCACAGTGCAGCCTTCTGTGAAAAGAATGCAGTTCTTCTGATCAAAAAGTACAAGTTCTGATAACTCAGAAACGTACCTTGATATAGGATATTTTCAGAATGTTCTGGGAGATGCACTTTCTCAGCTAGCGGCTAAGTTACCAGTGTATGCAGTATGTAAACAGTCATTTCACTACAGTATATAGCATGACCCACAGACAGTCAAAGGAAAGCATTATGTAATTTGTGGGTTTTCAGATGTGATCATTGTTGTTGAATGCATACATATTTGAAGTAAATCCCGACATCGACGAGCAGAAGAGCAGAACTGGCCAAGTTACCAGGAGCTATGCAAAATGCAGCCATGTGGGTGAAGATTTTTGGTTTGTGGCCCCCCCCCCCCCCCAATTATATTTGATGACAGTTCCAATTGATTAATTATGGACTGAATTATGATTTACATACTTTCTCATCCCCACCACGAAATGAATTCCTGCCTACACCAAATGCTTAATATTCTGAGGTGAGTTTAATGGTACATGGTGTTTGGGAGAAAGCAGTCATCCAATGTTACCATAAGTCTCTATTGCTTGATGCCTGTGAAATATTCATCATCCAAGGGAGAGAGGATATAGCATGTAACCTGAACAAAGAAAAACGTTAAAAGTTCACTTCATCAGTCAAACTTCTATTATCCATCCCTCAATGTTTTTGCCAGATGCCAAATATCAATCTGCCTGTGCCAGCCACAGGAATTTGCTTCTCTATTTCCACCCACTGCTTACACCTCTTTGGTATTGCTTTAACACCTTACCCGTTCATTAGTAAGAAGTCCCTTTTCCACATGTGAAACTTGTACAAGAATTGCATGTTCACCAAATAGTTGCCTTTGCAATATCTTCCTTCTCCTGTACTTGAATTTATTTATTCACTTTTAACAGTGCGTACCAAGTGTCAACAATTTCATTAGTGCAGTGTTTTTTCCTTTATTGATATGACTTCATGTTTGCATCCAGAGATTAAGGTTTAAGTTTCTTGTATATTGCATCCATGTTTCACTAATTATGGTATTATATCATTATTTAATTCTATTTAATTTACATTGTTTCCCATCATACCTCTGTTTTAAACTGCTACTTACATCAAAGGTTTGGGTGACCACACCTTTTTAATGAAATGTTTTATTTGGACTTTTATAGGCGAACAGTTTACCCTTCTCTATGATCTTATCACAAAGCTTTGATAAATGGATGAAAGAGCTTGGTGTGAAACTAGTGAAAACAACTCTCTATCAGGAAGCCGGCTTCTATCTGAGTAGTATAGGGGCGTCACTATTATACATCATCAGATTTTGACAGGTGTATGTCCCGCCCCCCTGGCATTTCCGGTACCCACCTGCTGCCACCTTGTTAATGGGCATTTCCCCCCGCGCTCTGATCTCTTCCTGTTGTCGGGTGTGCTGTTTGACCGGCATCGGACCTTTTGTCAATCGTGCGTAAGGAAAATGGTCGGGCGATCTTAGCCTTGATGCTAAACTGGGGGGGGCTGATCATCTTTGTGATCCGAGACGGACCTTTGGGAGCCTGTAAGGTGTCAAAAAGGTAAGTCATCAATGGGGGCGGAGCAGACATCCTGCTGCTATCTGCGTGCAGCGCAGGGGTGTGTACAGAGAGTACAGAGAGCGTGATTGACAGACCCCGGCGAGAGGATGTACAAGAAAACTTTAGAGAGAATCTATTACACACCCAAGGAACCTGGCAGTTTTGGTGGTGTTAACAGCTTGTTGAGAAATGCATCAAGTCGCCGGAAAAATGTTAAGCGAAAAAACGTATTGGAGTGGATGAATGGACAATATACCTACAGTGTGCACAAACCAGCACGGCTCAGGTTCAAGAGAAACAGAACCATTGTTTCAACGATTGATGACCAATGGCAAGCAGATTTGGTAGAGATGTGTTATTACTCAAAATTCAATGATAATCATAAATTTATCCTCACCTGTATCGATGTGCTCTCAAAATATGCTTGGGCTGTGCCATTAAAGGCCAAGACAGGGAAAGAAGTTTCTCGGGGTTTTAGTTTGATCTTTAGACAGGGCCGAGTTCCTAAGAAGCTACAGACAGACCAAGGCAAAGAATTTCATAACACATTGGTATAAAAACTTCTAAGACAGAACAATATTGTACATTTTGTCACAAACAGCGATGTAAAGGCCAGCATAGTAGAACGGTTCAATAGAACCTTAAAGTCCAAAATGTGGAAATATTTTACATATGCCAATACTTTTCGGTATATAGATGTCCTGTCAGACTTTCTGCAGAGTTATAACCACAGTTTTCACACCACGATTAAAACAAGGCCTGTAGATGTGACTCCTGAAAATGCTCTGAGTGTTTGGAAAACAGTCTATGGCAGGACAGGGCAAAGAAATTCTACTCCGTGCACTTTCAAAATAGGTGATCATGTCTGCGTTTCAAAATTAAAAGGTGTATTCGAAAAAGGGTATGAGCAGTCATTTACAGATGAAATATTTATTATCTTGGACTGTTTTAAACGGATCAAACCTGTCTATAAACTAAAAGATTACGCAGGTGATGAAATTCAAGGGACGTTTTATGCAGAAGAGTTACAAAAAATAAACCCCGATGCTAATCAGGTGTACCGCATCCAGAAAATTCTAGCCACTCGTGGGCGTGGTAGAAACAAGCATGTATTGGTAAAATGGCTTGGCTGGGACAAGAAATTTAACAGTTGGGTCAAGGCTTCAGAAGTGAAAGACATAAGGAGTTGAGAAAGCAAGAAAAAAAAAAAATGTCTAAAGTCAAAAATGGATTTTATGTGACACTGCCAAGTAATTCATCGGCCAAGACTTTTCCCAACAACACGATAGCATCATTCACCATTCAGCTAGCCAAGACAATAGAACTGTCCAGAGACTGGGAAGTGGCATTTGTGGAACTGACTTACCCAAAAACATTCAATTCCATCACCCAGCCAACACAATTTACACTAATGAATGAGGAAACAAGATCAACAAAATGGACATACACTTTAAACAAAGGTTATTTCAGGAATATAGAAGCATTGTTGTCGGAAATGAATCATGTCATTAATACCAACCCGTCATCACCTAAGACAATACTTAAATACAATCCAGCCAGTAGAACCGTTCGCCTGATGGGTGATAAAGGCATTTTGCTCCAAGTGTCCGGGGAGCTGTCTTACATTCTCGGGTTTGATCATGATAAGCCATCTTACAAGTCACCTAACTCGGCTGATATCACAGGTGGTTTTTCCACCATGTTTGTGTATACAGATATTATCGAACCACAACTTGTTGGAGATATGCATGCGCCATTACTGAGATGTGTAAACATAAAAGGTGAAGATGGTGCAAATGTCACCATATTTTTTGAAAAGCCACACTACATACCTCTCGCCGTGCAAAGCTTCAATACTATAAGAAATGAAATTAAGACGGACCAGAATAAACCAGTTCCATTCCAGTATGGTAAAGTAATAATCAAGTTGCATTTTCGTCCAGCAAGATCTATCAATTTTTAAACATGCTTGTAACAAAAAACTATGGAGATCCACGCACCTACGCATCTTATTACAAGACACAAGCCGGCAATGGTCTACCAGGGTTTCATGGTCTCCCAGTCCAGTACGGTGGTGGTATTGGTGGTATTTTTAAAGCTCTCTTCAGAAAAGCAGTGCCTCTGTTTAGGCATGGGCTAGAAATTGCTAAACCTCATGTCAAGTCTGCAGCGAAAAGCATTGCTAATGATGTCATGAGTCACGTGGCAGGTGCTGTAATGAATAAAGTTGCAACACCCCAACAAGAAGGTTCTGGTATGATTGTTATAAAGAGAGGTAACAAAAGAAAAAGACACACACCCCATCTAGCAGTGCTCGGGCCATCTGCATGGCCCAGGAAGAGAGCAAAGAGGAAAAAAGCTTTACACTCTGCCAAAAGAAAAAGAAAGTCAACCAAGAGAAGATCCATAACCAAGCAAAATTCTGGTGATATATTCTAAACATGGCTTTTGTACACTGTGCGTCAGATGAATGTGCAAAATCGGAACTGGACGTATTTCAGCTGTCACCAACACAAACCAGCATTGAAAAAAGCTACTATGTTGAAGTGCCGCCTCTCACAGCATTGTCAGAAAGTGCTCCACTTGAGTTTTCGATTGCCGGAAATGATCAATACCTGGACCTCAACAACACACTCCTATACTTAAGCTGTAA
>JANRMT010062791.1:109745405-109758347 GCA_026402145.1 Polypterus bichir lapradei | reverse complement strand
GTTTATCATTAAAGTATATTGTTTATATGTTTACATTTGTAATTTGGATATATATATATATATATATTTAGTACTGTTTCTAAATATTGACGTTTGAAGAAGTTAAAGTATAGTTGAACAGACGCTATATGGAGTTTCTCGCATTGTTTGTTATGGAATTGCGGTATTATCGTTTCCTCATATATAATATGTATATCTGTTAGGAATAATTACTTATTTAAGTTGAGTAAATGCTTTGTTGTTTAACGTTCTAGTAATTACCGATATTGATGTTATCTGGGGTGTAGTACGCCATCTACTGGATAAATGAAGTATCTGTTAATGACTAATGTTAACATTGACGAACTGAAGAGAAAGAAACTGGGATAACTAATTTATGTTTATTGTTATTTATTTAGACCATATCTTCACATTGTATAAGTTTGGAAGAAATTAATAAATAGAATTTGGACATCTTCATCCATCCCTGACCGGATGTGTGCAGTGGTTGTAATTTAATCCAAACCAACATAATTCTTCACTACAATGGTGTTGCAGGTTTTCCATAACTAATAACAGCTCAAAATAAAATTTTAAAATTAAAGTGAAATGGAATTCTATACTCAACCTAAGAATAAATAAAACCCAGAAAAAAAACTGTAATGTTCCTAAATAAATTCCAAATATACACAAATATATACAATTATATCAGCATTAGCAGGCTCACTGTGTGTATTAAAAGTACAGGACCTGGACCAGGGAAAGGTTTATTGGCAAGAAGAAGAGGCCAGGATATTCAATGAGGGAGAGTTGCTAGCTTATATTATTTCCAATATTTTACATTCCAATATTTTATTATTTTGTAGGGTTTTTTTGATGTCCGTCTTTTGTTTAGGTTAAATCTTTGATCAGAAGTTCTTTATGTGCAAAAACAGGAGAAAAACAAAACAGTTTTGTCAGGTTTAGGTCAGGTTTTTAATTATAAACACATCCATCCATTATCCAACCCGCTATATCCTAACTACAGGGTCACGGGGGTCTGCTAGAGCCAATCCCAGCCAACACAGGGCACAAGGAAGGGAACAAATCCCAGGCAGGGTGGGCGCCCACCGCAGAACACACACACACACACACACACACCAAGCACGCACTAGGGACAATTTAGAATCACCAATGCACCTAACCTGCATGTCTTTGGACTGTGGGAGGAAACCAGAGTACCTGGAAGAAACCCACACAGACACGGGGAGAACATGCAAACATGCAGGGAGGACGCAGGAAGTGAACCCGGGTCTCCTAACTGTGAGGCAGTAGTGCCACCCACTGTGCCACCGTGCCACCATTATAAACACACTGTTTCCATTATCTGTCTATAAATTGTGGTTACTCTGTAAAGGGTTAACAGTCACAAAAGTCAAATTTCTTTCTTTTCATTTCTCAAGATTAAATTAGTTCTAAGCTAATTTCTTTCGAAAGTACCAACTGACAAAGTACTCCTTTAAAATATAGAAGCTTTAAACTTGACATATGCATAAAGCTGCTTTTCTTGGAGAGAGGTTAGGAACACACACTGCTACAGTGCATTGCCGCACCCACCACATGACAAACCAACTCAGGATCCAGATTAGGACCCGAGTGCAGCCATGTAATGGGTGATACCTCAGCACCACACTAGTTCAGATGGAATGGAACAGTGTAAGGTTTTTTATGGTGGCTGGAATGCCAATTCCTGTAAAGTTACACTATGTCATATACAGATGGTAGTGTGGCTGTTTAGTTTTCTTATGGCAGCTGCTCAGCAAAGTGGAAACTGCCCTCTGATTGTCTAGTCAAGCCAACACTTAAATGGCAGTGTTTTCCTTTGCCTGTAAAACAGAATTATTTCTGTTTTGACTGTGCAGCCAGCCAATCCAGAGCTGGAGGTGGGTAGGTGGCCTGATTCTGTTATTTTTTGTTGTAGTTCTTTCTGCCATTCAGCTAATGAGGAAGCAACTATCTTGTTCATGTCTACTTGAAACTTAAAAGAAGTGGTGAAGCGGTCTTCTGCTGTTATGCACCTAAAATCTGGAATAGCCTGCCAATAGGAATTCGCCAGGCTAATACAGTGGAGCACTTTAAAAAACTGCTGGAAACACATTATTTTAACATGGCTTTCTCATAGCTTCTTTTTAGTTTAATCCTGATACTCTGTATATCCAATTTATTATCATAACTATTCATGGTGGCTCTAAAATCCATACTAACCTCTACTCTCTCTTCTGTTTCTTTTCCCGGTTTTCTGTGGTGGCGCCCTGTGCCACCACCACCTAATCAAAGCACTATGATGTTCCTACATTGATGGATTAAAAGCCAAAAGTCTACATGACCATCATCATCAAGTCCTTTTATGAGAACCCTAAATACAAAGAGGACTGTTTCATTTATGTTAGAATGCCCAGAGGGGGCTGGGCGGTCTCATGGTCTGGAACCCCTGTAGATTTTATATTTTCTCTCCAGCCATCTGGAGTTTTTTTGTTTTTTCTGTCCTCCCTGGCCATCGGACCTTACTATTATTCTATGTTAATGAGTGTTGTCTTATTTTAATTCTTACTTTGTCTTTTATTTTTCTTTTCTTCATCATGTAAAGCACTTTGAGCTACATTATTTGAATGAAAATGTGCAATATAAATAAATGTTGTTGTTGACTGTTACTGTTTTGAATTCCAAGTCTAGATTCTGGCATATACATCCTCTGAATGTCAGTTTTGCCCCCTATATTAAATTATTATGTACTAAAACTCTTATTGGCCACATTAATTAGCTGAAAAATATCTGAGACCAATCCAGGTTGTGTGGTGTGAATTGCCACACTTTTTTTTGTTTCATTTATTGTGCTATACTATTTTAATAATGCTTAAAGGTTGAAATTCATTAAGCTTGTTTTTATAAGATAAAACATGTCGACTGTATCAACTGATTTCAGCATTTCTGGTCAGATTTTATTTAGGGCTTTATTTATTCCAAGTTCTCTAAACACTAAGCTTTCTAAACACCCTCAGCCACAGAGTTAAACTGAATACTGATCGAGGATTCTGGCAATGCTTCCAAGGAGGAGGGTATATCCCCTAGGCTTAGGAGTTCCTCAAAGTGATCCTTCCACCTATCAACAATATTCCCCAAGCTAGTCAACATTTCCCCAACCTTGTTGAAAACAGCCTGGATGATGTCATATTTAGCTTTCCTAAGCTTTCAAATGCTTTGCCAGAACATTTTTGAGACCATCTGAATGTTTTTCTATATGGCCTCATAAAACCTGAAGACCACAAATGAATATCCACTTTGTCCAACAGTTGTTAACTGTTTTATGTGCCTGTAGTTTTCTTTGTGTTTGCTCTGAAGGTGTGTATTTAAATATTTTCAAACCATACATTTTCTTAATAAGCCAAATAAGGATAAATTTCCTAAAATTGTTAGAAACGGTCACTTTGATAATTCCTGTACATGAACATGTACATGAATTATGTACATGTACATGGCATGCAAGCCTCATGGTTAAACATTGTGATAAATAAGTCCACAAAACAAATCTCAAGAGTTGGGGAATTGCCCCGTATATTGCTGGGATGCAATATAATTGGTCAAGATGATATGAAATATCAGACATTCGACAAAATGGTAGTCGTGATGGTTGCTTCAATACACACACAAGAAAATGGCTACAGAATATGATTAAACAGAAAGTGAAGTCATATGGGAAGTGATGTCATCATTGGAAGCCGGAGGTGACGTCATCATTGGAAGACCGGAAGTGACGTCATCATCGGGAGCCGGGAGGGACATCTTAATTGGAGGACTGGAAGTGACATCATCAGCAGCAGCTGGAAAGTGATGTCATGGATGAAGAAGTGGTTGAGGAGCCATTTTCAGAATTACAATATATTGAATGTAAGTTTGAATTATTTGTCTTCTTTAGTTCTGAAGGGTCAGAAAGAGAGGCATCAGTACCAAAATACAACCCCCCATCTAGTAATAATTCGTTCACCTCTGGGCTTGCTGACTGCCTCCAAAGCGCACGTGTGTGACATGACCCCCCCTCAGCCCAGACACATCAGGTTGGGCGGCCTACACAGAGAGGTCGAAGGTCTGGGAGAGGGCGTCAGCATTGGCTTGAAGAGAACCCCAACGATAAGTGACTCTGAATCTGTAAGGTTGCAATTCCAAAAACCACCTAGTGACACGAGGATTAGACTCTCGATTCAGAGCCATCCACTGTAACATGACATGGTCCGTCATAAGAGTAAACTCTCGTCCCAATAGATAGTAACGAAGTTGTGTCACAGCCCACCTAATCAACAGAGCCTCTCATTCCACCACCGCACACCTGGTCTCCCTATCTAACAGTTTCCGGCAAAGGTATAATACGAGGTGTTCAGCACCATCGATGTATTGGCTCAACATGGCACCCAATCCTGTGTCCGATGCATCGGTCTGGAGAATAAAAGGATAAGAAAGGTTAGGTGATTTCAAAACAGGTGCTGATGTTAGGGCCAATTTCAAGTCACAAAATGCAGCTTTAGCACTCTTGTCCCATACCACTTTAATAGGAGCCCTTTCCTTTGTCAAATTAGTAAGAGGCGTAGCCCTCTCGGAAAAACGAGGAACAAAACAACGGTAGTAACTCGCTAAGCCCAAGAAAGCTTGCACTTGCATCTTTGTAATCGGATGGGGCCACTTAATGATGGCATCAATTTTAGAACACTGTATTTGTACCAATCCACCACCTAATAGAAAGCCTAAATATTTGGCTTCACTCAAGCCAAAGAAACATTTCGGACTAGCATCTCTACCATCCATTACCAAGCCCTTTTTTATTATAGGCGCAGAAGTGTTTTTACCACTATTAATATTAGACCAATCCCGCCTTAGTATCACCAGATAAGATGGGTCCGTCATCACAGCCACTATTGTGGTTTTCATGATGTTTTCCACCAAAATGACACATGAGGCGGTTTTATAATACCTGGTGTCCCCGTGTATACATTTCAGACTGATCTTATTATTTAACCATTTTTGCGGTAAAACATAACGGCAAGCAACAATAGATATGTTACTCCTGGAATCAAACATCGCTGTAACTATATATCCATTAAGAATTACTGCTCCCATATGCGGAAAAGACAAAAGGTTAATTATAGCACAATACCTCTCTCCCTTTCCCAATGAACAGTCCATCAGCTCCAGAGACGGGCAAGCAGTAAATAAATGACCTATCCCCCCACACTTGAAACAGCGCGGAGTATAGATCGGTCTTTCTTTCTTCCGAGTGGAGACTTTGGGAGGAGATCGGGTGGGCTCATGATAAGGTACACAAACCTGTCAGGTTGGACGCGAGAACCGTTCTGACCACTCCGATTTGAAAACCGCCCAGTAACGATCAACTACCTCTACAAGTTTGTCCATAGTGGTTACCTCCTGTTTGTGGACTTGCTGGGCGAGTTTTTCAGGGAGAGCATTAATGAAGGTTTCTTTAGTTAATAATTCGGCCATATGCTGGGCGCCAGTTACATCTTGCCTTAGCCAACGGCCCACTTTGCCCCATACCTCGTACACTTTTGTATGTACCGATCATTTGGGGTCAAACCTCTACTCTCGTCTGCTGTGCCGCTGATACACCGTAGCGTTTAAATACTTCTCTTTTTAATATATTGTAGTTGGCGGCCTGTTCCTCGGATAGGTCATAATAAGCCCTCTGTGCTTCCCCCTTCAGATAGGGTGCAAGAATGTAAGCCCATTCTATCTGCAGCCATGCATGACATTTAGCGGTAAGTTCAACAACCAAAAAATGTGATTCAACATCATCCCCCTGCGTCAAATGGGTTAATAAAGGAGGTACTGACCATGATGTCTCCAGTCTTACTGCTGCCATGGCACGAGCTTCCAATTCCCCCAATCGGGTCCTTGTATCTCCCAATTGTATCTGAACCTGCTACATTTCTGCCATCATGTTGTTCAGTATTGCGTTATGGTCTTGTCCCTCTGACATCCTGGAACAAAAAGTATCCTTTACGCCAATTGTGATAAATAAGTCCACAAAACAAATATCAAGAGTTGGGGAATTGCCCTGTATATTGCTGGGATGCAAAATAATTGGTGTGACAACTGGACAGTGGAAGGAGGAAAAGGAAATCTGGTGGTGGAATGGGGAAGTACAAGAGAGTATACAGAGGAAGAGGATGGCAAAGAAGAGGTGGGATAGTCAGAGAGATGCAGAAAGTAGACAAGAGTACAAGGAGATAAGGTGCAAGGTGAAGAGAGAGGTGGCGAAGGCTAAAGAAAAGGCATATGATGAGTTGTATGAGAGGTTGGAAACTAAGGAGGGAGAAAAGTATCTGTACTGATTGGCTAGACAGAGGAAATGAGCTGGGAAAAATGTGCAGCAGGTTAGGGTGATAAAGAATAAAGATAGAAACGTATTCACAAGTGAGAAGAGTGTGTTGAGCAGATGGAAAGAGTACTTTGAGAGGCTGATGAATGAAGAGAATGAGAGAGAGAGAAGAGATTGGATGATGTGGAGATAGTGAATCAGGAAGTGCAACAGATTAGCAAAGAGGAAGTAAGGACAGCTATGAAAAGGATGCAAAATGGAAAGGCTGTTGGTCCAGATGACATACCTGTGGAGGCATGGAGGTGTTTAGGAGAGATGGCAGTGGAGTTTTTAACCAGATTGTTTAATGGAATCTTGAAAAGTGAGAGGATGCCTGAGTAGTGGAGAAGATCTGTACTGGTGCCGATATTTAAGAATAAGGGGGATGTGCAGGACTGTAATAACTACAGGGGGATAAAATTGACGAGCCACAGCATGAAGTTATGGGAAAGAGTAGTGGAAGCTAGGTTAAGACGTGAGGTGATGATTAGTGAGCAGCAGTATGGTTTCATGCCAAGAAAGAGCACCACAGATGCAATGTTTGCTGTGAGGATGTTGATGGAGAAGTATAGA
Source organism: Polypterus bichir lapradei (assembly GCA_026402145.1). Taxonomy (NCBI): domain Eukaryota; kingdom Metazoa; phylum Chordata; class Cladistia; order Polypteriformes; family Polypteridae; genus Polypterus; species Polypterus bichir. Next base: position 109,751,392 of record JANRMT010062791.1, on the reverse strand, counting down.
GAAGGCCAGAAGGAGTTGCATTGTGTCTTTGTGGACCTGGAGAAAACATATGACAGGGTACCTCAAGAGGAGCTGTGGTATTTTATGAATAAGTCGGGAGTGGCAGAGAAGTATGTAAAAGTGATACAGGATATCTATGAGGGAAGTGTGACAGTGGAGAGGTCTGTGGTAGGAGTGATAGATGCAATTAATGTGGAGGTGGGATTACATCAGGGATTGGCTCCGAGCCTTTTCCTATTTGCAATGGTAATGGACAGGTTGACAGATGAGATTAGACAGGAGTCCCCGTGGACTATGATGCTTGCTGATGACATTGTGATCTGTAGCGATAGTAGGGAGCAGGTTGAGGAGAACCTGGAAAGGTGGAGATATGCTCTAGAAAGCACAGGAATGAAATTCAGTAGGAACAAGACAGAATACATGTATGTGAATGAGAGGGAGGTCAGTGGAATAGTGAGGGTGCAAGGAGTAGAGTTGGCGAAGGTTGATGAGTTTAAATACTTGAGATCAATAGTACAGAATAATGGGGATTGTGGAAGAGAGGTGAAAAAGAGAGTGCAGGCAGGGTGGAATGGTTGGAGAAGAGTGTCAGGAGTAATCTGTGACAGACAGGTATTATCAGGAGTGAAAGTGAAGGTCTACAGGACGGTAGTGAGACCAGCTACGTTATATGGGTTGGAGACAGCATGGCACAGAACAGAAAGCAGGAGACAGAACTGGAGGTAGCTGAGTTAAAGATGTTAAGATTTGCACTGGGTGTGACGAAAATGGATAGGATTAAAAATGAGTACATTAGAGGATCGGCTCAGGTTGGACGGTTGGGAGACAAAGTCAGAGAGGCAAGATTGCGTTGATTTGGACATGTGCAGAGGAGAGATACTGAATATATTGGGAGAAGGATGCTAAGGATAGAGCTGCCAGGGAAGAGGAAATAAGGAAGGCCTAAGCAAAGGTTTATGGATGGCACAGGTGATGGGTGTAAAAAAACAAGATGCAGAGGACAGAAGGATATTGAAGAAGATGATCCACTGTGGCAACCCCTAACAGGAGCAGCCGAAAGAAGAAGGCTGCATAACTTGATGTCAACAATCTATCTGGCAAGCAGTGTGTAGATCCATCTACATAAAGAATAAAATCCAGGTTTTGCAAGGGTACAACTTTAAGGTCTGGCTGTGGAGTTGTAAAATGTGACACACACAGTCATGTGACTCCCCATCTTCAGTAGCAGAATTGTTGGATTTAGTAGCGTACACCTCTGAATATGTATAAATGGTGTGCTTAGTAAAAGCAACTCATATTTGGCTAGGCAAGCCATGGTGAACTGCTGTGTTGCCGATTTCATGAGCAGTGTAGAAACCAAATGGAGGACATAAACAACACAATCATTACCTTTCAAATATGACAAGGCAGCAGACACTGCCTCATATGCTGCTACCACTTCCGTCACGCAGTGTTGCATCCAGATCTAATTTTTTCGAGAAATATGCCAAAGGCCGATGATGATCAAGCTGAAATGTGGCAGAAAGAATTTGAAAAGACAAGGACTAAAATATTGTCTGAAACAGACAATGGTTTAATACCAATAGAAACCAGCCAAATGAAACATCAAAGCCCAAACTAGGAATCAGAAGCCCTTCAAACAGAAGATTGCTAACACTATGAAATTTGTTGTGAATTATCCACAAACATGAACAACTGAAAATAGCACATTAAATAAATGCAATTCAATACTGTCACACAAAAGTGCAACAGGGAGTGTTACCAACAACACAAAACCACAAAATGGTATTGCTGACATGAAAAAAAACGAGGCACAGCAAAAACAAAATAATTCCATCACAAATATTATATATAAATAAAGATATCAAAATCAAATAGCAGAAATGTGTTCTGAATTCTTCAAAGTGTAATTAATGTTTATAATAAATTCAATATTGTGTGCAGCGCTTGAAATACAACCAAATTATTATATGATGACACACAGCTGGGGTGAGAGGTCCTCGTAAAGCTTCAATGCTAGGATACATCAACTTTCAATCAAGAAGTATTGCTGGGAGAGGGCTGCCCCAGTTTGAAATTGAAAGAGGTGAGTTAACTAGCACTGGTTATGTGGAATTATGTGGAATTCTGCTTTAGCACTCGTGTTTAGGCAGTGCACAGCTACCTCTTTTGCTTTCTGCTCCCACAGACTGTTAAGACTGCATTCTCTGGTTATTGGTGTATTATATTTCATTCATATTTTGGTGGAGTGATATCTGTGTGAAATATTGTCGTAAACATTGTTAAAAGAATGTTGAAAGAGATGCCTTTTCAAAAAGTGTTCAGCTTCATCTTCAATTTATATATTAGGAAAAATTAAAAATGCTTTAATGAAATTTCAAAAATCAAAGCTAATAAAAAGTTGCTTAGCTCCAAATTGAAGCCAAAAAGCATAAAAATGTCAGTACCTCAGCATGACCTGGTAATTTCAAATCAAAACACAAACCAAAAAAATAAAAACCAAACACAAAGAAACCAATACAATCTCACGGCAAATAAGAAACTCAAAATCCTAAAAAAAAATATAAGTTCTGCATTCATTGCATGAAATATCTTACATAAATATTATGATGATGATGATAATGATGATTATTATTATTAATAAAATGTTTTTGCACTCAAAAATATTTAAGGGTTATTTAATTATTCTTTTTTATTTATTATTTCTTTGTTTCTCTTTTGTGCTAAGTGGTAGTTATCTTGTTTCTATCAAGCTCATCATCTCATATTATGTCCCTGAATAGACTGTGATCTGTAATCGAGCAGTGGTTGTCTTCTCCTATGACTCTGTCCACAATTTGTGTAGCTGTACCTGTCCAACTCCAAAAAACATTTATAATAAGTTTTTCTGCAAGTTGGCTGCTCTATTCTCTTATGCTGGCAGTCTGACATGGTACTTGCTCTTTGGTTGTGGTCACTTGTCCACCAAGGTGGCAGTTGTATTGCATCTGTATAACTGTTTCTGTTTTCACAGTGTAGCGGCTGAATATTGATTTGAGCAGAAGTTGCTTATTTCAGTTTTGAATGCACATCAAGCGCATACCCAGTAAATCAAGTAGCTATGTGTGAAATTTCCTATTTGTGAACCCAACCACTTCACTTCAAATTTGAGTTGTCTTGTTTCTGTCTAATTGTTTCCCTACATATACTGTTATTGGCAGAATATTAAGCAGACCTTAGAAAATAGCTAAAAAATGGAAAGTCTGCCAGTGTAACAGAGGAAGCTTATACCTTTTATGTGGAGTGCACCATATCTTTTATTTTTATTGACACAGCAGGTTCCACTAGTCAATTTGCTGTGGTATACTTTTCCCCACTCACACTCACAATCTGATCTCATTCTCAAAAACCATTAACCCAATTCAGTTTTTGTTTTGAGTGGGATGAATGGAGGCAGAGATGATCCCTGGCACAGCAGCCAGTCTATTGCTGGACCTATTCATCCACACCCACTCACACAACCACACAAATGTCAATTTGAAATTGCCAGCTAAACTAACCTGCACATGTTCGGAGATGTGAAAGTAAAACAGTATTCAGAGGAACCCACCCCATGGATAACATGCTGATTGTGATTGTAATTATGTTTAATGGATGTGCTTTAATTCTAGATGCAATTTAATCTACTGTGTTATAAATGAAAAAAAAATTGTAAGTCTTAGTTTTCACATTTATATTTACTGTATATGAATATGAACATGAATGAGATAGATAGATAGATAGATAGATAGATAGATAGATAGATAGATAGCAGTAAAAATCTTTAATCTAACATTTTTCTCCAAATATATTTGTCATTCAGAAATATCAGCTGTTAGAAAAAAACATATTTTTGAAACTAAAAGGCATGATGAAGACTTTAAGTCACATATTACAAATAACTTTTCTTTCGACATATTAAAGTAACATAACTTTGTTGCATACTGCTTAAAAGAATGACTCCAGGGCATGAAACTTCAGATGACATGACACTTGTGTAAAAATAATATAAGTGTCCAAGCTCATTTAAATCTCATTCTCTAACCAGCTTAATCCAATTCAGGGTCTCACCTCATTTAACAAACAATTTACAGACACACTAAATTTACTTCAAGGGCTATTTGAGTGCAATGCTAATCCTTTAACAGGAATAAAACAAGAACATCATAATTTAATAATCAATAAATAAAAGTTTTTTCATCATTTATTTCATTTCAATGTAAAGTAAACAAAAATACAAAATGAAAATAAAAAAATCTAATTATTCTTTCTAAAATGTTTTGCCGAAGCTGTTTTTAATTATTTCAGTTTATGAGAATGCAAGCTGTAGTGTTCTATAGCATAAAGCCCCAATTGGCTTTCGGCTAACCCTTCAAGAATTTACAGGTGTAAATTTTACAGTGCGACTGTACTTGGCGGATTTAGACAGTTTTAGGGTATTAGGCAAGCGTTTAACAGCTTTTTTTTTTTTTTTCCTATGGTCTTTGTGATAGTCTTTTTCAAATTGTAACGTGATCGTCATTCCAATAAATTTACAGATAATCCTAAACAAGAGTAAGGAAAAAAGCAACTAAAATGCAAAGCGCTTTTATTTAGTAAAATCAAGTTAAATGTGGATTTTTTACAGATGTATCTTTCCGGTTTCACACCAACAGTCCATCGTGAAACGCTATTCAAATATCTATATGATACGTATATAGAAAATTCAACAATCCATCCAAGCTAATAAACTGATACACAGTAGTTTGATTTGGCAGTTTTATCAGCTAAAAATACCTTGATTGTATATAATTTTCATTTACATTTATATGTTCTTATTAATTCTAACAGAGGTGTATTTGTTCTTTCATTTAAAATTCATGCATAATCTAATTAGTTGCGTGTTCCAATTAATATATTTGCTGTCTGATTTAATATAGGTATTTAAAAAAACGTGCTGGATGTCACAACATAAAAATGTAAATAATGTAAGTGAAATTTTGTTAAAAATTTAATTTTCATTAAATACGTTAACTAATGAAGATCCTGTGCTGCATATTTTTAATGTTATGAGGAGCCTATAGGATTTCCTAAACCAAGGATAAAAAAATGCATAGATAATTAGATTCATGCCTGAGTTCATGTAGGTTAACCATGTTAACGCATTATATAAGTAAGGGGGAAGGGAAAATTCGAAGAAGTGATTAATAACTGTATAACTATAAAATGGAAACCAACAGCTTAGGAAAACTGATATCACTATACCTAACGTTTTTGCGGCTTTTCTTTCTGATTTGATAGAATTCATAATTTTGCTTTGCTTATAGAGTATCTTCTGTTGTGCAGATATTGCACTTGCTTGCCTTTGTGCCACTACGAAAATTTGTCCGTAAAGACTTATAATGGAAAAAGGTAGGAGAAATGAAATGATGAGATCTGTAGTATTCCACGATGGTGTGAGCATTATTACACAGTCTCCAGGACAAGGGTCCAGTCCAATGACTCCCTCAAGGTTACCGCCGAAGAGAAAAATTGCGCACGAATATGTAAACGCGAACAGCCACGCAACTCCAACAGAGAAAGAGGCCTTGCGAACTGTTATCTTCAAAGAATAAATGAATGGCTTACAGACTGCAATGTTTCGATTGATGGCTATTAATACCATATTGATTATCGAAGTGACAGTGAAACAACAAAGACCAATCAAATAAATAACACATAAAAATATTTCCGAAATTCCAAAACGTTTCTATAAATTGAATGATCATTATCGGCATGACAATAATTCCAACCATACAGTCGGCTACAGCCAAAGAGAGCACAAGCACATTAGTTGGTGTATGGAGCTGCTTAAAATGAGAGATCGAAATAATTACCACGAGATTTCCATAAAAAGTGAGCATTGCTGCAATAGAAGCACAAAAATACAGCGTCACAACAGTGAATGGTGATCGAGGTTCTTTGACGCAAGAAACATTTTCTGAATGATA
>JANRMT010062791.1:109696515-109741151 GCA_026402145.1 Polypterus bichir lapradei | reverse complement strand
TAATATCATTAATTTTTTGATTGAAGAATACAGCAATGTTCTCACAGGTTTCACTGGAAGTATTCTGGGGGCATTCCTTTGTGTTACCTGGGTTTAACAGACGATCAATTGTAGAAAATAAGACTCTGGGATTACTAGCATTTTTATTTATAATATTAGAGAAATAGCAGCGCCTCTCAAGACAGACTGTGTTATTGTATTCTGTTATTTTAACATTCAATTTCTCATGATGGATAGTTAGTTTAGTTTTCCTCCATTTACGCTCAGCTCTACGGCATGTTCTTTTTAAATCAGACACTCTTTGGGTCTTCCATGGAATAACAATACTAGAAGATTTTTTAACTGTCTTTTCAGGTGCAACTATGTCAACAGAAGCTCTTACTTTAGAATTAAAGTTTTCCACTTTACTATTTACATTATCCTCGCTATCATAGTTGGCACTATAAACGGACTGATTGCTTAGAATGTTTATAAGTTTTAAAGCTGCTGATGAGTCAAAGAAGTGTTTTTTAACAATATGCTTCTCATGACTGTTTTCTAACATTATTTCTATATTAAATAGTAGAAGAAAGTGGTCAGATAGACCAATATCAATGATCTGCTTCACATAAACGTTTAGTCCTTTGGTAATTACTAAGTCTAACGTATGACCTGCTTTATGCGTAGGTTGATTAACGAGCTGTCTCAAATCAAAAGAGTCCAGGAGGTTCATGAATTCTTTTACTTTTTGGTCACACTGATTGTCGATATGAAAGTTAAAGTCGCCGACTATTAAGAGTGTGTCATAGTTTGTAATTAAAAATTGACATTAAGTCAGAGAATTCATCAAAGAAAGACGCGCTATATTTAGGAGGTATATACACGGATAATACTAGAACGTGAGAATCTCCATGAATAACAACGGCGAGATACTCAAAGGACTTAAATTTACCAAAACTAACATCTTATACATTTTAACCGGCTCGAGTAAATGTTTGCCAAGCCGCCTCCCTTTTTACCCTGGCGGTCTGCACGAGTAAAACTGTAATCCGGAGGCGCAGATTCGATTAAAACAGCCGCGCCATCTGAGTTAAGCCACGTTTCACTTAGTGCAATAAAATCAATGTTTCTATCACTAATAAGATCGTTTATAAGAAATGTCTTGTTAGTTAGTTCTAACATTTAATAGATTTTATTTTGTTTTCATATTGTGTTTATTTTTCTATTCTTTATTATGTAAAGCACTTTGAGCTACTGTTTGTATGAATATGTGCTATATAAATAAATGTTGTTGTTGTTGTTGTAGTGCCATATTTAATGTTTCGGAGGGGCAGAGCTGAATTTTATGCGTGTTATTGGTATTCGGAACAAAAACTAAGTTATTTTTGTTAACGCCGCTCTGTGTGTATTTTTTATGTAATCTACAATCTGTTTTTATAGTTTTAATGCATTGTTGATCTAAAGTAGTAATTGCAATTAAATTATTGGTGTTTATGCCGCACTGCCTAGATTTTTTATGTGCATTAAGATTTGTTATTAGATTATTAATGTTGTGCACTTTAACGGAAGACTGTTTTAAGTCATTATGTCCTATCAAAGCAGTAGCATTGCGGAAGGGGTTTAAAGTAGAAGTAGACAGTCAAGATAGACGAATTACATTCGCGATGTTTTCGGAGAGGACCCGGGCGCCAAATCTATTCGGATGCAGTCCATCCCGCTTGAAGAAGCGTGGCCTTTCCCAAAAAAGATCCCAGTTGTCAATAAACCCGATGTCTTGAGTCTCGCAGACTCGCAGCATGCCCAGGCTACTCCAGAATGCACAGTAAAATTCATGAATTGGTTTAGGAGAGAACACACGTAGAATGGTAGCCAACACAGAAGAAAAACAATGACTACTATACCTACTGTTTTTGCTACTTTTCTTTCCGATTTTTTAGAAATATTCTTGTTCTTTTCTACAGAGTTCTTTTGATGAGTAGCTATTGCCCTTACATGCCGTTTTGCGATTAGAAAAATTTTCGCATAAAGTGTTATCATTACAAAAATCGGTAGAAGAAACGAATATATAAGATCTATTGTAGCGCATGTCAAATTGTACATAAAAACACAATCACCTGGGCAATGGTCTACTCCGATAACTCCTTCAGTACTTCCATTATTAAACATCATCAAACTGATATAAGAGAAGGTCGAGAGCCAGATGGCTAAAACAGCAATAGCGCCGATTCGAACTTATTTTATTTGAATATGTTAATAGGTGACAAATAGTGATGTATCGGTCAATGGCAATCACAGCTAAATTGATAATTGAAACTGTTGTTTAAAAAGCAAGGCAGAATGTATATATAAAGCAAAATACTGCACCAAAGTACCAGCATGATTCTATGGACTGAATGATCATGAATGGCATAATTAAAACACCGATTAAAAAATCTGCTACGGCCAAAGAGAGTACTAGGGGATTGGTTGGTGTATGAAGCTGCTTGAAATGTGATCTAGATATAATCACTACTAAATTTCCACAAAATGTTACTACTACCAAAACAACCGCAAGAATGTAAAGCAGCAGAGAAACAGAAGGCGTTCGAACTTCTCTTGTGCAGGAGACATTGCCTGGATAGTAACAGAAATACTCCACGTGATCGATTAGCTCGTCTTGCATTGCAGTTGATCAGAGGTCGGCGCTCAGATACCTGAAGTAGCTCTGTCACATTATATTAGAGTGTGATCCTGTAATAAACATGGGAGGCACTGCGTCGGAGGTGCTTTTATATCCGTAACAGGCACTCCCCACTTGTGAGGCTCTAATTGAGCAAATGCCATGAGACTGTCAGTGTTTTGAAACTTGATTACTGTTGGCCACATTCTTTTTTTAAACATTCTTTTTTTATTTTCTTAACCACATTTGAGTTTTCACACGTGAATAATGACTATTTAATTTGATCAAAACAGACAAATTCATGGCCATCTCCTTAGTATTTAATTTGTTCATTTGAGTTATCCCCTTTCAAACAAATTAATGAAAGTATACGTATACTGATTTGAAAGTCACTGTCATTTGTAGTTAAAATGAAAAAACGAGCATGCATTAAGTTATACAGTCTATAACGTCATATGTGACGTTTTCTTTTTCGATTTTTTTAAACATTTTTAGAATATTAGAAATACTTGGATGATTAATGCACAAAAGAAATTACATTTTTTAGATTCTCCACTTTATATTTTTGCCATTCAATAACACAAATTACGAAGCTCTTGCGGAGTTAAAGCCTGTCTAGTCAGCATGGGTGCTGGGTAGAAAGTACTGTAGCTAAGAAGACAGTAACAATAAAAGAACTGGAGGCTTAGTCATACCTGTAAAAATGTAATTGAACTTTCAGTACAATAATAATAAACATATCAGTACAATGCACTATAAAAAGGTCTCAACATACACTGTACCTATATAGAAGTATTATAAGCACATGGGAAAGTTAGCATTGTTTTATAATAAACATTAAACTTGTAAATGTTTAGATTAAGAAGATTAATATGTACATGTTCTTTATTATTTTGTATGAGCTAAAAAACACCAGTATGTCATAAGCCAAAGGTCAGACGTGCTACAGAGCTGAAGGATGGGCCCCTCGCATAAAGAGGGAATGTGAACTCTTTGTAAATAATGATAGCAAGCAAGAATAGTCCTTATCAAACAGATAAGATAGACACCCCCTCAACTAAGAATTATTGGTGGAATTAATTAGAGGCAAGGGCGGCACACTGGTGCAGTTAGTCACTGATGCCTCACAGTTAGGAGACCTGGGTTCGCTTGCTGGGTCCTCCCTGTGTGGAGTTTGCGTGTTCTCCCCGTGTCTGTGTGGGTTTCCTCCGGGTGCTGCGGTTTCCTCCCACAGTCCAAAGACATGCAGGTTAGGTACATTGGCGATTCTAAATAGTCCCTATTGTGTGCTTGGTGTGTGTGTGTGATTGTCCTGCGGTGGGCTGGCTCCCTGCTCGGTATTTGATCCTGCCTTGTGTCCTATGCTGGCTGGGATTGGCTCAAGTGGACCCCCGTGACCCTGTGTTAGGATATAGCAGGTTTGGTAATGACTGACTAATTAGAGGCAGGATTAGAACAATGGCATGTTAGGAGTCAGATGAGGAAGAATAATGTCTTAAATGACAAAAATTGTAATAAATGTAAAAAGTGCTATGGCTGGACACTCATTGTTCCATCTGAGTTGAGTCTGTATGTGCACAATACAATAAAGCCTGATTCTGCTATGTGTGCTGAGACTCCAAGTACTTTCCAAGTACTTTCTTTGGGGTTGAGGATGCACCAGCCATGTCTGCCTGCTTCAACATACCAAGGCTAAGAAATATATTGAGTTCCACAAACCCAATATTGAATCACCATGTGGAAAATTGCTTCATCAGCCAAAAAAGTTGATTTCATTTCTTTTTACTTTAAATAGCTCAATTAATATCATGAACAATTACAAGACGCTTTAAAAAAGCAAACAGACTTCCAATTTATTTTTTAAAAGAAACTATTTTTAAGGAAAAAAAAACTTACCCTAGTGTTTGATAACAAGTACACTGTATATGACATTTGTTTTATATGTAGCACCAAATGGGCTATACAAATCATCCTCAGCAATAGTATACAACTAAAGACACAGGAATATTACAATAACATTAAACAATGTAAAGACAGAAGTTAAACGGAAGACTTGTAGGTAGAATTTTCAAAGCTAGGAGAAAAAAATACAGTACAGAGCATAACATGGTTGCAATTCTGTATTCTTAGAAAATAATAGAGATTGTTGAAACTTGAAAATATAACAACAATAATCAACAGAGGAAATTGACTTCAAATTTTGACTGAAAAGCCACAAGACTGGAAGACGTCAAAAACACATCTAGGAAAAAAAAGGACATGTGTTAGGATATTGGGTTTCCTGGGTTGAGTTTTCTTGCTGTTTATACTGTTGTGTGTATGTGTGTGCATGTGTGTGTGCGCAAACTTTATTTAATTTCTGCTCTTTGGTTTATTTTTGTGTTCATGTTTGTTTTGTTTAACATGAATGTTCTCATCAACAGCTACTAAGCATGTGTGCTGCCAGTTTGCAAAATGATATCTTTATTCATAGTTTATGTTTTCTAACCATAATTTTTAACATGCATTTTTAATATATACATCAAGATGAGAACAGACATCTTTTAACATATACTGTTTTGCTAAACTGTGTAAGTCTCTTTCACTTTCACACTAACCTTTGATTTAATTAATTATTGCAAGTTGTCATATACTTCAAAATTCAATCATTAGTCCTCAAAATTAAATAAAATCTGATCACCACTTAATTACATGTGATCTGTTTCTCTCTCTGCCAATAAACTTGCAGATTAATGCCACAACTTTAGCCATACTGAAGAGAACAGCTCAACCTACTTAATGCAGGACCATAATGGGTCTCTGAAAGAGACTTTGAATATTTTTGCACCTTTGAAAAGTGGAGTAGTTGGAGCAGCAAGAAATCAACCAAAGTTTATTGACAGTGCATGTGCTCTTAGATTACAATCTCAAAAACTTGGGCATACATAAAGAATGAATAAACCACACTTCTACCAAGCAGTATGGACTAATAACTTTAGACGCTATAAAAAAGATCTGTGTCTGCTAAAATACTATTTCAGATTAATACATAAATAACTTTTATGTACTGTTTTGAACAAAGACTAATTTGATAAATGGGAAACCTGAACTTCCATGCAAAATACTTACAAATATCAATAACATTGATTATATGAACGTCTTTGATGCCATGTACAGAGCATATTTTTGGACATAGTCATCATTCCAGCAAAATCCAACTAACCATACTACCTCAGAAAAAACATATTTCCTCTGACAAAATACCATCCTTCTTTTTTCTTTTTACCTCTGCCAAAATCTTTCTCCTTCCTCCTAGCTCCAAATATGAAAAACACAAGCTGGAAGTATTGGATGGGGGCATGGCAGCTATCAATCATCTTTATAAAGAAAGACAGTTAAATTGCCCAAGTTTTTACTAACAGTTGTTAAATAAGCAATGAGAGACATGAAAAAAGTTGGTTTCTAAACCAGAAAACCATGTTTAATAATTGAGAAAATGTGTCTTTTCTTGAAAAAAGGGAAGCTGTGATCCCTGAAGTGTTTGTGTTGGACAAATGACACTGACTTCCTGTCTGAGTCATCTTTAAATGTCATTGGCAGGTAGGGATGGGTCAAGTGCAGAGTACAAGTGGCATAATTGGTAACTGGCAACGGGAGAATAAAGTTGTATTAAAGGTAATGCAACCCTCTTTTTTTCCACCCAAATGCCCACTTAAATTATCCCCAGAAAGACACTAATGATGCTCGCAGGAAAGATAGCCAATCATTTTATATACATTAATTTTTTGGATTTACATTTGTGGGAATTCATTTTAGAATGGCCATCACCTTCATCTTCATCCCCTGCATGCCTTCACCTTGAAAAAATCTTCACTACAGTTTTATAATCCATCCATCCCGCTATATCCTAACTACAGGGTCACGGGGGTCTGCTGGAGCGAATCGAAGCCAACACAGGGTGCAAGGTAGCAAACAAACCCTGGGCAGGGCACACACACGGGATAATTTATAATCACCAATGCATCTAACCTGCATGTCTTTGGACTCTGGGAGGAAACCGGATTACCCAGAGGAAACCTACGCAGTCACGAGGAGAACATGCAAACTCCACGCAAGGAGGACCCAGGAAGCAAACCCAGGTTTCCTTATTGCAAGGCAGCAGGGCTACCACTGCGCCACCCCAGTTTTATTATACCTTAGGATATTCTGCTCTAATAACTTTCATTTATGATCTTCATTTTTAATTTGTTGTTTACAAATCAAAAATGATTAAATGTGTCAAATGATGTCATATACTTCATATGCATTTTAAGTACTATTCGTTTTTTATAGTTTAATATCAGATTGTTCTTTAAAAGAAATATTGTGCATTTCACAGCAAATGTAATTCTCTACTACTCATTTCTGAAACAGTATTATATTTTAATAAATAAAGTACTTCTTATATGATTTTCAAAGCATGATTAAGCAAATACATACTATAGGTTCGCAGCTCTTTATCAAGACTTTAAATACTGCCAGCCAGTAAGAGACAGCTTGACAACAGATGCACAGAAAATTGAAATACTAGGGAGAGCATTACAGAGGACACATGACCTCCAATGGACAGCACAATCACAGGAAGAGAGAATACAAAGTAACTGCTCAGCATTGTGACTATTCCGCTTAATCAGTTTATGGTCCTGAGGCACAACTTTGTAACTATCTTCTATCTTAACAAATACTTCCATTGTATTCTTGGAGTCAGTTCTTGCTTCCATCAAAGTCCAATTAGTCTAGCTCTTGAAGACTCTTCAAAGGCTAAGTTCAAAGGCTTGTGGAGCTCTCTCCCAAACATCAGTGCTGTGGTGGTAAAACAAGTGGACTCCAGGATGTCACAGTGGTACAACAGCAAAACCAATGGTAAACAAAGGACCCAATCTTTCTGGTCTTGAGGCATCTTTATAGCGAGTAGATTGGTAAATGATTGGTTGAGACTTTCTACAAATCCATCAATCAAGGTGTATAGAGTTATTGGCACATTTCTCGGAATGCATAAGGCTCTAAATTCTAGCTCTAGTCACTGTGAATTCTGGAAAATTATACCTAGTAAATGTTCCTTCTAATGCCCAGCTTGTAACTTTTCATCTGTCCAGCTGTGCAGCAAATAAGCTTCAAGCGACTTGCTAAAGTAATTCAAGTCATTTCCTGTCATCATAATTGGCAAGCTTTACTGCAAGGAGGTATGCAGGCAGCTTTACTGCCAATCCTTTTTCAGCATTTGAGTCCCAGTTCTGCCACCTACAGAACTGATAAACCTCTGTCTTCAACTGCTCCAACTCAGCCTGTTGTAGCTGTATTTCCACTATGATATACAGTCTTCATACACCTGATGTTCTCTTGTCTCCTATTCTCCTGTCTTTTCCATCTTCCACAATCCCTGCTACTGACATAAATATAGCTCAAGCAAGATGAGTCTTCGGGGGTTATTCCATAGTGAATCAAACAAAAAGTTAGAAACATAACATTTCAGCTGTTTATCATTAATTAGGTGTCTGACTGATAATGTTAAAACAGGTTACAATAATAAAATAGGAAGGCGGGAACAAATCCACATCTGACAGAGATTAAAAGAGTGGTAGAGTAGTTGCAAAAAGTACCCATCAAAAAAGATCAAAGAAAAGATTAAAATACTAGCCATTTATTTCACTCTGAAGAAATAGTGATCCGAGTCCATGAATGAGCTTAGCTTGTTTTTTTCACTTTGAAAGACTGTATTTGAACTAGTGTGAAAACACACAAAGTGATCAATGTGACCGTTATCAAGAGAAGTGAAATGTTCTACAACAAGCTTTGTAATGATTTTCACCCTAATAGTTCAAAAGTGCAAACAATAGCAGCAGTGTTTCCTGAAATCAATTACTCCTATAGGTTAAGGAGGAACCTATAAGCTACTTTTTTATGGTTACCAAAGCCCTACTTAATCTGCTACTTTACAAGTGAGTATAAGGTATTGCTTTCTTAACTCTGTATCTGAAGCATTGTAAGCCAAATGAAAAAATATTGACAGTACTTTCATTATATGGTGATATTTTTGGTACTTAAATTGAATAAATACATAATACGTAAAAGCTTACTCCCATCACTCAAAAAATATTACTTTTTTTTCATAAAAACATTCCATTATTTTACAATATTTGGTTATTTTGCAAAGATATTGCCTGTTTTTGACATTAACAATTTACATGAGTGTGATCATCTAGGGCAGCGTTTCTCAGCCTTTGCGACCCAAGTTTTCATAACAGTTTTAATCGCGCTCCCCCTAACATTTTTTTTGAAACCCTAATAAAATTTATTCCTATATTTTTATACAAAAATACAACAACTCTACAGATCTGATCAGTGGCAAAGTTGTTTGAAAAAGTAGCTGCGAATATGCATCTGACTTTATACTCGTAAAACAAGGGTCAAATACTCAGTTCAAAATATTAGTTGGAGCTGCTTTGGGCATTCCATTTCAAAGTACCTAAACTAATACAGCCGTTGCAGCTTACCGTATATCAAACTGTCTCATTCGCCTTGTGATCGTCTTCTCCGATACACCATATAGATCTGCAATTTGTCGTACTTTTAAACCGCATAACAAAAGGTGTTCTATTGACTCAGCTGGAATGTCAAAGGATGGACGTCCAGAGCAGAGAACTGTATCACCTGAACTGGAGTGTAGTAGAGTCCATTCCACCTGTTCTTCGATAATTTCAAAAATAGTTTCATCTACATCGTAGTGTAAAAGGGCCGCCAACATTGTAATTTCTTTCAATGAAATACGTAATATCTACGGCAGAATCCATTTCATCGGAAGTAGTAAGCATTTTTCTAATTAATTCTTGTGCTATCGATTCACCAATCAGTAACTAGAGGGCGTGTTAGAGCCCACCCTCTCAACTTTGACGAGTGAAAGTGACAGTTTTATTTCAAGTCGTATTTCATGACGGTTTGCAGGAATGTTACAGACAAAATGAAATAAATAAATAAGCAACAAAAATCATATTTTGTGACACATTTATTTATTTATGCTCTCATTTCATGACACATTTATTTATTTATGCTCACATTTCACAGTACTTTTATTTATTTACGCATTTATTTATTTAGTTAATTTTGTCCGAAATATTCCTCTATAGATCTACTTGTAGTTGAAGGCTACACATTCAGAAAGGAGAAAACTATCAACGGGAAACACATCTGGAAATGCACTGAATATAGGATTGGAAAATGTTTGTCACGCTGTCAGAAATAGTTCGTTAGAAGTTCATGCATTAATTAATTGGATGTTTTAATATTCTTGCTTTCGCCTTTTTATAAGTTCAATCACTGCCTTTATCTAATAAATTTTCTGTAATAATTTTGCTGCCTTTATTCGCTGTGCCCAATTGAGGTCACACTTTTGAAGCTTGCCTTTATTTACGCGCCCTTATTGAAGGATACTCTGGCTTGCTGCTGCTGAGCCAAGCTGCGTGCTCTGTTTGTCATGCTGCGTGCTGATCATTTAAAAGCCTGTACAGCAGCTGTCCTTTTGTCTCACTGCCTTGTCTCACGGGACGTCAAAGTGTCTTTCCAAGAAGATCAAGTCTCGACCCAAGATTTTTTTATTATAATAGAGAGATACCACACCTTACTCTCCAGAACCCCTGAGTAGACTTTTCCAGGGAGGCTAAGGAGTGTGATCCCTCTGTAGTTGGAACACACCTTTCGGTCCCTCTTCTTAAAGAAGGGGACCACCACCCCGGTCTGCCAATCCAGAAGCACTGTCCCCGATTATCATGCGATGTTGCAGAGACGTGTCAACCAAGACCATCCCCGGGGCCCTGCCACCAAGGAGTTTTTTGACCACCTCAGTGACCTCAGTCCCAGTGATGGGGGAGCCCACCTCCAAGTCCCCAGGCTCTGCTTCCTCATTCGAAGGCATGTTAGTGGGATTGAGGACGTCTTTGAAGTACTCCCCCCACTGACTCACAACGTCCCGTGTCAGCACAGCAGAGGCAGCAGCGCACCATACCCACCATATACAGTGTTGACACTGCAATGCTTCCCCCTCCTGAGACACCGGACGGTGGACCAGAATCTCCTCAAAGCCGTCCGAAAGTTGTTCTCCATGGCCTACCTAAACTCCTCCCACACCCGAGTTTTTGCCTCAGCAACCACCGAAGCCGCATTCCGCTTGGCCTGCTGGTACCTATCAGCAGCCTCCAGAGTCCCACAGGACAAAAGGGTCCGGTAGGACTCCTTCTTCAGCTTGACGGCATCCCTCACTGCCGGTGTCCACCAACGGGTTTGGGGATTGTCACCACAACAGGCACCGACCACCTTACGGCCACAGCTCCGGTCAGCTCAACAATAGAGGCACAGAACATGGCCCATTCGGACTCAATGTCTCCCACCTCCCTTGGGACATGGTCAAAATTCTGCCGGAGGTGTGAGTTGAAGCTGCTTCTGACAGGGGACTCTGCCAGACGTTCCCAGCAGACCCGCACAACACGTTTGGGCCTACCAGGCCTGACCGGCAATCTCCCCCACCATCGAAGCCTACTTACACCAGGTGGTGATCAGTTGACAGCTCCACCCCTCTCTTCACCCAAATGTCCAAGACATGTGGCCGCAAGTCCAATGACACAACCACAAAGTCGATCATCAAACTGAGGCCTAGGGTATCCTGGTGCCAAGTGCACATATGAACACCCCTATGCTTGAACATGGTGTTTGTTATGGACAATTCGTGATGAGCACAGAAGTCCAATAACAAAATACTGCTCGGGTTCAGATCGGGGGGGCCATTCCTCCCAATCACGCCCTTCCAGGTTTCACTGTCATTGCCCACGTGAGCATTGAAGTCTCCCAGCAGTACAAGGGAAAAAAAATACATTCACCTTAAAAAAAACTCACACTTTTCTAAAGCAGAGCTTTTATTATCATTGTTTACTAATGCACATGGCATAATAGTTCTAGGACAATAGTGTGAAGAAAATAAGTCTGCATATCACAAACTAACTAGACAAACTTTAGACTAACTTTAGACACATAAATACCACCTGGGAAGCCAGGTGCCTATCTGTAAATTATCTTTGTATACAGTACATTAATTTGTATAATCTGTAATATTTCTACCATTCTTAAATGAAATAAATAAATTCCATTATGTATTTAATAATGACTATACTCCTTTGGACAGATTACAGTGTGTTTATTTCTTACATACACAGGGAATAACTCTGATACACTGAAATACAAACAAAGTATTCTAATTCGAATCTAGTGAACAAAACAAAACAGTTATGCAAAACTGGTGCTATTAATTGCCTACTCAACGTCCATGCCATCCACAAACACTCCCTCTGCCATAAAATCAGAAACTTTTCAACACTGTTAAGTTTATAAAGCTTTTGGGAAAGTCACCAATGACCTGCAAAGTCCCTTTTTTCATGTATGTAGGTGATTCGATGCTATTGGCGTCATTTAAAATTTACCATTTTGCAAGTAAAATAATTTCAAGTACAATAATTTGTTCAAAATATATAGTAAATCTAACTTCATTAACACATTTTAAACTTGCAAAAATTGCACAAGTATTATTAACAAAATTTAAAATATTCCTTTTCTGGTTTCTTTGCTTAATTAGTGTAATTGTGGAAAACTAATCACTTTCTTATTTTTTAAAAAAGTTACAGAATGTATGAATGGCATAACATTCAGTTGTGTTTAGGGACTGGGACAACTGTTTTAAAAGTTGAGTTTACTTTATAAATAGAGATTTACCATATTTTTGTTTGTTAAATATTGTACAAAATACTTTACAGGGGTGGATGTGACATGCAATAAGAGATTTGTTTAGACCATCTTGTCTCAGTTTGTACAGGCAGCACATGGGCATAAGCTCTGCTGCCTTTTCAGTTACTTATACTGACTGCTGAGGATATGTTTGCTTGCAGAAGCAGCTGTTGGATATGTACTATAAAAGACAAAAATATTGTGTGCAAAATATACAAGTTGAAATAACTAACATGTAATAAATAAAAGTCTTGGTTATGACAACTATTTTATATAATAAAGCTTTGATGTTAAAAGAGTTTAAATGAAATCAATGACAGCAATGCTAATCAATTAAACACTAGACTAAAGAGATGGTTTTAGTGGTCAGTTCTATGGACAGACATCCTAATGCTTCAGCAGAAGAACAAACACCAACAGAATAGAGGCCCAGTTTCTCTATAACGAACAGTGAGAGAGTTTCTCACTAGCATCTCACCAAGCTCTTTTCTTCCTTTTTTTGAAGTCTTGTGAAGGATTGCTGAGAAGCACAAATTTCTTGCCAGTGAAATAAAACCACACATCAAAAAACCTTCCCTTGGACATCTGAGCTTTTGGTGAAAACTGCAGTTTAAAACAGGGATTCAATGACAAGTAATGAAAATTAAAGAATAGAAAGATGAGAACATTCAAAATATGAATTAGGGATTTTGTAGTAAAGGAAATGCGCATAATAAGGTAAGGTCCAGTCTATAGAAGTAAACCTTATGGCACCAGAACATTTCTGTGATTACATTGTTGACAGCAACAGTGCACATAAATTGCTGATTAGGCATTATGGTTGACTGATTAGTTGGTATCTGTAAAAAAAAAAAAAAAGGACCGATTACAAGAGTTCCTTCACATATTTTTGGAGAATATTATAGATGACCACCTGTCTTATGCAAAGTTGTGATGCATCTTGTATAGCTCCTGGCCTTTTCCCAACAATGTTCAGTTCTCAGATGATTAAGGGAATAAAATCAATCCATTTTCTAAACTCGCTTATCCAGAACAGGTTCATGGGAAAATCTCAGCTAGCCTCAGATGCAAGGCAAAAACAGTCCTCGGTCAAGGCATCAATCTATTGCAGGGAAGGAAATCCTTTTCTACAAACACAGAGTCAAATGAGGGATTTAATCCTAGTACTTGTGCCTTCAAGCAGATTGTATTTCAAAAACCCCAAATTACACACCATTTCAATGCCCATTCATTTTTGCTAACAGAACTCTTACAGTTGACCCAGTGGTGATTGTATATGTGAACTTTATACTTTTTTTGCATGGTGGTGCAGTGGGTAGCGCTGCTGCCTCGCAGTTAGGAGGCCTGGATTCGCTTCCCGGGACCTCCGTGTGTGGAATTTGCATGTTCTCCCCATGTCTGCATGGGTTTCCTCCGGGTACTCCGGTTTCCTCCCACAGTCCAAAGACATGCAGGTTAGGTGCATTGGTGACTCTAAATTGTCCCTAGTGTGTGCTGTGTGTATGTGTGTGTAGCGTTCTCTGCGGTGGGCTGGCACCCTGCCCGGGGTTTGTTTCCTGCCTTGCGCCCTATGTTTGGCTGAGATTGACTTCAGCAGATCCCTGTGACACTGTAGTTAGGATATAGTGGGTTAGATAATGGATGGATGGATTGTTTGCATTTTCTTAATGTTTAGGTTCCCTCTAGGTGTAATTAACGTTATTTTGGTCTGCCAGGTCTCTTTTGTCAATCTCCTTCCTCTATTTATTTTGTGTTTTTAGCTTGTCTACTGTTACGTTTTTCCTTTTAAAGGATTTCATTTTACGTGGTGGAACACTACGTATAGGCAAATCTGCTATGCAGTAACTGGAAAAAAGCTATTCTGCTGTGTTCATAAATAGCATTGTGTGTGCTTTTTTCTTGTTTTTGCATTACATTATACTGAAGTACACTAACTAATGTAAGAGATAAATACATGTGCAGTGTCTAAAGGAGTGAGGTAATTTTTAATGCATAATTAATACATTTATTTCACTTAATGATTGTAGAAACAAAAACAAATTATATACATCAAATATATAACACTGAATTTAAAATTTGTTGCCAGTTGTCCAGGCAGAGTCTGTGTATCTGAAAGAAATTAAAATAGGCTGTGGTGTGCAGATTTATTTTCTTCTCATTTCCATTCAACTTTTTTTTTCCAGTGCGTGGTGTAATAAACAACAGCATTGTGTTGACACATAAAAGAAGATCAGGTTTATCTTTAGAAAAGTGTGGTTTTCATTCATAGCATCTGTCGACATTAGTTTGACGTTTGGACATGGAAACTCCATATCTCCGAAATGGAATTAGTAATGCCATTGAAACCAATTGCTGAAAAATTCACACTTTGCTTACAAGCTTTGTTTTTTTCTCAAAAGTGTCCCTATTTTATGTAAATATAATGGTCTGAAATTCAAATTCAAATTGAGTGCAAATTACACATAAAATCAGTTGTGAACATTACTAATTATTGTTAACATTGGTTAACATTTTTTTTAAATAATGTGTAAAGTACACCAATGTGAAGTCCACTGCCTATAAGTAAAAATAGGCATCAATCTAAAATGAACTTTTTTAAAAGTACAATTTTCATTTTCCTTTAACAACTCAGATTTTGCCATTTTAGTCAAAAGGCCCATAAAATTACATGTAAAAGAACCTTGGATTTCTGCATTCTGGCACTGCAGCCTTATATTTCAAATGGCTCTTACAGTTTTCTAAGTAAACGCTTCCAACGATAACAAGATAATATGCCATAGAGAGGGGCAGGGCATTGAGGAATGGAAAATACATAAACTCGGCAGGACTGACACATCTGTTTAATTCTGTTTCGAAGACTAAATTAGAGGTGGGTTCTTCCTGTCGGAGACCTTATTTTATTTGTGAATCCTTTATTTTTACTTTTCACTACCATTTTATTTTCACTGAACTATGCATCCAAATAAATCTTTTATCACATATTATACTCCTATACATTAGAAGTTGCAGTGGTTTTTATAGAATAATAGTGAACACAAGATCACCCCAGTAGACTGGGTTTGATTGACTATTGGCCCTGTCACCATCTGTGTGAGCTTTTGAGGTTCTCCTTGTGTCTCCATGGAATTTCCTCCAGGTAGTTGAGCCTTTCTCCTAAATCTCAAAGAAGTGTATGTGAGACTGACAGCTCTAAACAAGCCTGAGGTTGGACAGATATGGATAATGTGGAAAGTTGAATGGTTGTTTACAGGGTCATTCGACTGGTGCCCCATATAGGGTTGCTTCCTATCTTACACCTACTTCTGTTGGGTTAGGCTCCACTTTTCTGTGGCCCTAAAAGGTGTAAGCACATGAATTGATAAAAGTAGTAAACCCAAAAACAAGGGGTCCTGCTTCCATGCACATTTGTTAGTGTAAACAAATTAAATTTGCCTGAATAATAATCTGCTCAGTATAGTGGTTAATACCAGCATGTAACATTATCAAAATTACATTCAAACTGAAAAATTAAGGATAAAACAAATAAAAAAGTTTTGGAAAGTTGAAAGACAAATACAACAAAGAGGGGTGATTGTAATTATGTTTAATGGATGTGCTTTAATTCTAGATGCAATTTAATCTACTGTGTTATAAATGAAAAAAAAATTGTAAGTCTTAGTTTTCACATTTATATTTACTGTATATAAATATGAACATAAATGAGATAGATAGATAGATAGATAGATAGATAGATAGATAGATAGATAGATAGATAGATAGATAGCAGTAAAAATCTTTAATCTAACATTTTTCTCCAAATATATTTGTCATTCAGAAATATCAGCTGTTAGAAAAAAACATATTTTTTTAACTAAAAGGCATGATGAAGACTTTAAGTCACATATTACAAATAACTTTTCTTTCGACATATTAAAGTAACATAACTTTGTTGCATACTGCTTAAAAGAATGACTCCAGGGCATGAAACTTCAGATGACATGACACTTGTGTAAAAATAATATACGTGTCCAAGCTCATTTAAATCTCATTCTCTAACCAGCTTAATCCAATTCAGGGTCTCACCTCATTTAACAAACAGTTTACAGACACACTAAATTTACTTCAAGGGCTATTTGAGTGCAATGCTAATCCTTTAACAGGAATAAAACAAGAACATCATAATTTAATAATCAATAAATAAAAGTTTTTTCATCATTTATTTCATTTCAATGTAAAGTAAACAAAAATACAAAATGAAAATAAAAAAATCTAATTATTCTTTCTAAAATGTTTTGCCGAAGCTGTTTTTAATTATTTCAGTTTATGAGAATGCAAGCTGTAGTGTTCTATAGCATAAAGCCCCAATTGGCTTTCGGCTAACCCTTCAAGAATTTACAGGTGTAAATTTTACAGTGCGATTGTACTTGGCGGATTTAGACAGTTTTAGGGTATTAGGCAAGCGTTTAACAGCTTTTTTTTTTTTTTTTTTTTTTCCTATGGTGTTTTTGATAGTCTTTTTCAAATTGTAACGTGATCGTCATTCCAATAAATTTACAGATAATCCTAAACAAGAGTAAGGAAAAAAGCAACTAAAATGCAAAGCGCTTTTATTTAGTAAAATCAAGTTAAATGTGGATTTTTTACAGATGTATCTTTCCGGTTTCACACCAACAGTCCATCGTGAAACGCTATTCAAATATCTATATGATACGTATATAGAAAATTCAACAATCCATCCAAGCTAATAAACTGATACACAGTAGTTTGATTTGGCAGTTTTATCAGCTAAAAATACCTTGATTGTATATAATTTTCATTTACATTTATATGTTCTTATTAATTCTAACCGAGGTGTATTTGTTCTTTCATTTAAAATTTATGCATAATCTAATTAGTTGCGTGTTCCAATTAGTATATTTGCTGTCTGATTTAATATAGGTATTTAAAAAAACGTGCTGGATGTCACAACATAAAAATGTAAATAATGTAAGTGTAATTTTGTTAAAAATTTAATTTTCATTAAATACGTTAACTAATGAAGATCCTGTGCTGCATATTTTTAATGTTATGAGGAGCCTATAGGATTTCCTAAACCAAGGATAAAAAAATGCATAGATAATTGGATTCATGCCTGAGTTCATGTAGGTTAACCATGTTAACGCATTATATAAGTAAGGAGGAAGGGAAAATTCGAAGAACTGATTAATAACTGTATAACTATAAAATGGAAACTAACAGCTTAGGAAAACTGATATCACTATACCTAACGTTTTTGCGGCTTTTCTTTCTGATTTGATAGAATTCATAATTTTGCTTTGCTTATGGAGTATCTTCTGTTGTGCAGATATTGCACTTGCTTGCCTTTGTGCCACTACGAAAATTTGTCCGTAAAGACTTATAATGGAAAAAGGTAGGAGAAATGAAATGATGAGATCTGTAGTATTCCACGATGGTGTGAGCATTATTACACAGTCTCCAGGACAAGGGTCCAGTCCAATGACTCCCTTAAGGTTACCGCCGAAGAGAAAAATTGCGCACGAATAAGTAAACGCGAACAGCCACGCAACTCCAACAGAGAAAGAGGCCTGGCAAACTGTTATCTTCAAAGAATAAATGAATGGCTTACAGACTGCAATGTTTCGATTGATGGCTATTAATACCATATTGATTATCGAAGAGACAGTGAAACAACAAAGGCCAATCAAAAAAATAACACATGAAATATTTCCGAAACTCCAAAACGTTTCTATAAATTGAATAATCATTATCGGCATGACAATAATTCCAACCATACAGTCGGCTACAGCCAAAGAGAGCACAAGCACATTAGTTGGTGTATGGAGCTGCTTAAAATGAGAGATCGAAATAATTACCACGAGATTTCCATAAAAAGTGAGCATTGCTGCAATAGAAGCACAAAAATACAGCGTCACAACAGTGAATGGTGATCGAGGTTCTTTGACGCAAGAAACATTTTCTGAATGATAGCAGTACTCCACGGTTTTTTTGCATCTCTGGTGGCTTTCTGAGTTATTTATGGAAGAGGACTATCTTGAGTTTGAGTCATGATGCCGTTTGTAGAAAACGACAGCTAACTGCTCATTTAAAGAAACTACTTCACATACTTGCCCATTTCCAGGTAGTTGAACACAAAGCCTTGCACCTCCCAATTCTCATTATTATTTAAGTAATAAAATACTGCATTGTTTTTTCTACACTTTGTCGTCCATAGAAGTACACAGCAGATTCTTCAATAGAATATTAATATAATATTGACCCAATTATATTAGTAGCATGTAGGTTATTTTAGTTTATTACCCAGCACTGGTTTAAGAAGCTATCCTGTACTTTCAAAACGTGTTTTTGTTGTTGGTTTTTTCCACGTGACCTTTTTAATAACAATAATATATTTTATTTATACAAGGCATCTTTCTGAAAACTCAAGGACACGGAACAACCAATAAATAAATAAATAAAAGACACAATTATAAACAACTAAAAACATCAGAAAATATTTAAAACCAAACATAACCACTGTAATCATAAAGAAAAAGCCATTTTGAACAGATGCGTTTTAAGTTCACATTTGAAGGATGAATATGATTTGATATTTCTAAGCTCGGCAGGTAATGAATTTCAGAGCTTGGGAGCAGAGCGGCTGAATGCTCTGCTCCCCATGGTGGTTAAACGGGTGAGAGGGATACTCAGATGGATAGAGGAAGAGGATCTAAGGTTACGGCAGGGAATGGCAACATGAAGACGGTCAGACAGATATGGAAGGGTGAGGTTATGAATGGCATTAAATGTTAATAACAGAATCTTAAAATCAGTTCAAAACTTAATCGGGACCCAATGGAGCTGCTGCAAGACCGGAGTAATATGGTGAATAGATGAGGTTCGAGTAATGATGCGTGCTGCAGAATTCTGGACTAACTGAAGCTTATGGAGAGATTTATTAGGGAGACCAAAGAGGAGTGAATTGCAGTAGTCCAGCCGAGAAGTAACAAGACTGTGAACAAGAATGGCAGTGGTATGAGGAGTGAGGGAGGGCCAAATGCGATTAATATTACATAGGTGGAAGTAAGCAGAATTGGTGATGTTATTAATGTGAGATTGGAAGGATAGAGTACTGTCGAGGATGACACCCATACTCTTGACCTGAGATGATGGGGAAACAACAGAGTTATCAATAATAAGAGAAAGATTATTGGTTTTGGATAATGATGATTTTAATCCAATGAGGAGAACCTCAGTTTTGTCACTGTTTAATTTAAGAAAATTCGAAGAGAACCAGGATTTAATTTCAGCAATGCAGTCAATAAGCGAAGTGGGTGGAAAAGAGGAGGTGGGTTTACTAGCAAGGTACAGCTGGGTGTCATCAACATAACAGTGAAAATTAATGTTATACTTACGAAAAATATTGCCAAGGGGAAGAAGGTAAATAATAAAAAGAAGAGGCCCCAGGACAGAGCCCTGGGGCACACCTGAAGTAACAGCGGTGGGTTGGGAAGTGAAGGTTTTAAGCTGTATGAACTTAGTGCGGCCTGACAGGTAGGATCTAAACCAATCAAGTGGAATGTGGGTAATGCCAATCAAAGATAATCTATTAAGGAGAGTGGTATGACAAATAGTATCAAAGGCCACACTCAGATCAAGGAGGATGAGAATAGTGATTAGGCCGGAGTCAGCAGCCATAAGAAGGTCATTGGTAATTTTAACAAGTGCCGTTTCCATACTATGAAGGGGGCGAAAACCAGACTGAACTTTTCATATAGATTATTATGAGATAAGTGGGCATGAAGTTGGATAGCTACTATTTTTTCAAGAATTTTAAGTTAGAGAAGTTAGAGATAGGGCGAAAATTATTAAAGTTAGTTGGATCAGCACCAGGTTTTTTCAATATTGGGGTTATAGCAGCAGTTTTGACAGATAAAGGAATAATACCAGTAGTAAGAGAAGAGTGAATGATGGCAGAAATGAGAGGGACTAAAGAGGGGAGGCAGGCTTTAACCAGAACTGAAGGCAGGGGGTCCAGCTGACAAGTAGATAACTTAGATTTGCAGATGAGATCTGAGATTTCAGAGGAAGTGGGAAGCTGGAAAAAAGAAAAAGAGTGAATAGACGAGTGTAATTCAGAAGAAATACCAAGAGGATCTGGATCGAGTTGCTGATGTATCCTCTGGATTTTCTCATTAAAAAAGGACATTAGAGAATTACAGAAAGCAGTTGAGTAAAGGTGAGATGGTAAAGAGTCTGGAGGTTGTGTAGCATTGTTAAGTAATGAAAACAATAACTTGGTGTTACCTGTATTACAAGTAATTAACTGAGTGTAATAGTTAGATTTGGTTTGGGCTATACAATCCTTGTAATAGAGTACATGATTTTTATGCATCTCTTTGTTGAAAAAGAGTCCAGATTTTTGATATAGCCTTTCAAGTTGCCTGCCCTTAGCTTTCAGAAGCCGAAGTTCAGGCGTAAACCAGGGGGCAGAAAAAAAGAAAGGAAACAGTTCTGGTTTTTAGCGGAGCAAGAGAATTAAGTATACCATTAAGAGAAATGTTATAATATAAGACAGTTCAATGGGATTGGATAAATTATAAAAGTCCATTTGGGAAGCAATTCTAGAAGACAGCTAATTCAAGTTAATATTCTTGATGTTACGAAAGGCTATGAGACGGGGGAGCTTAGGAACAGAAAAGGTAAGTTTGACATTGAATGAAAGGAGAAAATGATCGGTTATAGTGAGTTCATCTGCTGCAAGATTGAAAGGAACAACACCAGAGCAGCAGACATGTCCAAGATATGTCCTTTACAGTGGGTAGGAACTAGGGTTACCACTTTTAATACAAAAAAATAAGGGACGCATACTGCAGCGGGGGCCACATCCCTTGGGGGCCAAGACCACAAATACGGGACGATTCCGTATTTTAAAGGACGGGTGGCAACCCTAGTAGGAACATCAGTGTGCTGCTGGTATCCAGAACTCTCCAGACAAGATAAAAAGTCTCTAGTGAGAGGGATATTATTATTGTCCAGGTGTATATTAAAATCCCCCAGCAGAATTATATTTGGAGTAATTACAGATAAATGGGTGAGAAAGGTAGCAAGATCGTTCAAAAAGGTGTTTGTTTACTTTAGGAGGACGGTAGACAGTTGCAATGATGGTAGGAACTGGCCCAGACAATTGACACACAGTTGATTCAAAAGAGCTAACAGCAGGAGCAGGCAACGCCAGAACTTTCCACTTCTCACGATAAATTATCGCGACACCTCCACCACGGCCAGAGGCACGGGGTTGACAAGTGTAAACAAACCCCGGGGGGGGGTGGATTCATTAAGTTGTGAGAAGTCTTGAGGTTGCTGTCAAGTCTCGGTTAAACAGAGAAAGTCAAACTTATGGTCAATGAGGAGATCCTGAATGGGATGTTCCTTGCTCGTGAGTGAGAGGATGTTCAGTAGACCGAAGCTGACAATGCTGCTGTCACATTCAACAGTGGTGTTAGTCGACCGAGCTAAGATGGCCAATACGCTGTGGTCAGCATACCTATCTGCATTATGTGGTGGGTGCCGAAAATCAGACCAGAAAGAGTTAATTCCTTTCGAGACGTCCATTCGGAATCTCCGGCGGGACCCACGATGGATGTATCTCCGACGAGGGAGAAATATGATGTCCGGGTCGAGATACAGCAGCGACATCAGAGGCACAGACTAGAGCAGACGCAGTCGAAGAAGCTCAGCAGCTGAGTACTGGAGGAGGCCAGTCGCAGGTTGGATAACAAGCGACAAAAGACTCCAAACAAACGTTAATCAGACAAACATCCTACCAGTCCACATTGTAGGCGAGGCCACAGGCAGCTCAGGCGTCCAGAGAACAAACCGGTAAGTTTCAAACGAAACGGGGGTTAGGCTAAGGCTGAATGCAAACACAGCATACGCAGCCATGCAGAGATATTAGGAGGATGGCAAAAAACACCATCAAAATCACCAGCCATAGCAAAATCAGTAGTCTAGTTACCAGCGAGCAGCGGCGACCAGTCCCGCCTGCGTTCACTCATACCAGAAGTTTTTTTTGTGATCAAATTTTTATTTAGTTTTCAACAATTAAAGTAAACGATCAGAAGATTCAAATAACAAATGTGAGAGTAATGTAGTTTAAAAAAAACTCATCCTAGCCAGTACAAAAAACCCCATCATGAAAGTTAGACCATAAGAAATAATGTAACAGAATCTTAGCCCCAACATTCCCAGGGGCTCTGAAGTTTCAACTATTGATATATAAGACCAGAAGAGGAGAAGAGAAAAGAAAAAAGAAAAAGGAAGCTTTAAACATCATTAAAATGTTTAATGTCATGTTTCCTTAGACTTATAACTAACGAAATCTCAAACTTCATATCATAAAACACAATTGTTACTATTGAAAATGATAAAATAAAAAATAAAACACAATAATACATTTAGGTTACTATTTGCCATTTTTGACAACTCAGCCGGCAACCAATAAATAAATTTGAGTAAGAGATATTAATTTTTTTGTGTCTTTAAGATTTTGTTTTAGTAACACTGAAAAATCAGATCTAATTTTTAAGATTTACACATTTCAGTGGCATGACAAATTTCCATCAAGCTGAATCCATCAATCCATCCATTATCCAACCCGCTATATCCTAACTAAAGGGTCACGGGGGTCTGCTGGAGCCAGTCCCAGCCAACACAGGGCGCAAGGCAGGAAACAAACCCCAGGCAGGGCGCCAGCCCACCGCAGTCCAACTGAATCTTAATCGTGAAATAAGTTTTTTTTTTTCTCTGTGATTTATGCAATGGAAATTCTTTAGATATTAAAGCTGAAGAAAAACTTTAGCCCAACAAAACAGAATAAACATGGAAAGATCAGTATACTGTAATTGTTAGGCTGTGAATATTTGTCTAATTGATTGGAAAAAACTTACACTGTGATATTTTATATTGTTGGTTAATTTGTTTTTAAATATGTTTTATTGTTTTATCAATTGTAACCTAATGACTTAATGTATTTGTTATTACAATTTTTCACTTGTGGCAATCAACTTTTATTACCTTTCCTACTGCAAACAAACAGGCCCTAGCTTAATGTTACTTGATTATTTTGACCTCTTTTGTAAGTCACTTTGGATAACACTGCCAAGCAAATATAAATGTTTGCCTTTCACCTAGTAGCCAGCCATATTCACATATAAAGCATTGCAAAGATGAATATCAGACCCTTTAATCTGGTGATATTAACTGACCTACAGTGGGTACGGAAAGTATTCAGACCCCCTTCAATTTTTCACTCTTTGCTATATTGCAGCCATTTGCTAAAATCATTTAAATTATTTTTTTTCCTCATTAATGTACACACAGCACCCCATATTGACAGACAAAAAAAAGAATTTTTGAAATTGTTGCAGATTTATTAAAAAAGAAAAACTGAAATATCACATGGTCCTAAGTATTCAGACCCTTTGCTCAGTATTTAGTAGAAGCACCCTTTTGAGCTAATACAGCCATGAGTCTTCTTGGGAAAGATTCAACAAGTTTTTCATACCTGGATTTGGGGATCCTCTGCCATTCCTCCTTGCAGATCCTCTCCAGTTCTGTCAGGTTGGATGGTAAACGTTGGTGGACAGCCATTTTTAGGTCTCTCCAGAGATGCTCAATTGGGTATAAGTCAGGGCTGTGGCTGGGCCATTCAAGAACAGTAACAGAGGTGTTGTGAAGCCACTCCTTCGTTACTTTAGCTGTGTGCTTAGGGTCATTGTCTTTTGGAAGGTAAACCTTCGGCCCAGTCTGAGGTCCTTAGCACTCTGGAGAAGGTTTTTGTCCAGGATATCCCTGTACTTGGCAACATTCATCTTTCCCTCGATTGCAACCAGTCGTCCTGTCCCTGCAGCTGCCACCGCCATGCTTCACTGTGGGGACTGTATTGGACAAGTGATGAGCAGTGCCTGGTTGTCTCCACACATACCGCTTAGAATTAAGGCCAAAAAGTTCTATCTTGGTCTCATCAGACCAGAGAATCTTCAGGTGTCTTTTAGCAAACTCCATGCGGGCTGTCATGTGTCTTGCACTGAGGAGAGGCTTCCGAAAGGCCACTCTGCCATAAAGCCCTGACTGGTGGAGGACTGCAGTGATGGTTGACTTTCTACAACTTTCTCCCATCTCCTGACTGCATCTCTGGAGCTCAGCCTAAGTGATCTTTGGGTTCTTCTTTACCTCTCTCACCAAGGCTCTTCTCCCTCGGTAGCTCAGCTTGGCTGGACGGCCAGCTTTAGGAATGGTTCTTGTGGTCCCAAACGTCTTCCATTTAAGGATTATGGAGGCCACTGTGCTCTTGGGAACCTTAAGTGCAGCAGAAATTTTTTTGTAACCTTGGCCAGATCTTTGCCTTGCCACAATTCTGTCTCTGAGCTCTTCAGGCAGTTCCTTTGACCTCATGATTCTCATTTGCTCTGACATGCATTGTGAGCTGTAAGGTCTTATATAGACAGGTGTGTGGCTTTCCTAATCAAGTCCAATCAGTATAATCAAACACAGCTGGACTCAAATGAAGGTGATCTCAAGGATTAACATGTAAACTCCACACAAATATAAATATATGAGTGTCACAGCAAAGGGTCTGAATACTTAGGACCATGTGATATTTCAGTTTTTCTTTTTTAATAAATCTGCAACAATTTCAAAAATTCTTTTGTTTGTCTATCAATATGGGGTGCTGTGTGTACATTAATGAGGAAAAAAATTAATTTAAATGATTTTAGCAAATGGCTGCAATATAACAAAGAGTGAAAAATTGAAGGGGGTCTGAATACTTTTTGTACCCATTTCTTCTGCCCTGCAGCCCCTCCTTTATTCTGGTAGGTAACCAGCAGTCTGTTGCTTTACTTGTCCAACTGTGACAAAAACCCTGACTGTAACAGTATGATGCTTATCTGTGTAAATTAAAAATTAAACTGAAAATGAAAATGCATACACAAAGACACAAACTTGATCACTCACAATTAGTTTATAGTCTATTAAAAATACACTTACTTACTATGTCAAATTTCCCCCCGCGGACTAAAAAAGTTCTACTTCAAAAAGTGCACACCATCTCTGTCTAAATTCAGCAACCGTATGCATGTCTTTCACTACTTCTTGTTATCTGTACGAACATGTGTTACAGCTTGTTTTTAATGATAGCTCTGTTACCTTTCTTCTTCACTTTCGTTAGAAGTGCAGCTTGCCCTTGAACCAAGCATTTACAACTTCTCCACTAGGAAAATACAGCAGAAAATTGACCTTTGCTTTCCTTGGCTTCTTTATGTTAACAGCAGGTTGTCCTGGACACACACATTTGTGTTTTAGGGAGTTTGCCATTACGTCCAGGTGCCCTACATGATTGAGCCTGGTGCTGATGTTCAGCATCTTAACCTTCCAACTTTCATACACATTCTGGGACCCTCTCTCGGTCATATATGGGTGGGTTTTTATAAGTGCTTCAGCTGCCTTTTCAGGTTGTTCAGTGGTGGCATATACAGTGTAATTGATTATTTCTTCGGCCATTCCCTCCAAAATATCTGACATAAAGTAGCCCTGTCAAACTGTAATTGTGCAGCATATCAAAAGCAGGGTACTACAAAAATCTAAGCGCACAAACAACACTTTATTTCTTGTGATAGTGATTAGAGGACTGTAATACTGCTCTGAAAAGACTTAATAGAACCACACTCATTAGCATCTCCTGAGATGCAAGGAATACAGGTCAGCTGCTCTATGGTTACTTTTATTGTTGTAGAACAAGCAGTCTTTGGAGAGTAGAGTCTGACTTGGTGTTTGCATAAGATAAAGCTAATGGAATGTCAAAGATTGTCACCTCATTACTAAGAAAAAACACTTTTAGAGTGATTTTGTTTTCAATCTCAGCAGTGAACAACAAATTCATTTCTAAAATCAGCATAGCGGTACTGAAGGTGAAAAAATTCATATACCTGTAATCCAAAGGCTAGCTTTATCTCAGAAAAACATTTTTCAACAGTCTTGAGAATCCCAGAGTGAAGAACATGAATTCTGGCATCATGATACCCTTCAATAACTATTCTAATGGCCAAGTGACAAGTCATGGTCTTCAATTCACTACGCAGGTAGGGGTAGGTAATGACCGTGCTCAGAACATAAACAATTACATGCCTTTCCAAATCAACCGTTCAGTTTGTCCCGACCATATAATCAGATGGGACTGATATCTATCACCTATTTAATTTCAATGACAGCAATCTCTCTACGAGGTGATGAAGATAGTTTATATTTTGCAAAATGTTCCTAATACTAAGCACTCAAAAACTAGACTATAAAACTTGACATAACAACCATGCCTACTCAGTACTTAATTCCTTTGTACATCACAAGTTTTGCAAGGCAAGGAAGGAGCTTCTTTCTAAGATTTACTAGCACATGCTCATGCAGAATATGCAGAGGAACTGGTGATGTAGCTGTTACCTGTACAGTGCATTTTGAAATTGGAGCATGCATATAATATGCAATCATATTCTGATGCGTGACAGCAGGGGTTAATGCAATATTCTTAAAGCAACTGTTGCATGTAGCTATTTGCTTGAAAAAAACATGTTTGGACTCATATTTTAGTGTTTAAATTTCAACTGAAGGTCCAAAATATTTAATGTAGTTTGTCACACACATGTGCATGGGAGGCAGCTAAAATGCCCAAAGAGAGGTCATTTCACACAAGGCCAGGGGATCGCCGAGTGCAAAGATCTTTACTATTTTTCTTCGGCAGACCGACCACGGGAAATTTCATCTGGCCCCAATGACATCACTTCTGGTTCCGGCAATGAGGATGTCCCTTCTGGTTTCTGCCCCAATGACATCACTTCCCCTGCCTGACTTTAAAGTCACCATGTTTCCCTGTCTGTTTGTTTTTGTTTGAACTAAAGTCTGTAAAACTCTGAACCAATCATCATCTTTAGGCAGCTTATTTTCAAGTATATGAGTGGCTGTCCCCAAACGTCTTTCTGTGTCAGTCTTACTCCTTTCACATTTGTTACATTTAGTACTGTTTTGGAAGGAAGCACATATGAGGGAAAAGCTCATTAAACTTGTGCCTAATGTCAGAGACTTCATTCTCAAGGTATACAATGGTTTATTTTGTGTACAAGGCCTACAACAAATTCAACAATTCCATTTAAGTCTAAGAGGATCTAGTAAAACAGGCTTTGCAGTGGGTACTTATTCTCAGTACATTAAAGCACAAAGTGAGTGCTGACATTACATCATCCTCAGATAATTCATGAGCTGTTATCAGGAGAGTATCCTTGAGTAATTTTCAATTTGACAAGACTATCTGTCAGAATACAATCTTTCTTAATTCGAAAGCTGTCCTACCTCTGGCAGTTTTGATGTATATCAGCCATTTCTTGAGTGCATTTTTAAAATGCTTCAGAGAATATTTTCTTAAAATTAATTTCAGTGAACCCAGAGATGTCCAATGTCCTAGCAGGAGGATCAGCTTTAAACAGCTGCTCAAAGTATCCAGCCCAGCTGCTCACAAATGTAGCGTAATCCATAGAAACTGTTCCATCACCTGCCCTGACTGCTACTCTCCAAGGAACAGATTTGGATGTACATAACGCTTCGATTCCTCTTTAAGCAGGACGTGGGTCACTATACCATAGATTGTGTGCCACATACTAACAGATTTATCTTACAAATGCCTTCTTATCTGCTCTCAGAACCCTTGCAGCCATACTTCTCAGTTCCTGGTACAGATCAGAGTTGCTAGCAAGCCGTGCACTGTAACTCCTCTCGATGATATCTAGGGTGTCCTTATGAGATGAAATTCCTCCTTCTGCAAACACCAGCAACACCAACACAAACCCTCAGCAACAGATCTTGGAGTCTAGCCAAATCAAGCCTCATTTTTCTAGTAGGTGGTTGCCTGCTGGACCTAAACTGGATCTTCAGAGTAGCAAAAGTCTGTGGTCAGAATTCACAAACCAGACACTTCTGTAGACCCTGCAGTTGTATAGGAGCTTCCAGTATCTGCCCACAAGGATATGATCGATCTCCTTCACCACATCATCAATATTGGTGTACCAAGTCCAATGATGTAGCTCAGGGAACTGGAACAAGGATCCAGCAACCCGCATCCCCTGACCTTTTGCAAAGTCAAGGAACATGTAGCCACTTTCTCTACAGTTGCCACTCCGATGGGCACTGACACAATCAACACAGCCAGCCCTGTCAGTGCCAGTGGCTGCACTGAAGTCATGCATGACCAGAGGAGTGTCACCTCACAGGCATCCATCAACCACCGAGCGCAGTTGCAAAAAAAATGTCTCCCTCACCCAGACATCACTCACCGTGGATGGAGCATACACTGAGACAACAGACAAGGCATCTAGAGAGTGCATTAATTTGAGTCTCATAATGCACTTGTTGAAAGGAGTGACATCAGACACCATTAGAAGGAGCCGATTCATCACAGCAACAGCTACTTCCCAAGTATGACAGCCATTAGAGTGACCAGACCAATAAAAGTTGTATCCACTACCCATCTACTGAGATCTGGCCAGTCCCAGGACTACACACCTAAGAGATTGCCATCACTGAAATATGGAGTTTACAAAGCTCATCCGACAGCAGAGGAAGATGATCATCATGCCATAGAGGCAATACATTCCACAACCTACCTGGATGGACCACTTCAATTTGGGACCCGAGTGGTTTTGACTTTTTTGGGGATGAGGCTCCCAAGAGCTTTCCCCCATCCCATTCATAATGCAAGCAGCCTTCCTTTCAGGAAGCAAGAAGATATCAATAATTAAAATGATATCTTCTGTATCACAAAAGATGACCTTCCCTGCTCAAGTGATAACATTACACCTTCTTATTATTAGGTAGCTGACATCTTTATTCAAGGCAACTTAACGACATCTGAGAGATACAATTGGCTATTTTTCTTTCGTTCTTTTCCAATTTAAGTGCAGGCAGATGAAGGAATTTGTTTATGGTCACACAGAGTCAGTAACAGTCTCTGAACACATAACCTCAGGGTTTAAAGTCCAAATCCTTAACCAATACAGCACATTTCCTGCCCATGACTGTTTACGGTTCTCCGGTACGGTACTGAAACATTGATCAAAAGTCAGATACAAATGAAGTGAGTGAAAAATGAAAATTTATAGAAAATATATACTGTTGTATAAACAAGGATGAAATATTAAAAAAATGTATAAAAAGAAGAACATTCATAGTGTAACCTTTTGTAAAAAGAATGCAGTTCTTCTGATTTTATTTTTTCCTCCAGCCATCTGGAGTTTTTTTTTGTTTTTTCTGTCCTCCCTGGCCATAAGTCTCTACTGCTTGATGCCTGTGAAATATCCATCGTCCAAGGGAGAGAGGATATAGCTTGTAACATGAACAAAGAAAAAGGGTAAAAAGTTCATTATCCATCCCTTAATGCTTCTGCCAGATGCCAAATATCACTCTGCCTGTGCCAGCCACAGGAATTTGCTTCTCTTTTTCCACCCACTGCTTACACCTCTTTGGTATTGCTTTAACACTTTACCTGTTCATTAGTAAGAAGTCCCTTTTCCACATGTGAAACTTGTACAAGAATTGCATGTTCACCAAATAGTTGCCTTTGCAATATATTCCTTCTCCTGTACTTGAATTTATTTATTCACTTTTAACAGTGCGTACCAAGTGTCAACAATTTCATTAGTGCAGTGGTTTTTCCTTTATCGATATGCCTTCATGTTTGCATCTAGAGATTAAGGTTTAAGTTTCTTGTATATTGCATCCGTGTTTCACTGATTATGATATTATATCATTATTTAATTTATTTTATTTGCATTGTTTCACATCATACCTCTATTTTAAACTGCTACTTACATCAAAGGTTTGGGTGACCACACCTTTTTTAATGAAATGTTTTGTTTGGACTTTTATAGGCGAACAGTTTACCCGTCTCTATGATCTTATCACAAAGCTTTGATAAATGGATGAAAGAGCTTGGTGTGAAACTAGTGAAAACAACTCTCTATCAAGAAGCCAGCTTGTATCTGTCATACATGTGTCATACTTTTTGAAAGCTAAAAATGGTCAGACACAGATGCACTGTGAAGAATTCTTCTGCATGCTGAATACTAACTCAAGTGCCCTTAAACAAGAGTTTGTATTCCACCCATTAAGTGCAATTAAACAAATAAAAAAATGAGGGAGAACATTATACATTTTAAGCTGCTTAGACTTGAAAAGTCTTTTATTGTTAAACAAACATTCATAAATTTTCGAGTCAAGATTTTTAAATAGAACACAAATTTAACACATTTTAAAAATGCTTTTAACATATGCAATAACATGGTTTCGGTAGGTCAAAAACTAAATTCATGATCAAACATTATAAAAACCCTTTCAATATTTTCATATGTTAATTCAGATTCAGTTCTATATGCTGTGGTTTTTTGTTTTTGTTTTTTTTCTACAACAGTGACATTTTTTTCTTTATTGCCTCAGTAAACTAAGATGCTATTTTCCTCTGTTTACTTTTAGTTGAATACAAGTTTATCTGAAAGAGAATTTGTGAAAACCCACCCAAACCACAATTTATATAACAGTCATGAAAATACATTCTTTAAATATATGAAAACCATATTGTATCCCTTGCAGTTCAGTGAGTCTGTAATAAAACTATTTAATACTATTTAAACTTGATTTTATACATGTGCTATTTGCTTAAGAATGATTAACTTTTATTAAAAAAAATACGTCACAACTAGTTTTTCAATCTTCCTTTCAAATTAAATTACCAACAATTGAATGGTCAAAAGATTTGCTTTTAATAGTCTTTTAAAAGAATGATCAATGAAGACTCCGGATTGCAAATTCTAAAGGTTACCAACAACTTCAATGCTTTTTGAAACCATGGATAAAACAAAGCATATATAACTGGGTTCATAGCAGAATTGAAATAACCTAGCCAGGATAAAGCCTTAAAAAGACCAGGGTTAGAATAACTGATATATGAATTTGAAAGTGTGCATACATTATAAGGTATCCAACACACCAGAAAAGCAACAATCACAATCCCCAATGTTTTTGCAGCTTTTCTTTCTGATCCTTTAGATACATTCTTTTTTTTCATGCCATGAGCAACCTTGTGATCAGAACGACAATTAATAACTTTGGCATGCTTTCTTGCAACAATAAAAATTTTCATATATAAGAGTATCATTGAAGAAGTAGGTACAATGAATGAAACCAGTAAATCCACAAAAAGTAAGACTTCTCCTAGAATAAATATGCATTCCTCTGGACAAGAGTTCTGTCCTGATACATTTTCTTTATAATAAATTATAAACAAGGTGTAAATTAGTGAAAGAATCCAATTAAGTGAAATAAGAACACTTGTAACCTGAATTGTCATTTTACTTGAATACAGAAAAGGAGCACATACAGCAATATAACGGTCAATAGCAATTAACATCAAATTATGAATAGAAACTGACATTAAAAACACATCCATGAAAGAGAATATTAAACAAAATACATCACTAAAACACCAGCAAATTCCTATAGACTGAACCATAATTAATGGCATTACAATGATTCCTACTAAAAAGTCTGCTATTGCTAGTGACAGTACAAGAAAATTGCTTGGAATGTGAAGTTTTTTAAAGTGGGAGACAGAAATAATCACAGCCAAATTTCCGCAGACTGTAAGCATCATTACCACCATAAATATAAAATAAAGAAAAGCATATGTTGGTTGTCTTACAGTTTTTAAAGACACTGAAGAATTTCTAGATGTAGTAAAAGCACAAACTGTTTGATTTTCCTGAAAACTCTTAGATTCACCTAAACTCAGATCCATGTAATGTTGCTTTGGCTGTCCCTGGTTAAACTGTTAGAACAGTTCTGTACAAGGCAAGAAATGCAGTCTTTTTATAAGGTGTGCATAATATGAAGAAATTCCCATTCGGGAAATATGAAAGTCAGCTAACAAAACACATTACTTTTCTATTTTTGAACATGTTCTCTGTTTAGCGTCTGTAGGATCAAATATTAACACAGAGTAGGGGGAGGGCTTTAAATTTGTATTTTCTTATAATGTGTATTAAATGTTTGCATTTACAGATACTATAGTTGTTAATTTGCACTACATCTTAAGTGCAGGATGTACACCAATACTGTAGTTATACTAATTGCTCTAATAATATAGTGTATTTCTCAGCCCTTAAAAGTGTGATTCCCTAATTGACTGTTTAATTTGTAATGGAAATTTTCTTTCTTAAGCTTTAGCATAAACTGTAGCACTGAAACACATCAATTAACAAACATTATAGTGCTTCTAAAATCTATATCCAGCAACAATAAACTTCATTTTTAACATTTTATTTCCATAGTGAACTTCAATGAATATAGCTCAATTTGAAGGAACAGAACATAATGCCACACACACCCAAAACTCCCATTTACTCCATCACAAAAATTATAAAACACAGTTTTACAGTAAGTTTTCACAGTAAGTCAAATGTAACAAGGTCTTTATATACACAAAAAAAAATTAAATCACAGTTTGAATGAAGTGAGTGTTTCCCAAGTTTTAGTAGGGAAAACACACCATATGAGACTGAAAGAAAAACAAAAAACAAAATAGTATCTGTTTAACACTAGAATTCCTGAAGCCTATGAAAAAACGTGTAATCCCGTTTCACTGTAAATCCCTTTGCACCTTTCTATTCTGCATCTTTTTGTTTTGTAAATGTGTTGATCAACACAAGCAGCAAGCAGCCTGCTATCCACAGAAAGGGCAAAAAACTCTCCCAGCTTAAGCCTTGTTTATCTGGGAGTGAGGTACCTGGAGCTGTATAGGGTAAATAATATATCGTTATTATCTTTATTCACTAACACAATGTCTTACTTGTATTTCTGAATGGATGAATAGTAACTTTCTCAAGCTAAATAAAGAGAAAACTGAAATCATAGTGATTGGCAATAACGGATACAATAAGGCTATTAGATACATTAGGATTAAAAGTCAAGACGGAGGTAAAAAGCTTAGGGGTAATTGATGACTGTAATCTGAATTTTAAATCGCATATTAATCAGATCACTAGGACAGCATTTTTTCATTTAGGAAACATAGCAAAAGGTAGACCTCTTATATCACTGAAAGATGCTGAGAAATTAGTTCACAAGTTTGTTTTCAGTCGACTAGATTACTGTAACGCAATCCTCTCAGGAATACCCAAAAAAGACATAAATCATTTGCAACTAGTGCAGAATGCAGCTGCTAGAATCCTAACCAGGAAAAGGAAATCCGAGCTCATTTCTACAATTTTGATTTCACTACACTGGTTACCTGTGTCATTCAGGATTGACTTTAAAATTCTGCTTATGGTTTATAAAGCCTTAAATAATCTCGCCCCAACTTATATATCGGAATGTCTGACATTTGATATTCCAAATCGTTACCTCAAATCCTCAAATGAGTGTCTCCTTAGAATTCCAAGAGCAAAACTTAAAAGAAGTGGTGAAGCAGCCTTCTGCTGTTATGCACCTAAAATCTCGAATAGCCTGAGTACAGGAATTCACCAGGCTAATACAGTGGAGCACTTCAAAAATCTGCTGAAAACACATTATTTTAACATGGCCTTCTCATAACCTCAGTGTAATTTAATCCTGATACTCTGTACTGTATATCCAATTCATTATAATAAATATTCATGGTGGCTCTAAAATCTGTACTAACCCCTACTTTCTCTTCTGTTTCTTTTTCTGGTGTCTTTTTGGTGGTGGCCACCACCATCTACTCAAAGCACCGTGATGTTCCAACAGTGATGGATTAAAAGCCAGAAGTCTGCATGACCATCATCATCAAGAGCGTTTGTGAGAACCCAAAATACAAACAGGACTATTTAATTTATGTTAGGTAGAATGCCTAGACTGGGACTGGGCGGTCTCGTGACCTGGAACCCCTGCAGATTTTATTTTTTTCTCCAGCCGTCTGGAGTTTTTTTTGTTTTTTCTGTCCTCCCTGGCCATCGGACCTTACTTTTTTTTGTTGTCTTATTTTAATTTCTTATTTTGTCTTTTATTTTTCTTCATTATGTAAAGCACTTTAAGCTACTTTTTGTATGAAAATGTGCTATATAAATAAATGTTGTTGTTATTTGCAACACATACTGTACCTAAAAGACAAACTTTAATCATGTTTTAGTACTAATTTTGACATGAAGTGTATAATGTGTGAAGACTGAAGTACAAATACCAAATAAGCACTTTCACAAAAGGTATACAGTCATATGAAAAAGTTTGGGAATCCCTTTTAGCCTGCATAATAATTTACTTTCAACAAAAATATAACAGTGTTATGTCTTTCATTTCTTAGGAACACCTGAATACTGGGGTGTTTTCCGAGCAAAGATTTTTAGTGAAGCAGTATTTAGTTGTATGAAATTAAGTCAAACGTGAAAAACTGGTTGAGCAAAAATTTGGGTACCCTTGTAATTTTGCTGATTTAAATACATGTAACTGCTCAATACTGATTACTTGCAACACCAAAGTGGTTGGATTAGCTCGTTAAGCCTTGAAGCCTTCATACAACTTGAACAGTTGTATGGGAGGTATTTTCTGTGAAAATTATATATTAATTATAAAATGAAAATGAATTAACCGCATTTGCAAATTCATTTTCAAAGATTGCATGCAAGAATGCTGCAAAAATTTAAATTAAAATGAAAAAAAAAAAACCCATTTGCAATTTCATTTTCAGCCTGAACCACAATGAAGCTGCAAAAATGAAAAGTAAAATACAAACAATACATTGGTGCCACCTGTTGCTCATTTTCCCTTTTGCATTTTCATTTTCAAGTTCTCAACATGTAAATAGCAAGGGTCAATAGGTGGGGCTTGGAGATTTTCCACACTTTTTTGACCTTTGTAGAAGTAGAGCTATTTTGGTCGATAGAATACTTCTCACTTCGACTGTGTTTAATTCACATGATTTTGATCTTTTCACCTTTGTACTGCGAGCTTCACAGCAACCATCTCACAAAATCCGAACATTATACATAATTGTAGTTCTAAAGAAATTATGTGCAATTTAATTACAATATTTAACATGACAGAAATTAGCCTTCATTATATTAGTTTACATTTATTTACACTGAAGTGGAAATGGAACGCTTTGTATTTTTCTTGTATTATATTGTAGTCTTCGGCGGAGGTGCTGGAGAGCCTCAGTGTTCTAAACTGTAATCTGGAGTGCTGTTTGCAGCAGCAGTACAAGGATGGA
The DNA here is from genome assembly GCA_026402145.1 of Polypterus bichir lapradei. Taxonomy (NCBI): domain Eukaryota; kingdom Metazoa; phylum Chordata; class Cladistia; order Polypteriformes; family Polypteridae; genus Polypterus; species Polypterus bichir. Next base: position 109,705,437 of record JANRMT010062791.1, on the reverse strand, counting down.
GACAGCTGAGAGACAGACACCTGGGCAGCTCCTTCACCACTTCTCCATCTGCAAAGGTCAGTTTTTCACCAGACCTGGCATGTGGTTTGCAGTGCCAGTTCAGTAAATGAAAACCGCAAAGAGACAAGTACATTTGCATCTGCACAGCAGGAGGTTTGCCTGCTTGACTATTGCTGACTAGCGTTACACACCTGCTGCATCGAACAACAGTACAACACTTAACATTCGGTTGTGCCACCTGCCAGTGCAGCACGCAACATCCCTACTGCATCATCTGACAACACAGCACTGCCAAACCCTTCTGATGTGCCTTCAACACCGGCTGCATGAACGAAGACCACACAACCATGTTGATGAGTTAGAAGTGGCCGCTGGGGACAGTGAAAAGGAGAAGTAACATCCACTACAGATAAGTCACCAAAAGATCAAGCTGGCATTGTATCACCAATAGAAACAGTGCCTATAAAAACAGCAACTGTACACAGTCACACAGTCATTTCAAACTAGTTCTGCAAAAGGCAAGCAGTCCTTTTTAGGATAGAAAGCAACCTTAAAGATGTAAATGCCATTGCAGTAATCTGTGCTGAGGCTACACTATAATACTACAAAAATACAAAGCATCCCTTTTTTACTTCAGTGTTAATAAATGTAAATTATGACATAATAAAAACTCATTTCTGTGATGTTAAATATTGTAATTAAATTTCACATTAATTACTTCAGAACTACAATTATGAATGGTCTTTGGATTTCCGCTGTGAAGCTTGCAGTAAAGGGGTGAAAAGATCAATATAAATTTTATTAGAAATTTTATTTCCTTTGCTGCTACTTTAACATTTTAATCACAATTATAATTAAACTTTTTTTGTATATATATATATATATATATATATATATATTTATATATATCTGCGGTGGGCTGACGCCCTGCCTGGGGTTTGTTTGCTGCCTTGCGGCCTATGTTGGCTGGGATTGGCTCCAGCAGACCCCCATGACCCTGTAGATAGGATATAGCAGGTTGGATAATGGATGGATGGATATATATATAGTGGCAGGCCGGGATGCCCCTGCTGCATTTGTTCCAGGGGATCAACCATGGGCAACTCAATACCTCCCCCGGGATGCTTGGTGGCAGCCTCCCTAGCCAGCAGTGATGCCACAACCTCCAGTAGGGCTCCATGGGAGATGGAGTCCTCAACAGACCAGTTGGGAGTTGGGGTGGCTGCCATGGGGTGCTGCATGGATTCCACAGCCCAGATGGACAACTCTACAGCCCCGCCCGGAGGTGCAATCAGAAGCAGGTGATCAAGCACCTGGAGTACTTCCGGGTGGGATATAAAATGGGCCGGCAACCACCACTAAGGGCCAGAATCAAGAGGAAGAGGACGAGGTTGTCTGAAAGGAGTGGTGGTGCCAGAAGAAAAATGGGTTGTTTTGATTAAGTGCTTGGGACTGTGTTATGCCTGTCGGGTTCACGGGTAAGACGTGCCCCACAGGGGAAGAGTGTTTGGTTTGTGGTACTGTGCTTGGGACTGTGTATTGCCTGTGGGGTTCACGGGGAAGACGTGCCCCACAGGTGAAGAAAAATAAAAGTCTTGAGGGTTTGACATGTGCCTCACTGTGAATCTGTGGCAGGTCGGGCGCTTATATAGCTCCTTATTTCACAATATATATATGTGCATTGTACCAAATTAACATCTTTCTGGACAAAAATTTTTAAATGCCTATCAGACAGCCTAGGTATCACAGTCACTCCTAACCAATTAACAGCTGTGTTTGGTGTACTCCAAGTTGGGTTAAAGTGGAGAAGGACAAACTGTAATTGTCTTTATTTTACTGTTAGCACGTAGAATTATCTTGCTCAACTGAATCCTAACCCGCCTCTTTTAAGTCAGTAGGTAACTGATGTTATATACTATTTAAAATTGGAAAAAATCTAATTCTTGCTTGGAAGATCTGTTCAAAACCTTTTTAAAACCTGGGAGGATCTAATCAATAATATTTTAGAATAAGCATTTATATTGGGGGGAAAAGACTCCTTTCTTTCTTTACTACTCTTAATTGTTTTACTCCGGCTGTCGACCTTCTTCTCTTTCTCATGGGTGGGACTTCTGTTCTGTTAATTTTTGACTTGATTGTATGGAATGTTATATGTTTTTAATAAATTTTAAAAAAATCAAAAAAAGAAAAGATCAAAATCATGTGAATTAAACACAGTCAAATTGAGCAGTATGGAGTACAGTTAGACACACACAAGCACACAAATCCATACAGAACCTGACATATTACATTAAAGAGCTGATCTTCAGATTCTCTTTTTTATGATCTGTACAAATATATGTAATTTGGCATTATTTATATATACTGTATATACTTTTTTGTAAGTTTTAGGTGACTTTAGGGAAACTCATGATAAAAAGATTACATTTAAGGTGTATTTACTGCTGTTGTAGTGCAAAAAGTCTGCAAGGAATAAATCAGTGCTACTGTACCCATGGCTCCAATTACATTCACCAGTTTTCAACTGGCCTAATTTAGAATTAGTATCTTAGAGATTTCTATGTTTCTGTGTTTCTGCACCAAACCAGTTTTCCTCCTGCTATATGGGCTGTAGGCTGACTTGTAGTCCAATTGTTACTACAAAAAGTATGGCTCTTTAAAACCAAATACTGTACTGATTATTGCTAACTTAATAAGATAATGATTAAAAATAATTTTCTTCTTCCTATGGGTAGCTTCACTTCTAACTGGCTCTTCTGTTTTCAAAAAGTTACATTTCATAAACACTTATAATGCAATTCTGATTGTGACGTGCAGTTTTCAGCTCTGAAAGGTATCCCTATATACCCTAGAAACTGATTATTTATTAGGCCAGTTGATGTCTTTAACCAGGTTAAACCAGTAGAAGCATTTTAAAATGCGCTCCTTCATTTTTCTGAACCAAATATCCACCTAGAACATTTTACTGAATTTATTTAGATGGGGATAAAGTCAGCTTGTTGATGAAGATTTTTTGAAAAACTCTGCAATTACTCTCCCAAGCCTGAAATATATTATGCTTTGGAATTGAGTGCTCTGGATTATTTGCAAAAGGCTGAGCATAGAACATGACAAATGGTACTAGAAGTTAGGTTCAAATGGAGCAGCAGCAGCAAGAGCAATGCTATGTCTATCTTCCCAAGATCTCAAAGAAAACAAACACCTGAGGGCCTCAATATGTGCTAGTGACATTTTACATAAAATGACTTCCACAGACAAACACCATGTGCCTTATTTATCTTTTAGATAACCACCACGATGATGGGCTGAGACTGAGATGATTGGGATGACTACCTTGCTGTATAAGTGACTGGAGTAGTGCTGAATGCAGTTGTGTAGCAGCCAGTAGCAGCATGAGGATGTGCACAACAGTTTTCCAGGAGCAACAGAGCTTTACATTCCTCTGACATTCCTTTCTTTCTTAAAATTTCTTTGACACCGGGAACAAGCAAATGGTGGAACTACTTCACAAAAATTTCAACACCTGTCCAACTGTTCCTCTACAGACGATAATCCAAGGGGAGGTTAGTTAGGCTTTTAAGGCACTTTGGACTGTAAAATTTGCCGATCACACATAACTTCACCTTATGAGTTCCCAATGCATTTGCAGATACGAACACATTTATATGTTCTTTATTTAGCTTGAACCCATGAGCTAACATTTTGTTACCACCAGCCAAAGTACAATCAGGTGAACACTTCCACATTAACCCAGTCTCATCTTCATTATAAATCTGCTTTGTAATCAAGCCATTTTCTTCAACCAATTCAATAAACACATTTCGAAATGAAGTTGCAGCTTCAAACTTTGCCGATTTCTGCTTACTAATATATGGAAAACCTTTAATTGAGTAAGCCACTTGAAAATTAACACTCTCATCAAAAAATATCGACCAACTGTGTTTATAGACAAAGAAAGGTTAGATGAGGTTAGATCGTATATTTACACATATGGGTGAGGTAGACAAGCATGTGGTGCACAAGGTGTGGCTTTACATATGGGGCGCACTTGCGCAGCACACCAAATTTAAACTTACAATTCCACAAAATCTATTTTATTTTAAGAATTATTTCTTTGATTTTTTGCCAGTTGCTTGAGAGTGAGTTTCGATTAATGGAGAGTCTACTTTAGTTCTTTTGCCATTAAATTCACATTTGGGATTATGATATTTTGCAAATAAAATGAGCAGAGAAAATCATTTTTAAGATAAAAACCCTTAATAAAACTGGTTCCATAAAGCACTTTGAGCATGGGAAATGCGCTATATAAATAAGAATTATTATTATTATTAAAGGTGCATTCCAAAAATAAATGTAGAAAAGATTATGGATAAAATGCACAAAAAACAAGCTCACTTGGCAAAACCCCCAGCCTGCTCTACGCGCCAGCCACTTCGCGTCTCTGCCACTCGTGTTGTGAACAGGGGGGTTGAACGCACCCCATGGAGATGCAGTCGATCCTCCGAAACCCCCTCTTAAACGGTGATACAATGGGAAACAAATACAGTTTTTTATTTTACCTCCTCTTTGCTCAATTAGCTGCTGGCTTGCTGCTCATGCTGAGCCGCGTGGTCGGCATCTTGCATGGCACTTTGAACATTTAAAAGCTGTTTTGTCTTGGTAGAGTAATATATTTCTCTAATTTTTCCTATTGTTTTATTAATAAATAGCCTTTATCAGAATGCCTCAAATCTCACAAACTTACCACTGTTTATATGGTATTATAGTATATAACTTCTTTCCACCTTCTCTTCTACATCTATAACCTCAGGCAATAAGGTGTAGTAAAACACAAGGGGAAGTTAAATTACACATAAAATAATGTATTATTGATAATATTCATAAATAATACCAATATGCGAACTACATTTGAATATTGGCAACCATACAACCTGATTAAATGGTGATGTGTAGTTCAGGCAGCACACAGACTTGTTTGTTACTTTATATCTCTAGTTAAGATATCATTTGTAGCCAGCTCACCGAATGCCTGTTCAATATGTCTGTCGAGCTGTGCTCTCCATTGTGTTGTCCTTTCAGTTCATCAGTTTGGTAAGAGATGCTTCTTCATCATCAGATGTTAGTAAGAGAGAGAGTGTGAGGTTAAGCAAGTAAATTTATAGATGTTCTGTCCAACCCCTAGAGCCAATAGGACGTCATGGTACTTAAAAGCTTTTGATACAAGCCAAATCCAAACAGCCATGCTTCAGACCAATGGGGAAATAGAACATCTTAACACCTGCCATCCCCCCAGAACCATTTGTTGAGGTAAAGCTTAGCAGTTAGGCAGCCTGACTTTTTTGCGGGGGTTGAAAGACTTTAAAATTATGTTACACAGCGAAAGCCTTTACAGCAGCTGTCCTATACTTTGTCTTTTATTTCCGGCTCCGGGCGTGGTTAAATCCTTTCGCACAAAGTCTCGTCTCACGGGACTCGGGACATGAGATCTGAGTTCTTGATATTTTTTAGTTTATTATTTAAAAATGGAATAAGAATCTGAAAATCTAACAACATTACATGAGAGTTCGATAAATTCTGAAATGAATGATACCAAACATATATACGTAGGTTTTAAAATAAGCCAGATTTAAAGTAGGTTGTAAAATAAGCCTGATTTAAATTGTGACAAAAAAACTTGACATAAAAATGTCACATGAAATTGTTGCACTTTTAGGCTTATACAGTATATCAGCCATTAATCAGCCATTATATAAGGAGTTGTCACTAAATTATACTACAAGAAGGCACTAATCTTTCTGTTTCTAATGGTTGAATTTATCTACTGTATCATATAAAAAGGGACTAAGAGGAAAAATGTTCAGGACATATCAGAATCTTATAAACTAGTAAAAATTCAAACTAATTATACAGCCTACTCGTTGCGCTTAAAGGCTGAATGACTAATAATATATTATTTTTATATTAACTAGCATGAATTAAGATTAATTTTGCATATGGTTTTGGTTTTTCCAGATGAAAAAAAAAATTGAAAGAGAAATCTTATGTAAACATTGTTGACCAAGTGGTAAGCATTTTGAAAGCTGGATACTTGCGAAGTAATAAAAATCTAATTGCACCAATTTTAGAGACAAGATCGAGGATGAAATTCCACTGATTGAACTATACAGAAATAGCCTAATCCAATTAATTATGAAAATGTTATTCAATTTGGGAAATTCAAAATTACTTCCTACTAATACCAAATCTGAGTATATACCTGTCCTACATTATAAGTAAAACTTGTTTAAACCTGTTCCATTGCTCCTTGCCTGCATAAAAGCTTATCCCAATATATCCTCCTTAAACTTGGCCACATCTGTTCAAACTTTGTAGCACCAAATCTAAACTTAACAGTTTTAGTCATAGCACCTGCACTATTCCAAAACATTGAGAACTGTATTATATTACTGTCACTTGACCCTTTACATCAATTCCAGAGAAGGGCAATTAGGCTGATTCCAGGACTACAGGGGATGAATTATGAGGAAATATTAAAAGAGCGGAGCCTTTTCAGTTTAAGCAAAAGAACATTAAGAGCAGACATGATCAAAGTGTTTAAAAATATGAAGGGAATTTGAAACTGTTGCTTTAAAATGAGTTCACTAAGAACATAGGGACTAATTTGGAAACATGTTAAAGGTAAATTTCACATAAACATCAGGGAGTTTTTCTTTACACAAAGAACTATAGACACATGGAGTAAGCTACCAAGTAGCGTGGTAGACAATAGGACTTTAGGGACTTTCTAAACTAGACTAGATATTATTTTTGAAGAATTAAGTGGATAGGACTGGTGAGCTTTGTTGGGATGAATGACCTGTTCTCGTCTAGATTGTTCTAATGTTCTAAAAGCAAGATGGTTGTTGAAAAGGCAATATATTATTTATATGTAGTAAAAGAACAGTCAAGGAGGAGGTCAAGTTCATCAGGAATAGTAAAGGGGAATTAAAAGATACAGACAATGAAATAGCAGATGCCCTAAACTTACATTTTTCGGAGGTGTTTACAAGTGAGCGAGTGGATAACCTCCCAGAGGTAAACACAACTACTAAGGAGGTACTGAGGGATTTGGAAATTGAAGAGGGAGAAGTGCTGCTCAGATTAAATAGGCTGAAATCAAACAAATCACCAGGCCCAGGTAATATTTATCCTTGTGTTCTTAAGGAGGCTAGTGAGTACATATATAAACCCTTGACACATATTTTTAGGAAGTCACTGAGCACTGGAGAGATTCCGAAGGACTGGAAAATGGCAAATATCATTCCATTATATAAAAAGGGTGACAGGGCAGATCCAAGCAACTATAGGCCAGTAAGCTTAACATGCATCACAGGAAAATTAATGGAAGGAATTATTAAGGATAAGATTGAGCAACACATGGCAAGGACAGGAGTTATTCTGACCAGTCAGCATGGGTTCAGAAGAGGGAGGTCGTGCTTTACTAACATGTTGGAATTCTATGAGGTTGCAACAAAAGCATACGATCAAAGTGGAGCATATGATGTTGTTTATCTGGACTTTCAGAAAGCATTTGATAAGATGCCACATGAGAGGTTGGGCATCAAGTTAAAAGAAGTGGGAGTTCAGGGTGATGTTTTTAGATGGGTACAGAATTGGCTCAGACACAGGAAGCAGAGGGTGATGGTGCGAGGAACCTCATCAGAACTGGCCGATGTTAAGAGTGGTGTTCCACAGGGGTCAGTGCTAGTGCCGCTACTATTTTTAATATATATAAATGATTTAGATAGGAATACAAGTAACAAGCTGGTTAAGTTTGCAGATGATACCAAGATAGGTGGATTAGCAGATAATTTGGAATCTGTTATATCATTACAGAAGGACTTGGATAGCATACAGGCTTGGGCAGATTTGTGGCAGATGAAATTTAATGTCAGTAAATGTAAAGTATTACACATAGGAAGTAAAAATATTGGGTTTGAATACACAATGGGCGGTCGGAAAATCGAGAGTACACCTTATGAGAAGGATTTAGGAGTCATAGTGGATTCTAAGCTATCAACTTATCCGACAGTGTTCAGAAGCCATTAAGAAGGCTAACAGAATGTTAGGATATATAGCACGATGTGTGGAGTACAAGTCCAAGGAGGTTATGCTCAACCTTTATAATGCACTGGTTAGGCCTCATCTTGAGTACTGTGTGCAGTTTTGGTCTCCAGGCTACAAAAAGGACATAGCAGCACTAGAAAAGGTCCAGAGAAGAGCGACTAGGCTGATTCCAGGACTACAGGGGTTGAATTATGAGGAAAGATTAAAAGAGCTGAGCCTTTACAGTTTAAGCAAAAGAAGATTAAGAGGTGACATGATTGAAGTGTTTAAAATTATGAAGGGAATTAGTACAGTGGATCGAGACTTGTATTTTAAAATGAGTTCATCAAGAACACGGGGACACAGTTGGAAACTTGTTAAGGGTAAATTTCGCACAAACATTAGGAAGTTTTTCTTTACACAAAGAACGATAGACACTTGGAATAAGCTACCAAGTAGTGTGGTAGACAGTAAGACGTTAGGGACTTTCAAAACTCGACTTGATGTTTTCTTGGAGGAAACAAGTGGATAGGACTGGCGAGCTTTGTTGGGCTGAATGGCCTGTTCTCGTCTAGAATGTTCTAATGTTCTAATGTTGTATCCCTTTAATTAGTTGTCTTCCACCTTGATTTAGTAGTTATTGTGATTGGCCCGGGGTGAGTTGGAACTTGGCCAATCACAGGGCTTCACTTTGAACATTTAGATTAGTTTGGTGGCGTCTGAGCAGTAGAGTAGGAGCTTCGTTTAAATGTGAAAGTTTGCGTAATTAATTATAAAGTAAGTGGAATTCGTTTATCATTAAAGTATATTGTTTATATGTTTACATTTGTAATTTGG
>JANRMT010062791.1:109617468-109674081 GCA_026402145.1 Polypterus bichir lapradei | reverse complement strand
AAGAACAATAGTAAATTCACAAATAAATATCTTAAAATTGTATTCAAATATGTGGGTGACATGTTAAAGTGCATATTTAAAATGGCACAGTATACACGATAGCACTATCATTTCAAAGTGCTTTGTTTGATTGTACTTTATGTCAAGTCTGCATGCTACCTTTGTGCTCAGCTGGGGTTTTTGAATTGTGGTAAGTTGAATAGTTTCTCTAAATTTTCATAGAATGAGCAAGTGTGTATGTGGATGTATAGCCTGAGATGGCTTTATTTACCATTCATGTCTGGTTACTGTCTAGTAACTATAGAAGGATAAGCAGCATGATCCCCCATAACTTACTTGAAAATGGACACTCCTTGCTGGTGTCTCCAAAACAGGCTAAATTAAAAAATGAACTAAAAATAACAACCTGGTCCAATAGTAATAGCATATTGCAAAATCCAAATTCCTGATTTTATTCAATTAAATGTAACAACTTTTCTATTTAATACATAACAATCTTAAAGTATATGAAGTGTTTTCTGGTGATTGTTAACATTGATTTATTTGGCATTTCTCATGTTCTTGGAAGTCACTCATAAACAGACTCTTGGAGTGAGAATTTCTCCTATTCCTGCTTTTACGACCTCTTATCAATTTAAAATTAAAATTACATTTAAAAGCACAGCAACATAACAGAATGATGATAATAATAGCTATTAAGGCAACAAGTACTGCTGTGAAGTGATTGGGTGAGGTTATGAATGTAACGGCTGTATGAGTTATCGCTCAGTATATACAGTAGGTAAGATCTTCAAAAATATCTAACATCTCTACCTTTATTTCAGTGTAGGCCATTGCATCTGGGTTTTGGTTTTTTACTTGTTTTGCCTTTTTCATTCTTGTTTGCCTGGTTATTTCAAATTCTTGGTTCTAATGTCTGTGTTTATCATTCAGATCTTTTTCCATTTCTGTCACAACAAGCATCAGTCATTTGCATGTCTCTTAACATTATGATCATGTTGTTGTGTGGATGGAGGATTTTTATATCCACATGTTTTACTCATCTGTTAAACTCAATAGGATTTTGCCAGATTGTCAAAGGCTCAACTAATTATCATAATCACACATTAGATCTTATAAAATTGAGATTCAAATTTTAAATATTACTCCATTAAATTAAGTCACTTTTAGTTACTCCTTATATATGTTTGATTTGTTTTTTCTCTTATCAATACAATTAGAGATTAAAGCAAGGACAATACAAAATCCAGATTGTAACTCTGCATCAAACTTTGAAGATGTTTTGGTAATCTCAAATATAGTTATGGAACACAATTAAGATCAACTGACATCTAATGATAATGGAGCTTTGAAAGAGGCTTTAGATACAGTAGCTTCTATTAAAATAAAAAGAATGAAAGCCCATACTGTAGAACCTCACTGTACAGACTACTAGTGCTTTTACATTATAAATGGAAGCAACTGTTGCCTTTGTGAGACTGTGGTATATGCCCACATGGATGGGATAAAGTATGAGGTGCTGACAGCACAGCTTTTGGTGTGACTGAAGCCTAATTTATGAGAGGCAGTCTTGCCACACTCTTCTCTCTGCTGCAGCCTGATTTAGCAGGGCCTCTCTTTTCCTGGCTTTTCTCTGGATCTCCTATCTCCAGAAAATAAAGTTCTTAGGTGTTGATGTCAATACTCATGGACTTCATGTCACACTTGTGGACATCCTTAAAGCTGCAGTGGGGGTCACCTTGTACCCTGATTCCAACAACCAGCTCATCATACAGGAAATCTTTGGGGCTTCTTCCATTATATATCTTGTGTGCAATAAAACAAAGTTGGCGGTACATCAAAAGGGTGTTAAAATGGGGATCTTGGCTTGTGTAGGATCTTTCTCATTCATCATTTGGTCCCAACCAGCTCATGCCAAGAATGTGCCTGCAGGGCATTTAATCGTCTTTCTTTCTTTCTTTCTTTCTTTCTTTCTTTCTTTCTTTCTGCTGAGCACACATTTGCTGTATACACCCATATTGGTGTGGAGAATTAGTTTCATGTTACTCAGTCAGCTTGGCAAAGGCTGATCACCAGCACACACAAATTTCATCACAAACTGTAACCTAATCCCAGGAGGCACCACCTCATCGGACGAGACTTAGATCCCATATGTCACCTTAAAGTCCCGGGTACTTTTCTTTACATGTTCTGGGAATGCCCTCCGGCGGGAGCTCTATGGAGTTATGCAGCAGAATTCCGCTCTGCAATTCTGCAGCAATGCTACCACCACACCACTGTGCCTCCACATGTTTAATACATGCTTTAATACATTTCATTATGAAAATAATATCAAGTATTTTTCTTAGTATTCTAAATATTCAGAGAGCAGTAATGTCATTAAGTTAATGTATTTTGTGTGGCAATCGCTACCTGTGGTTCCTCTCACTGCAAGAAGCATATATTGATTAACAACTGGATGGGGGAGCATTTAATATGAAGCTTATAATGCATTTACATTAGTTACTGTATGACAGGGTTAGAGAAAATTTAGTAAATTAAACTACAAGAATAAAGTGGAAATGTTGAGAAGAAAGACACTTTGATTTTAATATCGATATAGACTTTTTTTTCTTCAGTGTGTCACAATTTTTTTTTCAAAATTTATTTTTTTCTCTGTAGCCCTAATATGCCTCCATACTTGTTCAAGGATTTTATTCACAAATGATAATTCAGAGATAGGATAGAAATTTTTGGCCAGTTCATTCAAACTTTAAAAAAGGTTACTGAATGAAACAAAAGGGCACTGGATTAAACTGGCTGAAGACAATGGTGTGTGTGATAAAGTTGGATAATACTGAGCTGGAGTTGGAATATTAGACCTAATATCGTATTCATCTAATTAATGAAAAAATGTAAGAAGTCATCACAGGTCAGGGAATACATTGCACTGATAAGTTGTATTGATTTATTAAAGTGCAACATTAAAATTACTGAATAAAATTTGCGGTCTATAGCTGGTATTGTAAATAATGTTAGAATAATATTTTTGATGTCTTAATAGCTTCTAGATATTTGACAAGACAATCTCCCAGAATGTCATAAGATATCTGAAGTCTATCTTCCTCCACTTCCTGTCTGCTTAATGGAGTGGGTAGTGTCAATATACTGGAATCCAGGGACAACCTGATAATGCTGGAAGAAGTGAATATCAGCACAGGGTACAAGTGGAGGGCACAGACCGAGGCTGGCCTTGCCATCAGCAGGTTGCAACAGAAAGACGTCCTGGGACAGTGCAGGAGAGCTGAGTTGGACTAGGTAGAGGAGTGCCTATACTGGTAAGGAATAAGGCCACAAAGGTGCAGAGAATGACTATTGTACTGGAGGTGGTTATAGGGGCAAAGCACAGCTGAGCTTCCTAATAAGGGTGATGTATGACAGTCTCCCTTGTACTTGGAACCTCGCTCTATGGTTTGGGAGAGAGGAGAAGTGCCCACTGTGTTTCTTTCATTTTAGAGTTTAGTGTTGATCAGCAAATGTCACCAAAGCGTTATTCACAGCAAATTAACTGCATTTACATTCGTTGATTTATTTACTGATAATTCAGTTGGTTTAGGAGAACTTTTTTCTTCAGTGCCACATATCGCTTTGCAAGGCCAGTGCAACATCCCCCGGAGGTGTAAGAGCTAACATTGGATGGGACCGCCACTCCAGGTATATAATGCTGATCTTTTGCATTACAGACTATGCAGGACTTAGCAGTAGAACAAAGTAAATAATGCAGGTTTTCAAAATTAAATTTTTATGAAACGTGTACTGCATAAAAAAATGAGTTATCTCTGCTAGTCACCAAATGTGCAGGTCAATCTTTAAGTTCCACGTGAGTATAAGAGAAGGAGGCTTGTGCCCTATAATTAGCTACAAGGAGATAAAAAATACAACTTGAATGAGTTTGATGCCCCCCAAACATAGGAGACTCTATAAAATAATAATAATAACGAAAGATTTGTTAGTATTTACAAGACATTTCTATCTTTTTGATAGAAGAAAAAGTGCAAAGCATCAGCATGGACAGTTTGGAGAGCCTTCAACATGAATTCAAAAAATAGAACAAGCCAGTTTTGCTAAAGTTGTAAAAGAATGGAATGCATAGAGCAATACAGCAATCAATTGATGTAAAAAATTAAAAATATCTAAATTGAAAAAGGTGGCAAGCACTTCATACAAATAATAAAAAACCAAAAAATACCAACAGATCGCTATTTAGATAGTTAAGGAAAAGCTTAATACAAACAAAACTACTAAGAAATCAGCAGCTGCAAGTGAAATAATAAGAAAATTAGTTTCTGCATAAAGCTGCCCAAAAAGACAGGTATAAATAATTACCAAAAGTTTTCTCCAGGTAATACAATGTTAAATGTATATGTTAGGCTTATTCATTTATGATGTGTATTCTGCATGTGTACTCTTCTAATGCATATCTTACACTACTTTTATGTTATGTTAAAGTGATCAGTTTTAAATCTAAGTAGGATATAGCAAGGCACTATGTATAAACATAATACTTTCCTATTAATGTAATTGAAAAATAAAGAGTTTTTTAACAAGCAGGCTCTTCAAGGTTACTGTGTCTGCTCAGAAAAAAGTATGAGAAAGCAGGTGCCGGACACATGCTCACACCCTGACATCCACCTTAAGTGCAGACCATTGATGAGCTCAATGAATAAAAAGAGATAAGGGTGTGGGTGCAAGGACAGTAGTGCTAAGAATTATCCCCATCGTGCCACTTGAGGTCTGCAGCTGTAGGAACTCTGTTAGATGCTGACTTTGAACAAGGACATTTAAGCTAAGGTGAAGCAATAACATAACAAACAAATGGCTGTCATACAGTTTGAGTGAGCCATTTACAATACTGCCTGCTAACATATCGTCTATTAGCTCTTGCAAAAAGCTATTTTCTACTCATCACCGTTCTTCTGTTTTTCTTGGTATTTTGTTAAAGTTGTCTTTTTATGCATAAGTAAAGTTGATTTTATTATTATAGCATTGACTGTTACTGTATGCATTCTGTCATGTGATTGTACAGTTAAAAGAAAAAGTCTTTAAGTGTGTGGTGCAAATAGTGTTTTTCGTTGAGACAGAGAAATGCTGTGTGGGTTTCTTCAGAGAAGTAAGAAATTCTTACCAGATGAGTTAACATAAACAGGATTAGCTTGCATTTCAAGTGAGATAATTTTGCTTCTTAGGTCAGGTCTTTTAAATTGTATTCCATTAAATTCAATGCATTTTACATTTCACATAAACATAGCCCTCTCTTCTTTTTGATGCTGAAAATATCAGCACTGAATTTATGCAATCAGATGTTATGGTAGCCACTCCCTCCTTGTCAACAACAACTGATTTACAGATTGTTAGCAAATATGATATTAAAGTACAAGAAGAGAACTGAAATTAAACAGCAAACAGTCAGTCAGTCAGTCATTACCCAACCTGCTATATCCTAACTACAGGGTCACGGTGGTCTGCTGGAGCCAATCCCAGCCAACACAGGGTGCAAGGCAGGAAACAAACCCCGGGCAGGGTGCCAGCTCACCGCAGGGCACACACACACACCCACACTAGGGATAATTTAGAATCGCCAATGCACCTAACCTGCATGTCTTTTGACTGTGGGAGGAAACCCATGAAGGCACAGGTAGAACATGCAAACTCCATGCAGGGAGGACCCGGAAAGCGAACCCGGGTCCCCTAACTGTGAGGCAGTAGCGCCACCGTGCCGTCCAATAAATAACTTAATGTAAGTTGAAATACTTCTTTGATGTTCCCCTACTCCTCAGCGTCCACATCTGAAAAGTAGGCTGTTCAAAACAGAAACATCGATCCCACATATTTCAATGGTCCAATGTATGTTATATTGTCACACCAGGCAAATATAAAAAAAAAAAAAATAAACAAAAAAACAAAAAAGAAAGTAATTTAAAATGAAATACCATGCAAGAAAGTATAAAATTAATTAAACTTTAGACCTAAGGTAAGTTTAATTTAGCGTATTAGTTGAAAATGGGCTCAAAACTGCAAAATAGCAAGCAAATGATAGGACAAAAGCGACACTTCACAAAACAGAAGTTAAAAAAAATTGGTAGAAGAGGTGGCAAAAAAAAGCTGTGTTACGAGTTAAGGGCTATCCCATAATTTTTTTCACTGTATGGTTGAGAGTTTTCGTAGATTTGCATCTAGAAACTGGACTGTTCATTTCCTGTACATTTCATTAATTATTAATTTCCCTATATTGACTTTGAATGCCTTTATTATTTAACTTCCATTGCTTTACACCTGATCCCTCTTTCAAACTTTCATCTTTATGAAAATTTTAGACTCCCTCCCCTCTGAAATCAATTTTTTTTCATTTCACCTGTATGAGTTTCTCTTGTCCAACAGATTTTCTTACAAACCTTCAAGAAAAACACCAAAAGGCTTGTTGAGAAAATTACAGAGAAAAACGCGAGTGAAAATCCTGCATTTGTTATCGAGGAACTGATCCCATATGAGACTAAAATGATAAAGACAGGTCACCTGACCAATCAGACTGAGCATTTAAATTTTGTTTTTTTATTCTGGTACAATCGATAAATTGGTAAAATTTACAAATTAATGTATACACAAACTGCATATACCTATAACATCAAGGTGAAATGGTATATACAGTATTGTACCATAAATACACAAAAAAGTCATCAGTTTACAATAACAATAATTTCAAAATTAGAACAGCAACAGCAGTTCTCTGTGTTGTCCCATTTGCAACCTGCCAAGCAATGAAACATCTCCCTTCACTTTACAAATTATGGTTTAAACAGTGGGTTGTATGGATTCTAATGTCATACATGCTTCCTAAAGTAATCTTATGATAAAAAATATGTGGCACATGGTAAATACTGTCAAATAATGACAAACCTGTAGCAGGAAATTACTAAACGTAAAAAAAAAAAAAAAAACAATAGCAAGTCACCATTGATTTTTTTCTTTTTCATACAAAGCAATCAAGTTTTTACAAAGAGAAAAAATTAAGAACAGATCGATCCCCACCCCTGAGAGAGAGAGCAAGCCAAACGGCGTTAAATTTAAGGCTTGTAAACATACCTAGATTAATAAATTCTCTGTGCCTTATGAACTTATTTTAAAATATTACTGATTAGATCCTGCCATGTTTTGAAAAAAGTCTGTACGGATTTTTTTCTTTTAACGGCTCTGTAATCTTATAAAGTAAGTTTAATGCTAAATTCGCATCTAATTCCAATAGAATATGAGTTTCTTATAGTTACTTGGAATATACTCTTTTACCTCCTGGAAGTTAAAATAAAATAAAAATCTTCCATATCTTTAAAGCTGTGTTAATTAAGCCAGTTGGGAAATAGTCCTATTGCTAACGTGGACTGTTAGGTGTTTGCAAACAGCAGATTGCCACAAAGTTTCTGACCATTTTGATATGAACATTTGAAAGTACAGCTGTATGACCAAACATAGAGAATCATGAAACAAGAAAGGTAAACCTTAAAAAGAACCTTCTTTAAACAAGAATTTTTCTTTTCTTTAACATCTTTTTTTTTTTTTTTTTTCTTTTTTTGTGTGAATTGTTTTGTTTTGAATCTTGACTAAAACTTTTAAAACGAATATATTTGTTCTGTGGAATTATTTGAAAACGCATCACGCTGGTGCAAACCTAAAGCTGCAGAACTTTGGTAATTTATGAAAATTGCAGGTACATGCTATAGATTTAAAGTTGTTTTAATTTGAGTCTAGTAAAAAAATCTGGAAAATTTGCTGCATGGAAACTATTAGCAAATATTACAATCCGTACGTTGAGATATTTCAATAGGATGTAATACAGCCTCAATTTTGTCTTTTGTTTTCGACAGAATTACAATTATAAGTAAACTCGATACGTCTGAATAGCATATTGCCGTTTAAGTAAGGAATTGAATTATCTGAACAACCTTACAAAAGAAAACTTAGACTTATATTTTCATTTCCATCATTCTGTTAAAAAAAGATATGTATAGCACGCAGATAGTCAATCTGTTGTTCTTTTTCACATTTGTAAAATATAAACTTTATAGTTACATTTGGAACACATTATGAAATACAAACCATTCAGATATTTGTAATTTTAATTCAATTACTGCAATAGTAGGCAACCTTGATCTTTTAGACAGTAAAGACATAAACAGTAGTTATAATAATGAGTGCATTTTATATGAGAGCTATCTCAGAAAATAACACAAATGCAGGTTGTAATGATTGCATCCACAGTTTATTTTATTGCACTTAGCGCTTTCTAAAACCAGGATATTCGCATATTTTTCATTTTATAATGTGATAGATTTACTGTACCTTTATGCTTCAATGAATACACTTGATTCGTTTGTGGGAAGACTCTAAATGTATTCATCGACTACATAAATAAATATAATACGCAAACAGACATACAAAGTGTATACATGAAGATACTGCAATACCACAATAAGACAGAAATCGACGCTCACTAATGCTCATTCATTAAACTGATCAGAGATGATCCCGGATTACATATTTTACACGTTATTAAAAGTTTAAATGATTTTCTAAACCAGGGGTAAAACAGAGCATATATGATTGGATTCATTCCAGAGTTAACATATGCTACCCATAAGCATGCCCAGGCTACTCCAGAAGGCACAGCAAAATTCGTGAACTGGTTTAGAAGAGAACACACGTAGAATGGTAGCCAACACAGAATAAAAACAATGACTACTATACCCAATGTTTTTGCTGCTTTTCTTTCCGATTTTTTTGAAATATTCTTGTTATTTTCTACAGAGTTCTTTTGCTGAGTAGATATTGCCCTTGCATGCCGTTTTGCGATTAGAAAAATTTTCGCATAAAGTGTTATCATTACAAAAATCGGTAGAAGAAACGAATATATAAGATCTATTGTAGCGCATGTCAAATTGTACATAAAAACACAATCACCTGGGCATGGGTCTACTCCGATAACTCCTTCAGTACTTCCATTATTAAACATGATCAAACTGATATAAGAGAAGGTTGAGATCCAGATGGCTAAAACAGCAATAGCGCCGATTCGAACTGTTATTTTATTTGAATATGTTAATGGGTGACAAATAGCGATGTATCGGTCAATGGCAATCACAGCTAAATTAATAATTGAAACTGTTGTTAAAAAAGCAAGGCAGAATGTATATATAAAGCAAAATACTGCACCAAAGTACCAGCATGATTCTATGGACTGAATGACCATGAATGGCATAATTAAAACACCGATTAAAAAATCTGCTACGGCCAAAGAGAGTATTAGGAGATTGGTTGGTGTGTGAAGCTGTTTGAAATGTGATATAGATATGATCACTACTAAATTTCCACAAAATGTTACTACTACCAAAACAACCGCCAGAATGTAAAGCAGCAGTGCAACAGAAGGCGTTCGAACTTCTTTTGTGCAGGAGACATTGCCTGGATAGTAACAGAAATACTCCACGTGATCGATTAGCTCTTCTTGCATTGCAGTTGATTGGAGGCCGGCGCTCAGATAACTGAAGTAGCTCTGTCACATTATATTAGAGTGTGATCCTGTAATAAACACGAGAGGCACTGCGTCGGAGGTGATTTTATATCCGTAACAGACACTCCCCACTTGTGAGCCTCTAATTAAGCAAATGCCATGAGACAGTCAGTGTTTTGATGTAAGAAATTGATACTTGATTACTGTTGGCCACATTCTTTTTTTAAACAAATAAATTCTCGTATTTATTTTCTTAACCACATTTGAGTTTTCACACGATAATAATGACTAATTAATTTGATCTAAACAGACAAATTCATGGTCATCTCCTTTGTATTTCAGTTGTTCATTTGGGTTATCCCCTTTTAAACAAATTAATGAAAGTATACGTATACTGTTTTTGAAAGTCATTGTCATTTGCATTTAAAATGAAAAAACGAGCATGCATTAAGTTATAGTCTATAACGTCATATGTGACGTTTTCTTTTTCGATTTTTTTTTTTTTTTTACATTTTTAGAATATTAGAAATACTTGGATGATTATTACACAAAAGAAATTATATTTTCAGATTCTCCACTTTATATTTTTGCCACCCAATAACACAAACTACGAAGTTCTTGAGTAGTTAAAGCCTTTCTAGTCAGCATGGGTGCTGGGTAGAAAGTACTGTAGCTAAGAAGACAGTAACAATAAAAGAACTGGAGGCTTAGTCATACCTGTAAAAATGTAATTGAACTTTCAGTACAATAATAATAAATAAATCAGTACAATGCATTATAAAAAGGTCTCAACATACACTGTACCTATAGAAAAGTATTATAAGCACATGGGAAAGTGAGCATTGTTTTATAATAAACATTAAACTTGTGAGTGTTTAGATTAAAAAGATTCATGTCTACATGTTCTTTATTATTTTGTATGAGCTAGAAAACACCAGTATGTCATAAGCCAAAGGTCAGACGTGCTACAGAGCTGAAGGATGGGCCCCTCGCATAAAGAGGGAATGTGAACTCTTTGTAAATAATGGTAGCAAGCAAGAATAGTCCTTATCAAAAAGATAAGATAGACACCCCCTCAACTAAGAATTATTGGTGGAATTAATTAGTGGTAAGGGTGGTACGGTGGTGCAGTGGGTAGTGGGTTAGGTGCATTGGCGATCCTAAATAGTCCCTAGTGTGTGTGTGGTGAGGTGGGCTGGTGCCCTGCTTGGTATTTGATCCTGCCTTGTGCCCTATGCTGGCTGGGATTGGCTCAAGTGGACCCCCGTGACCCTGTGTTAGGATATAGCGGGTTGGGTAATGACTGACTAATTAGAAGCAGGATTAGAACAATGGCATGTTAGGAGTCAGATGAGGAAGAATAATGTCTTAAATGATAAGAATTGTAATAAATGTAAAAGGTAGTTATGGCTGGACGCTCATTGTTCCATCTGAGTTGAGTCTGTATGTGCGCAATACAATAAAGCCTGATTCTACAGTACTATCTGTCCTGAGACTCCAAGTACTTTCTTTGGGGTTGAGGATGCACCAGCCATGTCTGCCTGCTTCAACATACCGAGGTTAAGAAATATATTGAGTTCCACACACCCAATATTGAATCAGCATGTGGAAAATTGCTTCATCAGCCAAAAAAGTTGATTTGATTTATTTTTACTTTAAATAGCTCAATTAATATCATGAACAATTGCAAGATGCTTTAAAAAAGCGAACAATATTCCAATGTATTTTTTAAAATAAACTATTTTTAAGGAAAAAAAAAACTTACCCTAGTGTTTGATAACAAGTACACTGTATATGACATTTGTTTTAGATGTAGCACCAAATAGGCTATACAAATCATCCTCAGCTATATTATACAACTAAAGACACTAGAATATTACAATAACATTAAACAATGTAAAGACAGAAGTTAAACTGAAGCCTTGTAGGTAGAATTATCAAAGCTAGGAAAAAAAAACAGTACAGAACATAGCATGATTGCAATTCTGTATTCTTAGAAAATAATATATATTGTTGAAACTCACAAATGTAAAAACAATAATCAACAGAGAAAATGAACTTCAAATTTTGACTGAAAAGCCACAAGACTGAAAGACGTCAAAAACACATCTAGGGAACATACAGAAGGACATGTGTTAGGATGTTGGGTTTGCTGGGGTGAGTTTTCTTGCTGTTTTTACTGTTGTGTGTATGTGTGTGCATGTGTGTGTGTGCAAACTTTATTTAATTTCTGCCCTTTGGTTTATTTTTGTGTTCATGTTTGTCTTGTTCAACATGAATGTTCTCATCAACACCTACTAAGTGTGTGTGCAGTTTGCAAAATTATATCTTTATTCATAGTTTGTTTTCTAACCATAATTTTTAACATGCATTTTTAATATATACATCGATATGAAAACAGACATCTTTTAACATATACTGTTTTGCTAAACTGTGTAAGTCTCTTTCACTTTCACACTAACCTTTAATTCATTTAATTATTGCAAGTTGTCATATACTTCAAAATTCAATCATTAGTCCTCAAAATTAAATAAAATCTGATCACCACTTAATTATATTTGATCTGTTTCTCCCTCTGCCAATAAACTGGCAGATTAATGCCACAACTTTAGCCATACTGAAGAGAACACCTCAACCTAGTTAATGCAGGACCATAATAGGTCTCTGAAAGAGACTTTGAATATTTTTGCACCTTAGAAAAGTGGAGTAGTTGCAAGAAATCAACCAAAGTTTACTGACAGTGAATGTGCTCTTAGATTAGAAAGTCAAAAACATTAGCATACATAAAGAATGAATAAAGTACACTTCTACCAAGCAGTATGGACAAATAACCCTAAACGGTATAAAAAGGATCTGTGTCTGCTGAAATGCTATTTCAGATTAATACATAAATAACTTTTGTGTACTGTTTTGAACAAAGACTAATTTGATAAATGGGAAACCTGAACTGCCATGCAAAATACTTACAAATATGAATAATATTGATTATACTGTACTAAAGTTTTTGATGCCATGTACAGTGCATATTTTTGAACATAGTCATCATTCCAACAAAACTCCAACTAACCATACTGCCTCTGAAAAATATATTTTCTCTGACAAAATACCATCCTCCTCTTTTCTTTTGACCCCTGCCAAAATCTTTTTCCTTCCTCCTAGCTCCAAATATGAAAAACACAAGCTGGAAGTATTGGATTGGGGCATGGCAGCTATCAATCATCTTTATGAAGAAAGTTAAATTGCCGTTTTTTACTACCAGCTGTTAAATAAGCAAGGAGAAACATCAAAAAAATTGTGTTCTTAATCAGAAAACCATGTTTAATAGTTGAGAAAATGTGTCTTTTCTTGACTACAGGGAATCTGTGATCCCTGAAGTGTTTGTGTTGGACAAATGACACTGACTTCCTGTCTGAGTCATCTTTAAATGTCATTGGCTGGTAGGAATGGGTCAAGAGCAGAGTACAAGTGGCATCATTGGTAACTGGGAATGGGAGTGTAAAGTTGTATTAAAGTTAATGCAACCCTCTTTTTTTCCACCCAAATGCCCATTTAAATCATCCCCAAAAAGACACTCACGATGCTTGAAGGAAAGACAGCCAGTCATTTTATTTGATTCTATACATTCATTTTTTGGATTTACATTTGTGGGAATTCATTTTAGAATGGCCATCACCTTCATCTTCATCCCCTGCATGCCTTCACCTTGAAAACATTTTCACTCCAGTTTTATTATCCATCCATCCATCATCCAACCTGCTATATCCTAAATACAGGGTCACGGGGGTCTGCTGGAGCCAATCCCAGCCAACACAGGGTGCAAGGCAGCAAACAAACCCAGGGCAGGGCACGCACACACTAGGGACAATTTAGAATCACCAATGTGTCTAACCTGCATGTCTTTGGACTCTGGGAGAAAACCCACGCAGACACGGGGAGAACATGCAAACTCCGCGTAGGGAGGACCCAGGAAGCGAACCCAGGTCTCTTTACTGCGAGGTAGCAGTGATACCACTGCACCAACATGCCTCCCCAGTTTTATTATACCATAGGATATTCTGCTCTAATACCTTTAATTTATAATCTGCGTTTTTTATTTGTTGTTTACAAATCAAAAATGAGTAAATGTGTCAAATGGTGTCATATACTTAGATAGATAGATAGATAGATAGATAGATAGATAGATAGATAGATAGATAGATAGATAGATAGATAGATAGATACTTTATTAATCCCAAGGGGAAATTCACATAATCCAGCAGCAGTATACTGATACAAAGAAACAATATTAAATTAAATAGTAATAAAAATGAAAAAAATGAAAAGAAAAAAAAAAAAAATGTTAGCATTTACTCCCCCGGGTGGAATTGAAGAGTCGCATAGTGTGGGGGAGGAACGATCTCCTCAGTCTGTCAGTGGAGCAGGACAGTGACAAAAGTCTGTCACTGAAGCTACTCCTCTGCCTGGAGATGACACTGTTCAGTGGATGCAGTGTCTGGTAGAACATCTGCAGCATCTTACTGCAGATGTTGAAGGATGCCAACCTTCTCAGAAAGTAAGTACTATTCATTTTTTATTGTTTAAGATCAGATTGTTTTTTAAGAGAAATATTGTGCATTTCACAGCAAGTGTAATTCTCTACTACTTATTTCTGAAACAGTGTTATATTTTAATAAATAAAGTACTTCTTATATGATTTTTAAAGCATGATTAAGCAAATACATACTATAGGTTCTCAGCTCTTTATTAAGACTTTAAATACTGCCACCCAGTAAGAGACAGCTTGACAACAGATGTACAGAAAATTAAAATACTAGGGAGAGCATTACAGAGGACACATGACCTCCAATGGACAACACAATCACAGGAAGAGAAAATACAAAGTAACTGCTCAGCATTGTGACTATTCCACTTCCATCAATTTATGGTCCTGAGGCACAACTCTGTAACTATCTTCTATCTTAACAAATACTTCCATTGTATTCTCGGAGTCAGTTCTTGCTTCCATCAAAGTCCAATTAGTCTAGCTCTTGAAGACTCTTCAAAGGCTAAGTTCAAAGGCTTGTGGAGCTCTCTCCCAAACATCAGTGCTGTGGTGGTAAAACAAGTGGATTCTAGGATGTCACAGTGGTACAACAGCACAACCAATGGTAAACAAAGGACCCAATCTTTCTGTTCTTGAGGCATCTTTATAGCAAGTAGATTGGTAAATGATTGGTTGAGACTTTCTACAAATCCATCAATCAAGGTGTATAGAGTTATTGGCACATTTCTCGGAATGCATAAGGCTCTAAATTCTAGCTCTAGTCACTGTGAATTCTGGAAAATTATACCTAGTAAATGTTCCTTCTAATGCCCAGTTTGTAACTTTTCAGCTGTGCAGCAAATAAGCTTCAAGTTACTTGCTAAACTAATTCAAGTCATTTTCTGTCATCATAATGGGCAAGCTTAACTGCAAGGAAATATGCAGGCAGCTTCACTGATATTCTCTGGTCTCCTATTCTCCTGTCTTTTCCATCTTCCACAATCCCTGCTGCTGACATAAATATAGCTCAAGCAGGATGAGTCTTCAGGGGTTATTCCATAGTGAAACAAACAGAAAGTTAGAAAGACAACATTTCAGCTGTTTATCATTCATTAGGTGTCTGACTGATAATGTTAAAACAGGTTACATTAATAAAATAGGAAGGAGGGAACAAATCCACATCTGACAGAGATTAAAAGAGTGGTAGAGTAGTTGCAAAAAGTACCCATCAAAAAAGATCAAAGAAAAGATTAAAATACTAGCCATTTATTTCACTCTGAAGAAATAGTGATCCGAGTCCATGAATGAGCTTAGCTTGTTTTTTTCACTTTGAAAGACTGTATTTGAACTAGTGTGAAAACACACAAAGTGATCAATGTGACCGTTATCAAGAGAAGTGAAATGTTCTACATCAAGCTTTGTAAGGATTTTTAACCTAATAGTTCAAAACTGCAAACAATAGCAGCAGAGTTTCCTGAAATCAAATACTCCTATCAGTTAAGGAGGAACCTACAAGCTATTTTTTTATGGTCCCCAAAGCCCTACTTAATCTGCAACTTTACAATGAGTATAAGAGATTTCTTTCTTA
This sequence comes from Polypterus bichir lapradei, assembly GCA_026402145.1. NCBI lineage: Eukaryota > Metazoa > Chordata > Cladistia > Polypteriformes > Polypteridae > Polypterus > Polypterus bichir. The sequence goes on along the minus strand of JANRMT010062791.1, from coordinate 109,658,433 downwards.
ACTCTGTATCTGAAGCATTGTAAGCCAAATGAAAATATATTGACAGTACTTTCATTATATGGTGATATCTTTGGTACTTAAATTGAATAAATATGCAATAAGTAAAAGCTTACTTTCATCAATCAAAAAATATAATTTTTTTTTTATAAAAACATTGCATTATTTTCCAATATTGGGTTATTTTGCAAAGATATTGCATGCTTTTGCCATTAACAATTTACATGAGTATGATCATCTAGGGCAGCGTTTCTCAACCTTTAAGTATTTGTGACCTAAGTTTTCATAACAGTTTTAATCGCGCCCTCCTAAGGTTTTTTTGAAACCTTAATAAAATTTATTCCTATATTTTTTGCTGCCGATACACCGTTACAAGTTGAAAATTTCCCTACGAATTGCGAAATTATGCCACATATGGCAACATTCGTGTCCAATTTTTTGTTACTTCGGGCGAGCCCCACAGTTTGAGAACTGCTGATCTAGGGCCAGTTTTTGAAAACATTTAATCTGGATTAAATTTGTCTGGATAATGAAATCCCCCTTTTTCCTCTCACACATCAAATTGATTTCATTTATTTTGACCCAAGTTTTCAAAACATTGACAGACTGGATAATGATAATATTGATAAAACATGATTAGTATTTGGAAATCTGTGGATTTCAATTCGACTCTCAATTACTGTTCAGATATATTTGTCTTTTGAATTAAAGAAATCTATAGCAAACCATTTCCATACAAATGTTAATTAATTTCCAATCTGCAAACATATTAACATATGCATTTATTGCCAATGCAATTTTCATAATCGATTTCATTAAAGAAAGATAGGGAGCTTCGCCCCTGTTGCCTTCGCTCGCCAACCCCCCAGCCTGCGCTATGCGCCAGCCACTTCGCGTTTCTGCCGCTTGCGTATGTGGATTTCACTTTCACTAAACAACAAATATTTTAATTCTCGCAGATACGCCTCTTCATTGGGAAGAAACACTAGTTTTCCCTGATGTCAACACGAATTAGACGATCTAGAAGTCTCCGAGTTAAAGTTTAAATCCGAACAATATATTCAGTATCTTTTCACTGTTCCGTTATTTCACTGAGTAATAATTTCCATTTGTTTATGATGTTCTACTTTGTCATCTACTCTTTGTCTTTTATTTCAGGCCCTGGGTATGGTTAAATCTCTTGGCACAAAGTCTCGTCTCGCGGGATGTGAAAGTATCTCTCTGAAAAAGTCATGTCTCGTCCCAGGTTAAAAAGTCTCATTTCATCCCAAGATTATTTTATTAAAATAGAGAGATTTTTTAATGATCATCTGAAAAATAATGATTAATTTCAGAATTTCTAAAGGCCCATCCAGCTGTTCTGAGGATGATGCCACTTTTCATCATCACTGTAGAGTGAACTTTGCATCTTCATCCTATGTTGTGAATTACAGTGCAGACACAGATGATTCTGCAAGCCTGCTTTGGATTCACGCATAGGTGATTTATGCATGCAAAGCACCTCTTCAGCACTCCACTGAAATGCTCAGTTGTTCTTCTTGGTGTTGAATAAGCTCTTTTGAATGCCAGCTGTGCATCAGTGCCATCTGTAGGAAACGGTGTCATTAAACATGGTATGCAAGGGTAACCACTATCATCAAATATGATGCTATATGGTTGCTTTTTCTGGAACTTATTGAAAATATTGTTCACCGTGAGTATTCAAGCTTCATGAACTGATTCAGGCCATGCTGTAACACAGTTTGCAATAATTAGGTCAGGATTGCTTGTCCATTACTGTTCACAAATTCCCATTTACTCTCATTGGAGGCCTGAATGTGAACATGGGTACAGTCTGTCACACCAATAGTGTTTGGCATTTTACCCATTGAAAAAAAGTCACACTTTGTCTTGTTGAATTACTGTTGTATTTTCAGGAAAAAGGGGTTCAGAAGGCTTGACAAGACAGATGAGATTCTATGAATGATTGAACATCGTAGGACAAATTGGGCATTACCTATTCTGCTAGGCTTTAGTGGCACACCAGGCCTGTTAAGAAAGCAGATTTAACAGGATTTGCAGGCATCCATCTGCACAAAACTTTCACTTGCATTCCAAAATAAATAACTAAACTCCAGCTTGTACCAGGATCTGCCTGGACTTCATCTGATAACAAAGATGTAAATCAGTGGTGACCTGATTTCTCTCCACAGGCTTCTCTGCAGACCTCTTGAGCCAGAAGGCATGAAATAGACTCAAGCAAGGACAAGGGCCTATTCAAGGTATGACACCTATGATGGACAGAAGACCTTGCCTATTAGAAAACATTCATTTTATAACTGGAAGTGACTTTAATCTAGTCAGGAAAAGGCTCAACCTTCTGCACTATCCTGAAACTTTACCTGGTACTAGCCCCCTACTTGCTTTGCTTGCCTAGCTCCCCCACCGGGGTGTGCTACGTGCCAGCCACTTTGCATCTCTGCCACTTGCGTTGTAAAGGAAGGGGGCTGAATACATGCTATGGAGATGCGTTCAGATCAGCTGCTGGCTTGCTACTGCTGAGCCGAGCTGCGTGTTCTGCTTTTCGTGCTGCATGTTGATCATTTAAAAGCCTGTGTAGCAGCTGTCCTTTTGTCTCACTGCCTTGTCTCACGGGACGTTAAAGTGTATCTTGTGGGACGTCAAAGTGTCTTTCCGAGAAGATCACGTCTCGACCCAAGATTTTTTTATTATAATAGAGAGATATTCACTAGACACTCACTGAACTCCCTTGGGATTCTCTTGGGGCATCCTCTCTGGAATTCTTTCAGGGATGGGGAAATATGCAAATAACCTTCTAAAACGTCGTCTCTAAAACTTATGAAGTTATGAGTCGTCCTTTTCATGAGCAGCTGAAAACGAGAAACTCTCTTCCCTTTATGAACCTGAAGCTGAGGCTCAGTCTGTCAAGCTAAGGCTGTGTGCCAATAGACTGAAAAGGCTGAGAAGCCATGACAGAATCGAAACTCTTGGGCCAGATTGACTAATGCCTTCTCTCTATGCAGTGGCAAAAGACAGCAGAAGGCAAGTTGAGGAAGCAGCAGCACAGCACTGACAAGGATCATTTACATTTACATTTACTTTCTTAGCAGGCACTTTTATCAAAAGAAAATTAAAAAAAGAGGTAAACAATTGAGTAACATTAGGCTAGAACCTGATTGTTCAAGAAGGGTAATAGGAAGGGTAACAGAAGTTGATTGTGCAAGTGAAAAGATGTAATAACTCATATATTTATAATCATAGATTACAATCACTAAAGCAATTAAACTTAAACAAATTAACCTAGAGTAGAAAATATTGTAGAGCAGTTTTTTTTTCCTTCATCAATTTGACAGATATTCACAGAACAGATGGGTCTTCAATCGCTTCCTAAATACATTGAGGGAGTTAGCAGTATGGAAGGAGGTGGGCAGCCTGTTCCAGCAACAAGGAAGTACATAGGAAAAGAGTCTGGATTGAGTGACATCACCAAACGCTGTTCCCTTGCAGTCTTGAGTCGGCAAAAAGGAGTATAGCACTTTACCAGTGTCTTCTTATACTCAGGTGCTGACACATTGACTACTTTGTAAGTAAGCATCAGGGTTTTGAACTTAATGTGTGCTGCTACAGAGAGCCAATGTAGCAACCTGAAGAGAGTAGTGACATGTACCTGTATCAGCTGGTTAAATATAAAACAGGCTGCTGCACTCTGGTTTAAACTTTTGCTCAGTTCTTATAACCTAGTTGCATGCTATGCACGTGGTAAACCTCTTCTTTTACAGCTATTACTACAAAACAGAGCACACGCATGCATAAGACCAACTACAACTGTAGTACCTTTGCAAATTAAAACAATAGTATTGTGAAATAGTGCAGTACTATTGCAAAATAATCAATACTTTCGTGAAATAATGCAATAATTTTTTTTCTCACTGGCAAGAATAATCAATAAAAACATGATATCAAATTTTGCTAACTAAATAAGACAAAGCATATCAATAAAGAAAGAAATCAGGTAAATATTGCTTCTAAGCCATTAAAAAAATACATTCGCCTTAAAAAAATTTTAAGCTTTTCTAAAGAAGAGCTTTCATTATCATTGTTTACTAATGCACATGACATAATAGTTCTAGGATGATACTGTGAAGAGAATAAGTCTGCACATCACAAACTAACTAGACAAACTTTAGACTAACTTTATACACATAAACACCCTGGTGCCAATCTGTAAATTATCTGTGAATACAGTACATTAATCTGTATAATCTGTAATATTTCTACAATTCTTAAATGAAAGAAATAAATTCCATTGTTTATTTAATAATGACTGTACTCCTTTAGACAGTTTACAGTGTGTTTATTTCTTAAATATACAGGGAATAACTCTGATACACTGAAATACAAACAAAGTATTCTAATTAGAATCTAGTGAACAAAACAAAACAGTTATGCAAAACTGGTGGTGTTAATTGCCTACTCAGAATCCATGCCATCTTCAAACACTCCCACTGCCATAAAATCAGAAACTTTTCAACATTCTTAAGGTTATGATGCTTTTGGGAAAGTCACCAATGACCTGCAAAGTCCCTTTTTTCATGTATGTAGATGTTTGGATGCTATTGGCATCATTTAAAATTTAGGATTTTGCAAGTAAAATAATTTCAAGTACAATCATTTGTTCAAAATATATAGTAAATTTGACTTACATTAACACATTTAAACTTACAAAAATTGTACTATTAAAAAAGTATTATTAAAAATACTTAAAATATTGCTTTTCTGGTTTCTTTGCCTAATGTAATTGTGAAAAACTAATCACTTTCTTATTTTTTAAACAAGTTACAGAATGTATGAATGGCATAACATTCAGTTGTGTTTAGGGACTGGGAGAACTGCTTTAAAAGTTGAGTTTACTTTATAAATAGAGATATACCACATTTTTGTTTGTTAAATATTGTACAAAATACTTTACAGGGGTGGATGTGACATGCGATAAGAGATTTGTTTAGACAATCTTGTCTCAGTTTGTACAGACAGCACATGAGCATAAGCTCTGCTGCCTTTTGTACTTGTACTGACTGCTGAGGATATGTTTGCTTGCAGAAGCAGCTGTTGGACATGTACAGTAAACGACAAAAATATTGTTTGCAAAATATACAAGTTGAAATAACTAACATGTAATAAATAAAAGTCTTGGTTATTACAACTATTTTATGTAATAAAACTTTGATGTCAAAAGAGTTTAAATGAAATGAATGGCAGTAATGCTAATCAATTAAACACTACACTGTAAAAAATCAGTGTGAAAAAATGAGAAAAAATAAATAAAAACAAGATAAAGGTATTAGAATCGAACAAAATTATCTGCCAATATAGTGAGAAAATCTAACTTGTTAAGATTTCTTACAATAAGAAAAGAAATCTTCCACTGTAAATTATCTTATAACCTGTAAAATCAGGAAAAATTTAACGGTTTTAAGAGAATATGACGATATTTAAGAAACACTCAGTTGATCAAATATCGTATTGTTGATCCAAAAAACACCAAAGCTAGCATTTTAATCTTGTTTTGAGCATTTTCATAAAACCTTCTTTGGTAGAAAATGTCTTGAAATTAGGATCCTTGTATGCACATCAAGCTCAATGTTGAAAATTTTGCCTATAAATAAACAAAAATGGCTCTAAACTCTTCTTAAATTAAAACAGTAATGTTTAAAATAAGACAAATTTCTTAAAACAATTTTCAAAAATGAGGAATAAAAAGTGAAAAAAATAAACACATTCAGTATGCAGTCTTTATAAACAGTTTTATTAACTCCAGAGATTTGGAACACTTGCTTGCAAAACAAATATTTACAAAAACAAAAACAGTGATAGTATAGGACACTGAAAAAAGTCAAGTATGCCAGTCAGGTTAGCTCTTTTATATACAACATTTAACTTGTCATAACTACAAGTTTTTCCACTACTCCCCAATGAACTTTGTCCTATCTGATATAGCTGTTTTGTAGGATGAAGTTGCATCACGTTCATGAATGGCATCCTGCAGGACTACTATCTGAAGTATTGATAGGAGTGTTACTATACATTTTGGATAGGTCAAATTAAATGTGTAGTAGTATGCTAAAAGGTAGAATACACCTGTGTGAATATTTTCCTTTTGAAAAGTTGTCACAGGTGTAGACCCAATGGCCAGCATGAGGTTGCTGTAACAAACAATCAAAATAGGACCGAAGACTGGTCTTCTCTGGAGGTAAGAGTCTGGATTTTCTATGTGCTGTAACAAACAAAGAAAAATGAATGAGTCTTGATATCAGAAAATTGGATTTGAATAGAAAAGGCTTAATTTTAATTAGATATTTAATCATTTTGAAGTTTTCATGATTTGCAAATCAGGCAAGACCACCTCCCTTACACCAATAGGAGTCTTTGAGCAAAACACTTTCAGCATTCCCTGTACATTAGTTACCTCAAGAACATGCACCATCGCCTCACTTGGATGTCCCAACTTCTTGGGTAGAGCCACAGGTGATGGGAACATCTCAGGCAAAGCCTTCATCATGGCTATAGAGCGTGTCACTGTTTGAAAAATAAACAACATTCATTTTATTGCACTGATCATGCACTAAAATTTTCTTTATCTGAATGTGATTTTTTCAGTCTTATAGAAAAGTCTGATCAAATTCACAGGGAGTGCACAGGGAGTGCAGGCTTGTGTGTGGTCTGTACTTATTAATGTATTACCATAATATTTACACATTTAATTTTCCAAAAGTCAAGCTCATGTCTAGGTCAAAGGTTTTCAAATAAGTCCACTCCTAACACACTTTATATCCAACACACAGCCCTGTACTACTGATTACCTGGCTTAACTGTATAAGCAGCAATAATAACAAAAAATTAGTACATCCTAATAGGTTTCTGACATTTGTCCTCTTTTGTCTGTGGTCTCAAAACCTTTTTAAAAACCCCATAGAACTAAGCTTTTCCATAAAAGCTCTCCCAGCAAGTCTTTAGATCAGACATGAAGTGAGGGTTACACCTATCAAGGATGCGGCAAAGTTCAGTCATTACCTGGCAAAATAAAAGGGAAAAAACACATGCACACACACAGATTTAATTAAAATAAATAAGTATTTCAGTGAAAATATAGTTAAGAGCATTTGAAATGAATACATATATGCTCACATGATCTATTTCTCTGAAACAGGGTATGCTTGCAGTATTTTAGCTGGCCTGTCCTGGTCTCTAAAAGTGTTGGAGTTGATGAAGGTTCTACGAGCATCAAACTCAAGGTCAATCAGCTGAGCAACTGCTTCTTTGTTAGGTTTTGGTCTTTTATACATCTCTTGCAGGGTATGGTAATGTCTTGCATGACTTTGTTGACTATCAGTGTCAGAATTGCCTCCTAGATCTTCAGCATGAATAGGCTCTTTTCTCTGGTCAACAATTTCTTCTTTATGAAAAGCAAAAGAGTTAGTTTCTTGCACAAACAGAATGTATAATGGACACTTCATAAAACTGCACTTACCATCACCTGAATTCCTGACCTCCAATGATAGTGTGCTGCTTTTTCTGTCCAAGATTTCAGTCAATGCAGTGGTTCCTGATGCGTTTGAATCATTTTCAAAACATTCAAAATCTAGCTGTCTTTGTTTCTTCTTTCTTTGTGGTGTGGGTCCCTGTCTCTTTTTTGGTGTCTTTATGTTATGGAGTCATTTAATTAATTGCTTGAAAAGCAACTACTGTATGCAAAAGATACAGAAGACAAAAATATTGCAATAATATACTAATTTTATTGCATCATTCACGAATAAACGTTTAGAACGCATATTGCATTTTACTATGGAGTTAAAGTCTTCCTTCTTTAACATGTAATCTATATTTTAACCATCTAAAACAAAACTCTACTAAACGTAAATATTTTACGTAGCATGAAGGTAGGGCCTATAAGATTTGAACTATAAATTATACTAAAATACCCAACAAGTTCTAGATATTAACAAAGTATGGGGGTACTCACCAATTGGAGTGCATAAATTTGGGCATGATGTAACCTGATAGCCTAACCATATTTCACGGTAATGCCACATATTTAAGCATGAAAGTAACATGTAGTTGTATGGTGCAAATTGAAACCTTATTATATGTATTTCTCCAGAAATTAAATTGAAAAAGGACCATAAAAGTAAGTAATAATAGATATTGCGCTGTTAAGTTTTTTTTTTTTTTTTTTTACTTTCCAGCTTCATCACGTCACATAACAGTGCATGTGTTACTCCAAATATTTATTCATAATAAGAGCTAATTTATATTGTCATTATTCACCTTAATAGTGAGAACCTGCTGGGAATTACTCTAAAATGTATACTTGTACTCAAGTTCCCTTGTACAACAATGCATTGTGTAATGTGTTTTCCATCACTAAAAAACTTAAATTTGGCTTTTACAACATTAATGAAAAGTTGGTGTCTTGCATTGACATAGACTACAAATGGAACACTTACCCAATTGTGTCCATAATTCACAGAATTATCACGAAGCATGGGATAATAATCCACAAGCCGCTTTGCCATTGCTTGGACATCATTTTTTGATGGATACATAAATTCAGTAGTTGTTGCTCTGATGATAGATACCATGTTGGTTACTGTGTTCCTCACTAATCAGCAGTTATTAAGTGTTTTTAAGTTGGAAATTACAAAGTTTAGTTACAATTTCACCTACAAGAGTTTTCTAATAAGAGTGAAGATTATCCTGAACAAAAATGACTAGGTATTGAAAATATTTAGTAGCATTTAGCTTCTTCACAGCAATTTTGAGACGTGTCTGACTGAGACATCACAGTACATAGCTATTACTCTACTTCTTTTACTGTAAATATAGTATAGTAAGAACCTTTGAAAGCCAAGTAACTATTAGTAATTTATTTAAATAATATGGTCTATTATTTCACAGTATACATACTCAGCCAAATAGGAATACATTACACATGTCATACCGCTAATTCAGTCATGGCTGGAAATGTTTGCACATTGGCCATGTCTGTATCTTCAGAAAAAATATTCACTTCCCTTTTCTAGCACAGCTGTTTCAGAACATAGTAAATGCAATTTATAAGTACCATTTCTTTTAGAAAGCAGAAAACAAAGCATGCTAAAGAGAATTAAGTGAAAAATAACAGGCTAACTTCATACAGTCATGGTTATAATTACAAAATAGATTAATTAATGATTTCAAGCATTATTTGTTAAACTGACAGAATGCTGGTAATGAGAGTACAGTATAGGCCAACTTAAGTTATTTGTACCTCCTGTTCCTTGTGAAACAGGCTCCATATGGCTTTTCTTCTAAGAAAATGTTCTGGTCCAGGAAAAAGATCACAAATATCTTCATAAGACAGGGATGCTAACAGAGTTTCACTGACGTCTGCAGCTAAAAAAGGAAATATGCTGAACAATAAGTCAAACTTAATTGCTTCAAAAAAAATTTAGTTAAGAATTTCCAGGATTTGCATACCTACACAAACACAGATGTTGCACAGTAGGTCTCCAACCTTATAACTTTCAATTACACTTTCAATCCAAGGTTTGAAGTTAGGTAATTAAAATAAAATCACTACAGAAATTTACACCCCAACATGAAGCACACACATCTATAGATAACCTACTACAAATCTACCTAAAAAAGAATGGATCAGTCACAAAACTAGCCAAATAAAATTTCACTTTTAGTTTTAGCGGTGGTACTGTGAAGATGTTTTTAACAAACACTAGAAGTCAAGAGTCAACTAAATATTTTACGTAAATATATTTGCAAAACTTCTCTCAACACACATTCAGATATTATTAGATAGCTACCATCATTAAAGATACAGTAAACAGAACCTCCCTCCCTAGCAGAAAGCAAACATAATCTGTAGCTTCCATATGTCTGCATGAACAAGAACAGAAATCAAGAATATGGCACAACTTGGGCTGTAATGTCTGTAGCAGCTTTCTGCTATATGGTATAGTTTTAAAGCTTACAGTAATTCATATTGTGCCCTAAACCACATTATCTAGTCTGGATGATATAAACTAAGGTTTAAACATACTGAGAAAAGCTTTTCAGGCATGTATTTACAAAAAAAATTGGGATATATGTATTGATTTGTATCATATGTTACAAATGTTAGGATATCACCTCCACTTCTAAACTAAAGCTGTATATTTTGGACTCCAAACATATCTTAGCTGATTGACCTCATCTGGGTTAACCAAACATTTTTGCTAATTCCTTCATATCTGTAACTTTGAATAATTCATGCTGTGATGGATAAGAAAAAAAATCATAATCTGAATATATTATGAAAACCCCATCTACAACATAAGCCCACATTCACTTTTAATGTGAAATATTCAAAAAATTGCACCATAAAAAAAAAGAATCTATGAATGTTACCCAAAAAAAACAAAAAAAAAAAACCCACATATTGCATTAGCAGGTGTCTGTATTAGGATGGTTTCCAGTCTAAATGTTTGGTGTTAGAACCTTATCTGTAACTGGGCCTAAATTTGTACAGGAGTTCTGTCTAAACCCAGTTCAGACTTCTTACCTTGTATGTCCTTAATATTATCAATTTTTATGATGAATTATTTTAAAGGTACTAATTTATAAGATATTAACAGTTAATTTGTTTATGAGGTATATCACTAAAAACTGATAAATTCATAAGTAACAATGCTTACTTAGCATTCTGTGTTTTTATTTTACTAGGACGTAAGATATATATACTTTACTTGAAACTTTTCGAATTTGAAATGGCTAGTCATTTATCACTCATCAGAATTAATATGAAAGGACAGCAACATATGTGAGTCAAACTGAATTTTACCTTGTAAGGTAGCTGTTGATACCGCATCCAGTTTTTCCATAATTGACATCTAAAGAAATTACGTCCAGATAAGTAACGTTTTCGAAAGCTTCCTAGAAAAGGTAAGATTGCTATTAAATTATTAAATAAATCACAAAGCTTAAAAAGACATTAAGCATTAATGAACTACATTAATAACGATTCACACTTGCAAAAACACTTAAAGGTGTTTTAACAACTAGTTCGTTTGGTGCGGAGTTTTCCCCGAAACTCCGGTTCATTTATCTAACTCGAGTACGGACCAAAACACCCGGACCCGATGGAAAGGATGGTCTAGGTGCGGTACCAAGCGATCCTTGGGGCGTTTTGCATGGTACATGAATGTGATCCGACAAGAGACCGACCTAACTACAAGACATACCGTGTATCACTGTTTAAATTGTACGTTCAACAGCAGAGCCAATGCTTAAAACTGAACATTAAAAGCAATTAGAAGGTAAAAAGTAATTACGCAGTAGGGTAAAAATGCGACACAGTTCGCCCAGAACAACTTTTATAATTACCAGTCAATAAGATACATAACCCTCACATGCGAGAAGAAAATAAAAATTTGTAAATTCACTTGTGGTTGGGTTCATTAAAACACACAGGTGTTGAGAAACGAACATCAGTGTCCAGTGTTCGGCGGTCACCCGAAGCAGGATGTCATCTTAATGTAACCCCTTTTCTACGCAATATGGATACAGAGACACAGTAACTTTGAAACGTACCCTTTTCATACCAAGCACAGTACTGCATAATTTTAAGGAACTGTATTTGAGAATAGCAAGAATTACACAAAGTCCAATATGCAGCAACACTAGCGCTTTTACTCACACTCTTCAGAAACAGTGAGAGGAAATTAGAACATAACCTTACCCTCTTTCCTCTTCCCGCCGGTGTTTCTCCGTCTTACACAAAAAATTACGGAAAATGCGGCGAGGCACAAACACAACTATTGCCGACCTTCCTCACCACGGGATGATTACATTACTGATATTTGGTTCACTTGAAAACGCAACCGAAGTTCGAACTAATTAGAAACGTAAAATAAAGTAATTAAACATCATAACAACGCTAACGGACTAGGGAATGTGAAAACACCTTTAAGTTAACATTAACCTCGCTGGCTAAATTTAGCAAGCTTAGCTATTAAGTTAGCTGCATTTGGTTCAACAAGCGAAGTTCTAAATATACAACATAAGTACAAACTATTAAATTACCCGTGCTTTTTTATTTCCGCATACGGTTTTACTCATAAACGAAGGGCTACAAGAATGAACTAGCTGCTATTCGCACACACCTTTGAACTGTAGAAAGTACATCAACCAATTTTACAAACTTTCGTTAATGCACGTTCCCGCTCACAAATGAATAAGAAGGACGATTCCACTCTGTACATCAGTAGTGATTTTCAGAGATTGCGCCCCTCCTGGACATTGATAGGGTCTACATAACCCTCACAAATCATAATTACATCTGCAGTTAACACAGTAAGTTAGCAAAATTGTTTTATATTTACAAAGTAATTTTGAAATTAAAGATGATGCCAATAGTATTTTATCTTAAAACTCGCCTTTTTCGTGTTACACTGTTGTACTCAAAAGTATGTCTTCCCCCCCTTTTTCTCACTAATGTAATCTTTCGTCAGTCAATCATACAACAATCGTTTTGGCGCTCTCCTCTGCAATTGAGGATTGTGTCATGAGAGATATCTTTCCACAGTAAAATGATCTGGCGTTGCTTCATCTGCCGCTTTTTTGCGGCAGTGAAATTATGAGGACTGCTGAACCACATAAATACCGTACACAGTCGTAGTCCGAATTTCCTAGTAATTTGCGGCACTGATGGTTGCACTCAGGAATACAGAGTTTACAACTCCTTTTACTATCACGTCAAATGGCGCCATTCACCACATCTTCTCAGTCGTAAATGTATCAGGTCAAGTGGACAGCGAATGGCACATAAAGCTACGGAGGATAAGGCAGGGCCATGTACATCTAGAACTTTTCGAATTTAATCGAGTGAACGATATTGTGAGAAGTTTCATGTGCCTAGCATTGAGGCAACATCTGAGGCATGCACAAGCGTGGAAAATTTCATGTTGGCTGTTCAAACGACGAAAACGGCTCATGTCACGATGTCTCAGCTGTCGATGCCACTCCGTCCGCTACTGAAGGCGCAGTACTCATACCCCAGAATGAACAGGATAAAACGTTACCTGAATCTGCACAAGTCAGTTCCCATAAAAAATCGTTATGTAGCAGTCAGTGTGTAAGTTATGCATTATTCGTTCCATTTAAGTTACCTTTTCGCCAGTAATTTGTTTTCCTATAACAGTGTTTTTTAGTTGAAAGAATGTGCTGTATATGAAGAGCCTGATGTGAATGCACTAAAAAAAAAACATGCCACACACCGTCTATCACAGGTATGAGACAATAATGAATGAAGAAAATAAAAGAAGTACAATTTTGACGGAAGAGTTTGTAATATGTGCCGCATGTTCATATGCCCTGCCACTTGCTCTTCTCAATCAAGTGCTATTGGCTTGCTATAATTGTGCAATAATTAATTTATGCAAGTGTTCAAACACGTTTTTAAGATGTTAAGCACATTGGTTCATTAGTGTTTGCTATTAGATTGAACACTATTAAAACCATATTAGTTTCCTTAACCATATAAATTACATTGCATACATGATGGCAAGGACAGCATTGTGGCACAGTGGTTGTGCTGCTGCCTCACAGTAAGGAGACCAGGGTTTGTGTCCTGGGCCCTCCCTGTGTTGAGTTTGCATGATATCCCCATGTCTGCGTGGGTTTCCTCCGGGTGCTCCAGTTTCCTCCAATAGTCCAAAGGCATGCAGTTTAGGTGAACTGGCAATCCTAAATTGGCCCTAGTGTGTGGTTGGGGTGTGTGTGTATGTGTGTTCACCCTGCAATGGACTGGTACCTATACCTTGCGCCCTGTGCTAGCTGGGATAAACTCCAGCAGACTCCCATGACCCTGTTATAGCAGGTTAAGCAACTAACTAAGCAGGTTAAAGAAAATTACTTACTGATGACACGGTGCAAGTATTGCATACATATGGCAAGTATTATGTGCAGTACATTCATAGCGAAGCAATTGAAAAACTGAATATAGGCATTCTTTAAAATTATACAGATACTGCACAATGTATATGATGTCAGATGCTGTTGATGGAAATTGTGGAGGTGTATTATATTACCTTTTTTTGCCATCCACAGAGTGCAGTCAATGACATTGTATCTGGAGTGCAGCACTACCAAGCTTCATTGCTGATCAGTTTGAAAAATCAGATGGCAGTGTTATTTCAGAGACATCCAGAAGTTACAGATCAATTGCTTAGTGAGGCAATTGATATTTTTGATCATTTTGAAGACCCATTTGACAAAGTTTCCACTACGTATATACAATACAATACAATACAGTTTATTTTTGTATAGCCCAAAATCACACAGGAAGTGCCACAATGGGCTTTAACAGGCCCTGCCTCTTGACAACCCTCCAGCCTTGACTCTCTAAGAAGACAAGGAAAAACTCCCAAAAAAAAACCTTGTAGGGAAAAATGGAAGAAACCTCGGGAAAGGCAGTTCAAAGAGAGACCCCTTTCCAGGTAGGTTGGGCGTGCAGTGGGTGTCAAAAGAAGGGGGTCAATACAATACAATACACAGAACAGAACAAATCCTTAATAAAGCATAATAATAAAAATTTTAGAAGTACAGAGCAGAATTTAACAGTAGATGATATCATATAATAAGATTTTGATATTTTTAGAGTGCTGGAGACCTCATCCGTCAAGCTGCCTCCCCATTTGGCCATTCCACGGCTGAAACGTTGCTCGGCCAGCCAATCCGATGAAAGGGCCCCTCTTTCCCATGATTCCTGTGATCCTCCACCAGGGATGACTTTACCATAGGCAGGCAAACAACTTGGCAGGTGGGCCGTGGCACCAATTGCCACATTTGAGTACCGAGAACAGAAACAGAATAGATGAGGGTTAGTATTCAATTATACTTATCATGTTACTTATGTTTTAGTGCTAATGACTAACAACAGAGATGCAGTATGTACAGTTAATCAGCAGCTCTAGTCAGGATATGCTAAACTGAAGTAGTAAGTCTTCAGCCGGGATTTAAAGGCTGGGACCGAAGGGGCATCTCTTATAGAAGCAGGAAGACCATTCCACAGTTTAGGGGCCCTGTAACTAAAAGCTCGACCTCCCACTGTTATTTTATTAATCCTTGGAATCATAAGCAGACCGGCATCTTGAGATCTTAATGTGCGCTCAGGTTTGTAAGTCATGATAAGTTCAGACAAGTAAGCCGGACCTTGGCCATTTAATGCTTTATATGTTAAAAGGAGGATTTTGAAATCTGCCCTAAACTTAACCGGGAGCCAGTGTAAGGATTTAAGAACTGGAGTTATGTGTTCATATTTTCTTGTTCTTGTAATAATTCTTGCAGCCGCATTTTGGATTAACTGGAGGCTGTATAAAGAACAGTTTGAACAGCCAGTGAACACCGCATTACAGTAGTCAATCCTACTAGAAATAAATGCATGAATTAATTTCTCACAATCCTGTTTATTTAGAAAGCGCCTTAATTTCCTAACATTTTTAAGATGGAAGAAACATGTTTTGGACAACTTTGTAATATGTGCTTTAAATGACATGCTAGAATCAAAGATAACTCCTAGATTGCGGGCTGATTCAGTAAAATTAATTGGGATTCCAACTGAGTTAAATGTCGACAAAATATTGCTGTGATCAGCGTCATTCCCTCCAACAATTAACATCTCTGTTTTATCTGTATTTAAAGACAAGTAGTTCTCATTCATCCATTCCTTTAATTCACTAACACAACTAATTAAAGACAACATTGGAGAAACTTCATTTGATTTAAATGAAAGGTATAACTGGGTGTCATCTGCATACGAGTGAAAATTAACATTATGTTTCCTAATGAGAGATCCCAGTGGAAGCATGTAAAGTGAAAACAGTAAAGGTCCCAGTACTGAGCCCTGTGGGACACCATATTGAACTTCTGTGTATAATGATGGAGTACTGTCAGCACATTTCTGTACATATTGGAATCGATTTGATAAATAAGAACTGAACCAAGCGAGCACGTGGCCTGTAAGACCAACATCATTTTCTAGCCTGTGCAGTAAAATAGAATGGTCAATGGTGTCAAATGCTGCACTTAAGTCTAATAACATAATAACAGTGGAGTTTCCTTCATCAGAGGATATCAGAATGTCATTTACAACCCGTGTTAGTGCAGTTTCTGTACTATGACCAGTGCGAAAACCAGACTGGAATTTCTCAAATAAATTGTAATGCATAAGGTGTGACTGAAGCTGACTGACGACTACTTTTTCTAGTATTTTAGAGAGAAATGGTAAATTTGAAATAGGCCTATAATTATTTAGTATGTGTGGGTCTAGGTCTGACTTTTTAAGTAAAGGTTTAATGACTGACACTTTTAGTGCATCAGGTACTGTGCCATGCAGTAATGAACTATTGATAACGGTTAGAATAGGTGCTGCAAGAACATCCATTGCACTTTTTACTAGTTTTGTTGGCACTGGATCTAGGGAACAAGTAGAGGGCTTCATTTTAGTAATTAAAGTTAAGACTTCCTGCTCAGTTACAGGATTAAAATTACTAAAGTGCTGAATGCAATGTGCAGCAGGGTCTGCTAAGCTAGTATTTGGTTTGTACTGTGATGCTGAGATCTGGGATCTTATATTTTTAATTTTCTCATTGAAGAAGTTCATGAAGTCTGTACTGCTAATATCTGTTGGTATTTTGCACTGTTGATCTGAATTGCCATTTGTTAATTTAGCCACTGTTCTAAACAGTACCTGAGGATTTTTATTATTGCTATCTATTAATGTAGAATAGTATTCTGAGCGAGTTTTAAAGAGGGCTTTTTTATATTTATTAACACTCTCTGTCCATGCAATTTGAAAGACATGTAGCTTTGTTGTTCTCCATCTACGCTCCAGTTTTCGACACTCTAATTTAAGAGCTCGAGTATTTTCATTAAACCAGGGAGAGTTTCTATGCGCTTTGATCACTTTTGTTTTAAGGGGAGCCACTGTGTCCAGAGCATCTCTCAAGGTCACATTATAATGTGATATTAGCTGATATTAGCTATATGCAAGAATCATCTATCAAGGAGCTGTTTGGTGTAGTTGAAGTAGAAATTGAGATTGCCCAGTCTGCATGCTATAAAAGACAGGCATCATCTCGGGCTCTAACTATAAGATCTCAATCATTTTGCTACATACCTTTGGTCAAAAGTTTGGAACAATTGCTTTCACATCCTGGGGTTTTGGCCATGTTTGACAAAGGTATAGAGAAGTGCAAGACTAGATTTTTAAAGGACATCATTGATGGTGATATTTTGAAATCACATCCATTATTCTCTGTTAGACCAAATGCCCAAAAGCTGATACTGTATACAGATGAACTAGAACTATGTAATCCTCTAGGGTCACATGCCTCAAAAAACAAACTTATAATGGTATACTACTGTATACCTTAGAGAATATAAATCCCAAATATAGATCTAAACTGGCAGCTATTCGTTTACTTGCCATTGCAAAAGCAAGTGATATTGCTCAGTGTGGTGTTGATGTAATATTGAAGAGAATACAGGAAGATCTGAATATGCTGTACAATGGTGTGAGAATCCAAACAGTTGCCGGTGAGAGAGCTGTTTATGGTGCATTAGTCTCACTTTGTGGAGACACCTTGGCTCAGCATGAGGTGACTGGGTTTAAAGAAGGAGTTGGATTTTCATTCTGTAAGTGCAGACACTGTGAGTGCAGTCTTGAAGACATGCAGGTTCACTTTGATGAGGAGAGCTTTGTTCAATGGACATTAAATAGGCACATCAGACAATGTAATAAAATTGAGAGGGCTTCTACTGATTTTTTAAGTAACAGTTTGAAAACCACATATGGAATTAACAGGAAAAGCAAACTGGTAGACTTTCCAGCATTTGATCTAATCAAGCAAACCCCTCAAGATATAATGCATGTAATACTAGAGAGAGTAGCACCTCTAGAAGTAAAAAGTGTATTGAAACACCTTGTGCTGTCAGGGCAGTTTGATTTGGACACATTCAATAGTGCTGTAGTAGGATACCCATACTCAGTTGATGTCAGAGACAAGCCATGTCCTATCACTGTTACAACATTGTCATCAAATGACAACCAATTGAAGCAATCTTCTGGTCAAATACTTGTGCTCCTCAAGATTTTACCATTTGTATTGGACAGTTGTGACAGAAATGCATGTATTCAAGCCCTTACTGAATTAATATAGATTGTTCAGATCCTATTTGCACCAGTAATTTCTCTAGCAACTATATCGAAACTCAAGTCACTTATCAAAGAACACTTAATTTATATAAAGCAGTTGTTCCCTGAGAATACCATAACACCGAAGCAGCATTATCTTTTGCACAGATTAAAGCTTTAGGTCCAATGGTAAGACATATGTGCATGAGATTTGAATCCAAACACTGTTTTTTCAAACAGTGGTCTTCCAAGTTAAATTTCAAGAATATATGCAAGTCCTTGGTAAAACACAACCAGCTATTTGAATGCTGTCAAAATGTCAGCAGTATGGAATACCCTATTTTTTCCAAAGAGGTGGTAATGGGACCAGTGTCTCATGTGAGAAATTTGCAAAATGTCCAGGATAAACTGGAAGATCTTTTGGGCATAGAAAAGGTGCATCATGTGGTGTCTGTGAAATGGCTTGAGCTGAATGGTAATAAGTATGGTTTTCAGAAGTCAGTAATTATCATTAGTGAAGTTGAAGGTATCCCTGTGTTTGCACTTATAAAAGATACATTCATCGCCAATTCTTCATTGTATTTCTTTGAATGTCAGGTGTATGACACTTTAGCTTTCATTCCTGATTTTGTTTCTTATGAAACTGAGGTACCAGATCTGACTCAAGCTACTGAGTTGGTCAATGCTAATAAGATTGTTGACTACACATCTTATTATGCCATTAGTTTTAAGAACCACACCTACATTCCTCTGAAACACTATCTTGGTGATGTAATTGATGTATACAGAAGCACTACTGACTAGTAGTATATAACCCATCAAAGGTTCACTTTTCACGAGAAACAAAAAGGGAGGGAGGGATGCAAAATAGGATTTGATCGAGAATATCCTGGTCTGTTTTGTTCTTTGACTCAGTTTTTTCATCTGTATGAATACGTAACTGGAATGCCTGTATACTTTGAAGTGCTTATGTGTAAACTCATGTAATCAGCTCAAGTATGTATAAAAATAAACGTACATCTGTCTTTACCGATTGCTTATACATTTTTTAAATTAATTTATTCACACATTTTGTGAAAATAGTTATAGCAATTCACTCTACTACATTTGAAATCTATTTTTGGTTTTTAATGTAAGAAACATTTGGTTAAAAAAAAACTGCACACAAAATAATAACAATTAAATACTTTTCAGTAACATAAAATTGTGTCATCAAGGTACATATTACTGGAAAACATGAAATGCTTATAAGTCTTAAAAATACATTGTATTCTTAAAATAAGCAAAGGTGTCTTGAATTTCTTAACTTACAGTGGAGAACATCAAAACTTTTCATCTCTCAATAACAAATATCTTATTTCATTTTAAGACATCCTTATAATTAACTATTTTTTTATAAGTAAATTGTAGACAAAGTTTCTAAAAGTGAGATTACGGTATATGTCTTACACATCCAAATCTACTCAAGTCAGTTATTCTTAAAATAAAAAAAAACAAGATCTATTATTTCTTTTCAAGATTGTCTGGCTTGTTAAGATTTCATTTTTTGCAGTGTAGACTAAAGAGCTGGTTTTAGTGGTCAGTGCTATGGACAGACATCCCAATGCTCCAGCAGATGAACAAACACTAACAGAATAGAGGCCCAGTTTCTCTAAAATGAGCAGTGAGAGAGCTTCTCACTAGCATCTCACCAAGCTCTTTTCTTCCTTTTTTTGAAGTCTTGTGGAGGACTGGTGAGAAGCACAAATTTCTTGCCAGTGAAATAAAACCACACATCAAAAAATCTTTCCTTGGACATCTGAACTTTTGGTTAAACCTGCAGTTTAAAACAGGGATTCTATGACAAATTATGAAAATTAAAGAATAGAAACATAAGAACATTCAAAATATGAATTAGGGATTTTGTAGTAAATGAAATACAGTATGCATAATAATGTAAGGTGCAGTCTATAGACGTAAACCTTATGGCTCCAGAACATTGCTTTGTTGACAGCAACAGTGCACATAAATTGCTGATTAGGCATTATAGTTGACTGATTAGTTGGTATCAGGAAAAAAAAAGACCGACTACAAGAGTACCTTCACATGTTTTTGGAGAATATTACAGGTGACCACCTGTCTGATGCAAAGTTGTGATGCATCTTGTGTAACTCCTGGTCTTTTCCCAACAATGTTCAGTTCTCAGATGATTAAGAGAATAAAATCAATCAATTTTCCAAACTCGCTCATCCAGAACAGGTTAATGGGAAAATCTCAACTAGCCTCAGATGCAAGGCAAAAACAGTCCTCGGTCAAGGCATTAATCTATTGCAGGGAAGGGAATCCTTTTCTACAAACACAGAGTTGAACGAGGGATTTAATCCTAGTACTTTTGCCTTTAAGCAGACTGTATCTGAAAAACCCCAAATTACACACAGTCTCAGTGCCCATTCATTTTTGCTAACAGAACTCTTACAGTTGACCCAGTGGAGATTGTATATGTGAACTTTATCCTTTTTTTTTTTTTTTTTTTTGGAGGATTGTTTGCATTTTCTTAATGTTTAGGTTCCCACTAGATGTAATTAATGTTATTTTGGTCTGCCAGGTCCCTTTTCTTAATCATCTTTCACTGCTATTTATTTTGTGTTTTTAGTTTATCTACTGTTACGTTTTTCCTTTTAGAGGATTTCATTTTACGTGGTGGAACACTATGTATAGGCAAATCGACTATGCAGTAACTGGAAAAAAAGCTATTCTGCTGTGTTCATAAATAGCATTGTGTGTGTGTTTTTTTTCTTGTTTTTGCATTACATTATACTGAAGTACACTAATACTAATGTAAGAGATAAACACATGTGCAGTGTCTAAAGGAGTGAGGTAATTTTTAATGTATAATTAATACATTTATTTCACTTAATGATTGTAGAAACAAAAACAAATTGTATAAATCAAATATATTACACTGAATTTAAAATTTGTTACCAGTTGTCCGGGCGGTGTCTGTGTATCTGAAAGAAATTAAAATAGGCTGTGGTGTGCAGATTTATTTTCTTCCAATCTCCATTCAACTTTTATTTTTTCCACTGCGTGACTTAATAAACAACAGCACTGAGTTGACACATAAAAGTGTGATTTTCATTTATAGCATCTATCGACATTAGTTTGACGTTTGGCTGTGGAAACTCCATATCTCCGAAATGAAATTAGTAATGCCATTGAAATCAATTGCTAAAAAATTCTCACTTTGCTTACAAGCTTTGTTTTTTTCTCTAAAGTGTCCCTATTTTTTGTAAATATATTGGCCCGAAATTGGTTCGAAATGAGCGCAAATTACAAATAAAATCAGTAGTGAACATTACTGATTATTGTTATCATTTTTTTTTTAAATAATGTCTAAAGTACACCAATGTGAAGTCCACTACCCATAGGTTAAAATATGCATCAATCTAAAATGAACTTTTTTAAAAGTACAATGTTCATGTTCCTTTAACAACTCAGAATTTGCCATTTCTGTCAAAAGGCCTATACAATTACACGTAAAAGAACCTAATTTTTGCATTCTGGCACTGCAGCCTCATATATCAAATGGCTCTTACAGATTTTTAAGTAAAAGATTCCAGTGATAACAAGATAATATGCGATAGAGAGGGGCAGGACATTGAGGAATTGAAAATACATAAACTCTGTTTGGAAGACTAAATTAGAGGTGGGTTCCTCCTGCCAGAGACCTTATTTCATTTGTGAATCCTTTATTTCACTTTTCACTACCATTTTATTTTCACTGAGTTATGCATCCAAATAAATATTTTATCACATATTACACTCCTATGCATTAGATTTTTCAGTGGTTATTGTAGAATAATAGTGAACACAAGATCACCCCAGTAGACTGGGTTTGATTTACTATTGGCCCTGTCACTGTCTGTGTGAGCTTTTGAAGTTCTCCTTGTGTCTCCAAGGAATTTCCTCCAGGTAGTTGAGCCTTTCTCCTATATCTCAAAGAAGTGAATGTGAGACTGACAGCTCTAAACAAGCCTGAGGTTGGATAGATGTGGATAATGTGGACAGCTGAATGTTTGTTTACAGGGTCATTGGACTGGTGCCCCATATAGGGTTGCTTCCTATCTTGCACCTACTTCTGTTGGGTTAGGCTCCACTTCTCTGTGGCCCTAAAAGGAGTAAGCACATGAAATGATAAAAGTAGTAAACCCCGAAACAAGGGGTCCTGCTTCCATGCACATTTGTTAGTGTAAACAAATTAAATTTGCCGGAATAATAATATGCTCAGTATAGTGGTTCAATCCAGCATGTAACATTATCAAAATTACATTCAAACTGAAAAATGAAGGAAAAAAACAAATAAAAAAAAGTTTTCGAAAGTTGAAAGACAAATGCAACAAAGATGGGTGGTTTTAATTATGTTTAATGAATGTGCTTTAATTTTAGATGCAGTTTAATCTACTGTGTTATAAATGAAAAAAAATTTAAGTCTTAGTTTTCACATTTATATTTACTGTACTGTATATGAATAAGATAGATAGATAGTAGTAAAAATCTTTAATCTAACATTTTTCTCCAAATACATCCATCATTCAGAAATATCAGCTGTTAGAAGAAAACAACACATTTTTAAACTAAAAGCACACATGATGGTCACATATTACGAATAACTTTTCTTTTGACGTATTAAAGTAACATAACTTTGTTGCACACTGCTTAAAAGAATGACTCCAGGGCATGAAACTTCAGATGACATGACACCTGCGTGAAAATAATATACATGTTCAAGCTCATTTAAATCTCATTCTCAAACCTGCTTAATTCAATTCAGGGTCTCACCTCTTTTAATAAACAGTTTACAGACACTAAATTTATTTCTAGGGCTATTTGAGTACAACACTAATCCTTTAACAGGAATAAAACAAGAATATCATAACTTAATAATCCATAAATAAAATAGTTTTTTATCATTTATTTAATTTCAATGTAAACAAAAATACAAAATGAAAATAAAAAAAATCTAATTATTTGTTCTAAAATGTTTTGTTTTTAATTATTTAAGTTTATGAGAATGCAAGCAGTAGTGTTCTACTGTATAGCATAAAGCCCTAATTGGCTTTCGGCTAATCCTTCAAGAATTTATAGGTGTAAATTTTACACTGCGACTGTACTTGGCTGATTGAGACAGTTTTAGGGTATTAGGTAAGTGTTTAACAGCTTTTTTTTTTCCTATGGTCTTTGTGATAGTCTTTTTCAAATTGTAACGTGATCATCATTCCAATAAATTTACAGATAATCCTAAACAAGAGTAAGGAAAAAAACTACTAAAATGCAAAGCGCTTTTATTTAGTAAAATCAAGTTATATGTGGATTCTTTACAGATTTATCTCTCCGGTTTCACACCAATAGGCTATCAGTGAAACGCTATTCAAATATCTACCTGTATATGATACGTATATAGAAAATTCAACAATCCATCCAAGCTAATAAACTGATACATAGTAGCTTGATTCAGCAGTTTTATTAGCTAAAAGTACCTTGATTGTATATAATTTTCATTTACATTTATATGCTCTTACTAGTTGATTACCCAGTGGCTTCGCTCACTGAGTGCAAGGGAAAAAAATAAAATGTAGTATATAAATTATTAAACAGTAAAACATTAACATGTAAGAAGTAAAGATACATTGAGCAGTACTGGAGTGCTTTCGGGTAAAGTACATTTTAAAGCCACTATAACACAACAGGTAAGTAGCACTAACAGCAGCTTAAATGTATTTAGAATGTATTTAGATCATCTCTCGGTAGCAGATCCCTTGTGAAAGGCGCTACACAATCGTTGTGGTATAGAAATTACATTTTCTATGCGATCCTGCAAATTTCTGCCTGACAACCTTGCACTACATGCCTATGATATAAGAGAAAAATTATTCTGAGAAATGTGGATGCTGCCCTTCCATGCTTAACGGGTAGAAGGTCCAAACAATTCCCAAGTCCAAAACTTAACATGAAGAGGTCAGTACATCTTCTTAGATGTAAACACTCCATCGTCTTAAAAGAATTCATCACAAAAGCAACCTTGAATGTTGCGGGGTTTTAGTGACCTGAACTCACCTTAATGGACAGTAAGTAGTTGTGCAGCGCAATTTACAAAAAGAGTTTTGCTTCGATTGCACCAATCACACTCATTTGCAAAGATTTACAGTCTCCCAGGGACCTCGAAGTGTCACAAACAGTGCGAAGCTCTCAACCCGACGGAGCAGCCCGACATTCTGTGCCTCCCAGCGTCCACTTTGTTCTCACGACCCATCGCCACGGAAGGTGGTGTCGTCTTCACATTGTTTACAGCTCAGCGCAGTTAAAAAGTAGAAAGACGCAAAGCTGTTTTCCTCATCTCTTCGACTATCAAGTACTGCCAATTATAAAAAAAGTTATAATGTGGCAGTTTCCGCGACAGTCACATGGTTGAATAAATAAAACATCTCTGTCAGAACGCGCCTGGCGGCGGACGGCTCAGCGCTGGAGTCCAGAGAGGATGGCAGGGAGAGGGCGACGCGGGGCACACTTCTATGGGATAGATCGGCGTGTTTGTGTTTACTTCTTTTCAATATTAGTAAAATAACTCACACAAATAATAACAAAAGACAATATAAAAATGGCGTCCACAAACAAAGTGATTAGTTCCTGTGTTATAGTATGTTCTGTGGTCATACGTAATTTCTGTTTCGCATGGTCATATGTAATTTCCGTTTCAAACACGAAAAGAATTTTATATATATATATATATATATATATATATATATATATAGATTAATTCTAACCGAGGTGTATTTGTTCTTTCATATAAAATTCAAGCATAATCTAATTAGTTGTGTGTTCTAATTAATTAATTTGACTGTCTGATTTAATATAGGTATTTAAAAACACGTGATGGATGTTACAACATAAAAATGTAAATAATTTAAGTGAAATTTAGTTAAAAATTTAATTTTCATTGAATACGTTAACTAATGAAGATACTGTGCTGCATATTTTTAATGTTATAAGGAGCCTAAAGGATTTCCTAAACCAAGAGTAAAAAAATGCATAGATAATTGGATTCATGCCTGAGTTCATGTAGGTTAACCATGTTAACGCATTATATAAGTAAGGGGGAAGGGAAAATTCGAAGAACTGATTAATAACTGTATAAATAAAATGGCAACCAACAGCTAAGGAAAACTGATATCACTATACCTATTGTTTTTGCAGCTTTTCTTTCTGATCTGATAAAATTCATAATTTTCCTTTGCTGATGGAGTACGTATCTTCTGTTGTGCAGATATTGCACTTCCTTGCCTTTGTGCCACTATGAAAATTTGCCCATAAAGACTTATAGTATTATAATGGAAAATGGTAGGAGAAATGAAATGATGAGATCTGTAGTATTCCACGATGGAGTGAGCATTATTATACCGTCTCCAGGACAAGGGTCCAGTCCAATGACTCCCTCAAGGTTACCGCCGAAGAGAATAATTGCGCACGAATAGGTAAAAGCAAACAGCCACGCAACTCCAACAGAGAAAGAGGCCTCGGCGAACTGTTATCTTCAAAGAAAAAATTAATGGCTTACAGACTGCAATGTATCAATGGCAATTACAGTTTTTCTCAAATGCTAAAACACAAAAGCCAATCCTCTAAACCAAATGACCAGTTGTCTAAACACATTTACTAAATCTAGCCATCATTTTCCAATATCATAAACACATTTCACATGAAGACAAAATTCACAAAACACAATCCTCCGTTCTCATAAATCTAAACTCATTTTTCCTTGCTAAAACACAAGTTGCAAAAGAACTCTGCTCATATTCTCAAATGAAAGCTCATGTGATGCAAAATGCTTGCCACAGTCAACAATATTTGAACACAATGAACACACCTGGCGTCATTCATTACACACAACGACTCAAAATTGAAGACACTTGTTGCTAATGCTGTGACCACATGTATAAAAGCAAGTTCAGAGTGCACAGTTTGCTGAAGATTCCAAACAAACACAATGGATGAAGGCAGAGTCAGGGGAAGAGGAATTCGAGTCAGAGGAGGGAGAAGAGCTGGCCATGGAAGAAGAGGAGCAGGCCAACGATGAAGAGGAGTTCAAATCAGAGGAGGAAGAGGAGCAGGCCAACGAGGAAGAGGAGTTCAAATCAGAGGAGGAAGAGGAGCAGGCCAACAAGAGAGAGGAGAAGGTCCAGGAGGGAGAGCAAGACAACCTCGCACCATCATTACAGACGAGATGCGAGCAACAGTCATTGACCATGTCATTGTCCAAACCTGAGTAGGTTCACTGTGGCCACCATTATCAGGGCATTCAGACAACACAACAGGTATTGTACTCTATTGCTTTTTTTGTCACAATACAGTTTTACAAGCCTGTGAAAGTAGTCTATTGGTTTCAAATCAGTTGTTATTGTAAAACATGTCAATTGACAACACATGTTTCTTTCTTTAGAGTTGAAAGAATGCCACATAGAGGTGGGAGGGTTGCCATATTTACAGCGGCACAAGAAACCCTCATTGTGGATATGGTTTGTGAGAACAACCTCATCAGACTCCGGGAGATCAGAGACAAAGTCATTGCCGATAATGTCAACTTTGAGAGCATTGATGATGTAAGCTTGGCCACAATAGACCGAGTTCTCCGGCGCCAAAAGATGTGGATGAAACAGGTCTATAGGGTTCCCATTGAGCGCAACTCTGTGCGACACAAAGACCTACGTTACGAGTATGTGCAAGTAAGTATACATCCATGTTCACAGTACAGTTAGTGGACATACTGTGTTGCTCAGTGGCCTACATTACTTCTGGACAATACTGTGCTACCTGATTGACTGATGTTCTGAACACCTGTGCACTTTCACATTTTCACAGAGGATATTACAGTTGGACGCGATGGCCAGATCTCATGACTACCTCTTCCTGGATGAGGCTGGCTTCAACCTGCAGAAACGAAGGCAAAGAGGCCGTAACATCATTGGCCAAAGAGCCATCACTGAGGTTCCTGGCCAACGGGGGGGTAATATTACTCTTTGTGTGGCCATGGGTTCGGAGGGGCTTGTCCACCGGCATGCTGTCCTTGGGTCTTACAACACCCATCGTCTCCTCACCTTCCTAGAGGAGCTAAAAGACATCCTCCTGGACCGCCAACAACACCATCCTGGGCCCGCACATCACATTTATGTGATCATTTGGGACAATGTCCGCTTCCACAGAACAAACCAAATCAGAGAGTGGTTCACCACCAACAGTAACCACTTTTTAAACGTCTGTGTCACCCTACTCCCCTTTCCTGAAACCTATAGAGGAGTTCTTCTCATCGTGGAGATGGAAGGTTTATGACAGACAACCATACACTAGAGAGAATCTCCTAAGGGCAATGGAGCTGGCCTGCGTTGACATCCCAGTGGAGGCCTTCCAAGGATAGATTCGCCATTCCAGGGCGTTTTTACCGCGGTGCCTGGCAAGAGACAATATAGCCTGCGATGTGGATGAGGTGATGTGGCCCGATGCAGCTCAGCGACATGATGCCGCACAGTGATTGTGGTGTGTGTGTGGTGTGAATAAAGTAAATAAAAAAACTTCACACACTGATCATGTTTTCAAGAGTACTGTTGTGTGCAATAGATTCTGTTTTTGCATTGAGTTGTGTTACAGTAGTGTACATGCAGAATTTTCTATAGATTTATACTCTTCATATGAAACTCACAAATCTAAATGCCTAATCCTCTGCAGAGATCTAAGAAGATCCGTTACTGTAAAGTTTCTAAAAATATGCATTGGCAGTTATGAAACAAAGAACCTTCTCACAAATTGAGCATTGTGTTTTCAATTGTTTTGCTGTAGTATGTAATGATGTGTATAGTGTTTACATTTTTGAAAGCTTCGAGCTGCTCTTTTGGTGTGAAAGTTTGAGTTTTGAAGTGAGAAGATGTGGTTGTGTTTATGTAGCTTTAGAAAAGGGTGTTGTGTTTAGACATTGGAGAACATGGAGGAAACGTTTGTGAAATGTGTTTTAGCATTTGAGAAAAACTGTAATATCATATTTATTATCGAAGTGACAGTGAAACAACAAAGGGCAATCGAATAAATAACACATGAAATACTTCAGAAATTCCAGCACATTTCTATAAATTGAATAATTATTATCGCCATGACAATAATTCCAACCATACAGTTGGCTACAGCCAAAGAGAGCACAAGCACATTAGTTGGTGTATGGAGCTGCTTAAAATGAGAGATCGAAATAATTACCACGAGATTTCCATAAAAAGTGAGCATTGCCGCAATAGAAGCACAAAAATATAGCGTCACAACAGTCGATGATGTTCAAGGTTCTTTGGCGCAAGAAACATTTTCTGAATGACAGCAGTACTCCACGCTAAGGTTTTTTTGCATCTCTGGTGGCTTTCTGAGTTATTTATGGAAGAGGACTATCATGAGTTTGAGTCATGATGCTGTTTGTAGAAAACGGCAGCTAATTGCTCATTTATAGAAACTACTTCACGTACACATCCATTTCCAGGCAGGTGAACCCAAAGCTTTGCACCTCCCAATTCTCATTATTATTTCAGTAATAAAATACTGCATTGTTATTTGTACATTCTGTCATCCATAGAAGTGCACAGCAGATTCTTCAATAGAATATTAATATAATATTGACCCAATTATATTAGTAGCATGTAAGTTATTTTAGTTTATTACCCAGCACTGATAGTTTAAGAAGTTATTCTGTACTTTCAAAACAGGTGTTTTTGTTGTTGGTTTTTTTCCACATGACCTTTTTTTTTGTGATCAAATTTTTATTTATTTTTCAACAATAAAAGTAAACGGTCAAAAGTTTCAAATAACAAATATGAGAGTAATGTAGTTTAAAAAAACCTCATACTAACCAGTACAATAAACCCCCATCATGAAAGTTAGACCATAAGAAATAATGTAACAAAATCATAGCCCCAACATTCCCAGGTGCTCTGAAGTGTCAACTATTGATATATAAGACCAGGGGCCTCATGCATAACGCCATGCATAGAATTCGCACTATAACATGACGTAAGCACAAAAGCTGAAATGTACTTACGCACAGAAAAATCCGGATGCAGGAATCTTTGCGTACTCCAACTTCCACGTTCTTCTGCTACATAAATCCCGGTCAGTGTGAAAAGTAACGCATGTGCACACGCCTGCTGTCCCACCCCAATTCCTCCCAGAATTACGCCTCTTTGAATATGAAAATCAATATAAATAGCCCTTAAGCTCAGTGTTCTGTGAAAAGACAATGGGAAAAGCATGGGGTGAAATATAAGAATTTCAGTGAATACCAAGTGGAGGCAAAGGAAAAACATACTATTTGTTGATTTAAACAGTTTTATAATTTACAAAAGGAAGTTGATCGAGTGACATAGCGTGTTGGAAAAAATTGAAAGCTTAAGTTCACAAAGTCGCACAGTGCCCGAAATAAAAAAGAAGTCACATATCAAAGTCACCGTGAAAAGGCAAGTTGTAGCCCACCGTCTGAGTGTCATATGAAAGCTTATTAGGGTACAGAGAAAAAAAAAAGGCACACAGTAGGGAAAAAAGCACGAAATGTCAACTTTAATCTCAAAATTTCCACTTTAATCACGTAGTTTATTTTGTCATTAAAGCAGAACATCATAAACTTCATCTTAAAATCATTTAATTTACTAGTTTCTCAAATCCCATCGTAACTAAAGTAGCATGTTAAATGCTTTGTTTTGTATTTGATCTTCTATGTGCTCTATGTGTGTGAATCACTACATGCTTCTGCTCTTTCTCTTTCTCCAGCAGGACATAGAATCCATTACATTTGTGATACAGCTCTCTGAATAACTAAAATACTGAGATGTATACATGATATCATTTTCATGATGATTGGAATGAAAGCATGTTATTAAACATGGGAACACGGTGGCGCAATGATTGTTTATGTCTTACACAAGATGCTGCTGCGCCATGCGCGACCTTTGATGAAATAATTTATTGTAGCAGTACTGTCTCTTTCAAATGTGCTAACCTCCAATTCCTGTCCTTACTTTTCTTTCTCCAAATACCCAATCGCCACACAATCAGCTCTGTAATAGACGTTAAGCTATCTGTAAGCTTACAACAACGATTCTTCAAAACATTTAAGGAACATTGAAATATCTTTATAGTACGTGTTTAATTATTCTATCTGTCTATCCTTCCAGTGTCGCGCCTGTCTCAGCAAATATAAAGCGCGAGGCAGGAACAATACGTGAACTTGCTAGCGCTGTGGCACTGTGTCCTCACATGTTTAATTATTAACAATACAGATTATTTAAATGAAGTTAAAGTTTTATCTGTACAATATAGTCAACATATTTTGCTGCATTTCATCTTAAAAATTATATTGTCATCATATGTAAATAAGTGCTTTATAAAGTGGCGCAGGTTGTGCAATATTATAACTGAAGTGCAAGTTTACAGTAGGGTAATTGTACTTATAAGTACAAACAGTTCTACAAGGAGCACTTGATTGAGTGCGTTTATAGTTCTTGGGATTAAACTGTTTCTGAACCGCGAGGTCCGTACAGGAAAGGCTTTGAAATGTTTTGCCGTGGCTGAGGCAGCATGTGCTTGATGCTGTATACTGATAATTCTCTTTCCGATCAGTTGCTGCTGTGATTCCACACTCAGGTACAGTGATATAAATACTCTGAGTGGTGCAGTGAAAGTAATATGGAAAAAGATGATCTGCTGTGGCAACCCCTAACGGGAGCAGCTGGAAGAAGAAGAAGAAGAAGGTGCAGTGAGAGTAACAACGCTAAAGCAGTTATGGTATTTGGAATACTACGGCTATTCCCTGGACCATTATATTGTTACAGGAAATTACAATCAGATGCATTACACTAATAAACAATATGCAGTTACTTTCAGTGTATTTATAAAGCCGCATCAGAAATGTGGATCTAAGAAACAAAGGATAACCACACAGGAACAGTAGCACTGCTTTGACGCTGGGTGCTGCCAGTCTGCAAAACCGAGCGGAGAACTTGCATACGACAAGGTATGAGGTACCATGGAAATGTGCGTGGCTTTGTGGCAAGTTTAGGTTTTATGCATTGCGATTTGAACGTGGAAACGTTCTTACACAACATTTCTGTGCATACATACCGTTTATACATGAGGCCCCAGGAAAGGATAAGAGAAAAGGAAAAAGAAAAAGGAAGCTTTAAATATCATTAAAATGTTTAATGTCATGTTTCCTTAGACTTGTAACTAACAAAATCTCAAAATTCATATCATAGTACACAATTGTTACTATGACCATACTTTTGAAAATAATAAAATAAAAAATAAAACACAATAATACTTTTAGGTTACTATCTGCCATTTTTAAAAACTCAGCTGGCAACCAATAAATTATTTTGAGTAAGAGTTATTAATTTTTTTGCGTCTTTAAGATTTTGTTTTAGTAACACTGAAAAATCTAATCTAATTTTTAAGATTTACACATTTCAATTGCATGACAAATTTCCTTCCAACTGAATCTTAATCTTAAAATATTTTTTTTTTCTCTGTGATTTATGCAATGGAAATTCTTTAGATATTAAAGTTTAAGAAAAACTTTGGCCCTAGAAAACTGAATGAACATGGAAAGATCAGTATACTGTAATTGTTAGACTGTGAATATCTGTCTAATTTATTGGAAAAACTTACACTGTCATATTTTATATTGTTGGTTAATTTGTTGTCAGATATAAGTTTTATTGTTTTATCAATTGCAACCTAATGACTAAATGTATTTGTCATTACAATTTTCACTTGTGCCAATCAACTTTTATTACCTTTCCTACTGCACTTGCTGAACAAACAGGCCCTAGCCTAATGTTACACGATTATTTTTACCTCTTTTGTAAGTCACTTTGGATAAAACTGCCAAGCAAATAAATGTAAAATTTAAATGTAAATGTTTGCCTTTCACCTAGTAGCCAACCATATTCATATACAGTATAAAGCATTGCAAAGATGAATATCAGACCCTTTAATCTGGTGATATTAACTGACCTATCTTCTGCCCTGCAGCCCCTCTTTTATTCTGGTAGGTGACCAGCAGTCTGTTGCTGTACTTGTCCAACTGTGACACAAACCCTGACCTCAATAGTATGATGCTTATCTGCCTAAACTCAAAATTAAACTGAAAATGAAAATGCATATACAAAGACACAAACTTGAGCACTCACAATTGGTTTATTGTCCATCTCTGTCTAAATTCAGCAACCGTATGCATGTCTTTCACTAATTCTTGTTATCTGTACGAGCATGTGTGTTACAGCTTGTTTTTAATGATAGCTCTGTTACCCTTCTTCTTCACTTCCGTTAGAAGTGCAGCCTGCCCTTGAACCAAGCATTTACAACTTCTCCACTAGGAAGACACAGTAGAAAATTGACCTTTGCTTTCCTTGGCTTCTTTATGTTAACAGGAGGTTGTCTTGGACACACACATTTCTGTTTTAGGGAATTTGCCATTACGTCCAGGTGCCCTACATGATTGAGTCTAGTGCTGATGTTCAGCATCTTAACCGTCCAACTTTCATACACGTTCTAGGACCCTCTCTCAGTCAAATATGGATGGGTTTTTATAAGTGCTTGAGCTGCCTTTTCAGGTTGTTCACTGGTGGCATATGCAGTATAATTGATTATTTCTTCGGCCATTCCCTCCAAAATATCTGACATAAATATTGGCCTAGGTCCATTGAGCTGGAACTCTACAGTAGCCCTGTCAAACTGTAATTGTGCAGCATATCAAAAGCAGGGCACCACAAAATCTAAGCCAACAGACAACACTTTATTTTTTGTGGTAGTAATTAGAGGACTGTAATACTGCTGTTAAAATGACTCAGTAGGACCATACTCATTAGCATCTCCTGAGATGGAAGAAATACAGGTCAGCTACTCTATGGTTACTTTTATTGTTATAGAACAAGCAGTTTTAGGAGAGTAGAGTCAGAGTTGGTGCTTGCATAAGATAAAGCTAATGGAATGTCAGAGATCGTCACCTCATGACTAAGAAAAAACACTTTTAGAGTGATTTTGTTTTCATTCTCAGCAGTGAACAACAAATTTATTTCTAAAATCAGCATAGCGGTACTGAAGGTGAAAAAAGTCATATACCTGTAATCGAAAGGCTAGCTTTATCTCAGAAAAAATTTTTTCAACAGTCTTGAGAATCCCAGAGTGAAGAACATGAGTTCTAGCATCATGATACCCTTCAAAAACTATTCTATTGGCCAAGTGACAAGTCATGGTCTTCAATTCACTGCGCAGGTAGGGGTAGGTAATGACCATGCTCAGAACATAAACAATTACATGCTTTTCCAAATCAACCGTTCAGTTTGTCCCAACCATGTAATTAGATGGGACAGATATCTATCATCTATTTAATTTCAATGACAGCAATCTCTCTACGAGGTGATGAAGATAGTTTATATTTTGCAAAATGTTCCTAATACTAAGCACTAGACTTTAAAACTTGACACAACAACCATGCCTACTCAGTACTTAATTCCTTTGTACATCACAAGTTTTGCAAGGCAAGGTGCTTCTTTCTAAGACTTGCTAGCACATGCTAATGCAGAATATGCAGTGGAACTGGTGATGTAGTTGTTACCTGTAGGGTGCATTTTGAAATTGGAACATGTATATAATATGCAATCATATGCAGATGTGTGACAGCAGGGGGTAATGCAATATTCTTAAAGCAACTGTTGCATGTAGCTATTTGCTTGAAAAAAACATGTTTGGACTCAGATTTTAGTGTTTAAATTTCAACTGAAGGTCCAAAATATTTAATGTAATGTGTCACACACATGCGAATAGGAGGCAGCTAAATGGCCCAAAGAGAGGTCATTTCACACCAGGCCCGGGAATTGCCGAGTGCACGGATCTTTACTATTTTTCTTTGGCAGACCGACCACAGGAAATTTCGCCTGGCCCCAGTGACATCACTTCCGGTTCCGGCAACGAGGACGTCCTTTCTGGTTCCTGCCCCAATGACATCACTTCCCCTGCCTGACTTTAAAGCCACCATGTTTCCCTGTCTGTTTGTTCTTGTTTGGACTAAAGTCTGTAAAACTCTGAACCAATCATCATCTTTAGGCAGCCTATTTTCAAGTATATGGTTGGCTGCCCCCAAACATCTTTCTGTGTCCGTCTTAATCCTTTCACAAGTGTTACATTTAGTACTGCTTTGGAAAGAAGCACCGATGAGGAAAAGCTCATTAAACTTGTGCCTATGCTCAGAGACTTCAGTCTCAAGGTATGCAATGGCTTGTTTTATGTCTACAAGGCCTACAACAAATTCAACAATTCCATTTAAGTCTTAGAGGATCTAGTAAAACAGGCTTTGTAGCGGGTACTTATTCTCAGTACATTAAAGCACAAAGTGAGTTCTGACATTACAGCATCCTCAGGTAATTCATGAGCTGTTATCAGGTGAGTATCCTTGAGTAATTTTCATTTGGACCAGACTATCTGTCAAAATACAGTCTTTCTTAATTTCAAAGCTGCCCTACCTCTGGCAGTTTTGATGTATAACAGCCATTTTTTGAGTGCACATTTTAAATGCTTCAGAGAATCTTTTCTTAAAATTAATTACACTGAACCCAGAGATGTTCAATCTCCTAGCAGGAGTATCAGCTTTAAACAGCTGCTCAAAGTAGCCAGCCCAGCTGGTCACAAATGTAGCGTAATCCATAAGAACTGTTCCATCACCCGCCCTGACTGCTACTCTCCGAGGATCAAATTTGGATGTACATAATGCTTTGATTCCTCTTTAAGCAGGACGTGTGTCACTAAACTATAGATGGTGTGCCACATATTCACAGATTTATCTAACAAATGCCTTCTTATCTGCTTTCAGAACCCTTGCAGCCATACTTCTCAGTTCCCAGTACAGATCAGAGTTGCTAGCAAGCCGTACACTGTGACTCCTCTCGATGATATCCAGGGTGCCCTTATGAGATGAAATTCCTCCTTCTGCAAACACTTTCAACACCAACACAACCCTCAGCAACGGATCTTGGAGTCTAGCCAAGTCAAGCCTCATTTTTCTAGTAGGTGGTTGCCTGCTGGACCTAAGCTGGATCTTCAGAGTTGCAAAAGTCTGTGGTCAGAATTCACAAATCAGTCACTTATGTAGACCCTGCAGTTCTATAGGAGCTTCCAATATCTGCCCACAAGGATGTGATCAATCTCCTTCACCACGTCATCAGTATTGGTGTACCAAGTTCAACGATGTAGCTCAGGGCACTGGAACAAGGATCCAGCAATCCGCATTCCCTGACCTTTTGCAAAGTCAAGGAACATGGAGCCACTTTCTCCACAGTCGCCACTCCCATGGGGACTGACACAATTAACACAGCCAGCCCTGTCAGTGCCAGTGGCTGCATTGAAGTCATCCTTGACCAGAGGAGTGTAACCTCACAGGCATCCATCAACCACTGAGCGCAGTTGCAAACAAAATGTCTCCCTCACCAAGACATCACTCACCGTGGATGGAGCATACACTGAGACAACAGACAAGGCATCTAGAGAGTGCATTAATTTAAGTCTCATAATGCACTTGTTGAAAGGAGTGACATCGGACACCATCAGAAGGAGCCAGTTCATCACAGCAACAGCTACTTTCCAAGTATGACAGCCATCAGAGCCAGACCAATAAAAGGTGTATCCACTACCCATCTACTGAGATCTGGCCAGTCCCAGGTCTGCACACCTAAGAGATTGCCATCACTGAAATGTGGAGTTTACAAAGCTCATCCAACAGTAGAGGAAGATGATCATCATGCGAGAGAGACAAGACGTTCCACAACCTACCTGGATGGACCACCTCAAATTGGGACCCGAGTCCTGCAGTGCAGGGGGAGATGCCTCAGCACCGCACCAGTTCCCATCCCCAACAGGCCTGATCCCATTGGCTCTATGGTGATTTTGACTTTTTTGGGGATAAGTTTTTATGTTGGCTGGAGTGCCAATCCTACCACTAGCCCCTTAGCTTTCCCTGCAAGTTGAAAGACCACTGTGTTATATGTTATATGTTTGTCTGTCTCGTCTCTGTGTCCAGTCTTATATGTCAATTATGCAGTTATTATATTTCTATGATAACTGCATATAAAAATATTGACATTAATATACAGTATAATATATAAATGTATTGTTCTGCTTCTCAAAACGAGCGCACCTGTGTTAATTTGATATAAGTGTAAAGGCTGGAGACCTGCATCATACAACAGAGAAAGGAGTCTTGCTTAATTATTGGATTAATCCCACATTACAGGTCAAATTCCATTATAACGAATATCTTTATAACGAAATTTTCATTACAACGAAGTATTTTTATGGTCCAGACTGTTTCCCCATATGACAGAGTATGTAGAAATCTTGTTATTATGAAGTACATTCAGCAGATACTTTTATTATAACAAAGTGCCCAAAAGACCTTGAAATGCCTGAATGAATCATCCGCAGAGCAGCTAGTTCTGTGGCCGCAGCTCAGTTGTGCACAATGATCCCCAAACAGAAACATTGTAATTTTTTTTTCTTTCTTTGAACTTTTCTCGTACTGTTTTTTTTTTTTTGCCCTTTTTGTTTCCTGCGGGTTTCAGTGACACCTTTTGCTTATTGCTCGTCAACATTTAAAAAACAACCATTGGAATTTAACTTATTGTCACCCTCCTCTAGAAACGGCAGACATTAAAAAAAATGATAACAGTTCATATTAGAATAAAAACTTTACATTTTTGCAGCCCTCGATTGCGGCAAAAAAAAAAAAGAATGTTGCCAGTGAATTCAGAATTTCGGCATCGACGCTGCCAACTGGCTTGAAAGACCGAACATAAAAAGAAAAAAAATCTCTGGTTGCAAACGTATGTGAACTGCTGCATTTTAAGACATCGAAAAAGCAGTTTTTATGTGGTTCAGAGATGCTTGTTCAAGAAACATGTCCTGTTAATGCAGCACTCATTCAAGGTAAATATGAGGTTTGTAAACTCTCTTGGAACCTTCCTTAACTGGACGACATGCCGAAGAGCGTCGTGAAGTCCAATCTCCGCGTCTATGGAAGACTGTTTATCTGTTGCCGGGGCAACAGCTGGCTCAAAGATATTCTGTATCTCTCAGCTATGCTGCGTCTCTCCGCCAAACAAACAGAAAATATATCGATGGGTGATGCAGCCTGACTGCTGTGTCTGAGTATAGCAGAGTGGCAGATCACGCTACAATTAATAAATGTGCCGTTCCTGTTCCAAGCTGAATAAAGTTGGTTTTCCTAAAGTACTGAGACTCAGCCTCTTGTTTTGGGGTGCAAGACAGGGACTTATAGCGCGACCCCGATCTTTTATGATTTGCTTCTGTGTCACTTCACTGTAACGCTATGAGCCTGTTTTTGTCCTGCCCCGGCAACGGACAAACAATCTTCCACAGACGCTAGAATCGCGTTTCGGGAAAGTGTATTATCGCAAGGAAATGCTGAGATAAATTCTCGTCAGCGTAACTTGTAGGCAGGAGGAGATTAAAATGAACACGAAGCTATTGAAATGATTGCAAACGCCTGGGCGCAAGTTAAAGAAAGCACTATAGTAACAAATACTGAATCTCATTACAATGATATTTTCCTTATAAGGAAATAATTTTTAGGTCCCTGGGAGTTCGTTATAATGGAATTTGACCTGTATTATGGCATCCTCCTGGGTGGCAATCTTATTGATTGTTAATCATAAAAAATCCTACAATTTTTTACATTGTCAATTTCACTTCTTAAGCTAACAAAATTTATATGAAATT
Organism: Polypterus bichir lapradei; assembly: GCA_026402145.1. NCBI lineage: Eukaryota > Metazoa > Chordata > Cladistia > Polypteriformes > Polypteridae > Polypterus > Polypterus bichir. Next base: position 109,620,368 of record JANRMT010062791.1, on the reverse strand, counting down.
ATTACAATTTCATTTTGTTTAATTGCTTATTTATCTTGATATATATTTTTATTGCATTATAAAGGGGTTCTCCAGAAAGTTTGGCAGCACAGTTTTTTTTACTGTTATGAAATTGCCTCAGAATTGATTAAACACACTCATAAGACCCCTAAAATTTGCTCTGCAACCTCTATTAGCTTTCGCTGCCTTGTGTCAGTGAGAAACAAAAGCATCAAAGCCCAAACCTTGAACTCTCTACCAATTTTCCACTTCTTCGGTACAGTCCTAATTACTCCCAAATCCCTTTCAGGAAGCAAGAAGCAATCAATAATTAAAATGATATCTTCTGTATCACAAAAGATAGTGGCTTGATAATGGCTTGATAAAAGATAATGACTTTCCCTGCTCATAGATTAACATTACACCTTCTTCAGAAGGGATTATTATTAGGTAGCTAACATCTTTATTCAAGGCATCTTAACGACATCTGAGAGATACAATTGGCTATATTTCTTTCAGTCTTTTCCAGTTTCAGCGCAGGCAGATGAAGTAATTTGTTCTTGGTCACAAAGAGTCAGTAACAGTCTCTGAACGCATAACCTCAGGGTTTAAAGTCCAAATCCTTAACCAGTACAGCACATTTCCTGCCCATGACTGTTCGCATCTTGCAATTTTACTACACTTTGTCTTCTTAAGACACTGAAACATTGATCAACAGTCAGAGACAAAATGCAGAAGTGAGCGAAAAATGAAAATGTATAGATAAGGATGAAATATTAAAAAAATGTTTAAAAAGAACATTTTCAGTGCAACTTTCTGTTAAAAGAATGCAGTTATTCTGATCAAAAAGTACAAGTTCTGATTACTCAAAAAGGTGCCTTGATAGAGGATCTTTTTAGAATGTTCTGGGAGATGCACTTTCTCAGCAGCTAAGTTACCAGTGTGTGCAGTATGTAAATAGTCATTTCACTACAGTATATAGCATGACCCACAGACAGTCAAAGGAAAGCTTCATGTAATTTGTGGGTTTTCAGATATCGGTGTTGTTGAATGCATACGTATTTGAATTAAATCCCCACATCAACAAGCAGAAGAGCAGAACTGGCCAAGTTACCAGGATCTATACCAGATGCAGCCATGTGGGTGAAGAGCAATGATAGGCATAGCCAAGTGGGCTAGATTTCATGTTTGACCAACCCCACCAATTATATTTGATGACATTTCCAATTGATTAATTATGGACTGAATTATGATTTACATACTTTCTCATCCCCACCATGAAATGAATTCCTGCCTACACCAAATGCTTAATATTCTGAGGTGAGTTTAATGATACATGGTGTTTGGGAGAAAGCAAAAGAATTGTTACAGACAACCCACATATCACCTCCAAAGACCTGCAAGAACATTTTGTTGCAGATGGTGTATCTGTACATCGTTCTACAATTTAGCTCAATTTGCACAAAGAACATCTGTATGGCAGGGCGATGAGAAAGAAGCCCTTTCTGCACTCATGCCAAAAACAGAGTTGCTTGTTGTATGCAAATGCTCATTTAGACAAGCCAGATTCATTTTGGAGCAAAGTGCTTTGGACTGATGAGACAAAAATTGAGTCCTTTGGTCATAACAAAAAGCACCTTGCATGGTGGAAGAAAAACACCTGCTACCTACTGTCAAATTTGGTGGAGGTTCCATCATGCTGTCAGGCTGTGTGGCTAGTTCAGGAACTGGGGCCCTTGTTAAATTCGAGGGTCGGATGAATTCAACCTAATATCACAAATTCTTCAGGATAATGTTCAAGCATCAGTCACAAAGCTGAAGTTACACAAGGATTGGATATTTCAACAAGACAATGACCCAAAACACAGTTTCCTTCACGCAGTGTTTACAAACCAGGTCTAGTCTTTTCGAAAAATAAGCCAACGGCCGATGATGATCAAGCTGAAATGTGGCATAAAGAATTTGAAGAGACATGGACTAAAATACTGTCTGAAACAAGCAAGGAGTTAATACCAAAAGAAACCAGCCAAATGAAACATCAAAGCCCAAAGCAGGAACCAGAAGCCCTTCAAACAGAAGATGATTGCTAACACTATGAAATTTGTTGTGAATTATCTACAAAAATGAACAATTGAAAACAGCACATCACCATCTTAAATAATTGCAATTCAATGACGTTACACAAAAGTGCAACTGGGAGTGTTACCAACAACAGAAAACCACAAAAACGACATGAAAAAATCAGAGGAACAGCAAAAACAAAATAATTACATCACAAATATTAAATATAAAAAAAGATATCAGAATCAAATAGCAGAAATATGTTCTGAATTCTTCAAACTGTAATTAGTGTTTATAATAAATTCAACATTGTGTGCAGCGCTTGAAATACAACCAAATTATTATATGGTGACACAGAGCTGGGGTGATAGGCCCTCATAAAGCTTCAATGCTGGGAAACTTTCAAATAAGGAGTATTGCGGGGAGAGGGCTGCCCCAGTTTGAAATTGATAGAGGTGAGTTAACTAGCACTGGTTATGTGGAATTCTGCTTTAGCACTCATGTGTTTAGGCAGTGCACAGCTACTTCTTTTGCTTTCTGCTCCCACAGACTGTTAAGACTGCATTCTCTGGTTATTGGTGTATTAGATTTCATTTATATTTTGATGGAGTGATATCAGTTTGAAATATTATCATAAACATTGTCAAAAGGATGTTGAAAGAGATGCCTTTTCAAAAAGTGTTCAGCTTTATCTTCTATTTATACACTAGCAAAATACCCGCGCTTCACAGCGGAGAAGTAGTGTGTTAATGAAGTAATGAAAAAGAAAAGGAAACATTTTGAAAATAACGTAACATGATTGTCAATGTAATTGTTTTGTCACTGTTGTGAGTGATGAGTGTTGCTGTCATATATATATA
>JANRMT010062791.1:109584229-109612468 GCA_026402145.1 Polypterus bichir lapradei | reverse complement strand
TTAAAAGAACAAACATTCAAATTTCTTTACTCTTATGTAATTTTATATAAAAAATAAACTTAGATTTTAAATATCCCAAAAGATTTTGCTCTCCATAAAAATATATCCTGTCAAAATTATACAAATTCAAATATGAACATGCTGCATAACAAAACCTGGAAATATAAATAAAATGTGTTCTTTTCAGCAATAACAAATCAAATCATTCAGTTGTCTTTGCTCTTATGTCATTTTATCAGAGCTGGACGCCTGGCATCTTTTTTTGGCAACAAGTTCGTTTATGTTTGGTGTGAGGTTCTGTGTTGTGGACATTCTCAGGATGGACTGCAGGTGCTCATCAGTGAGGCGACTCCTGTGTGCTGTTTTGTTAGTCTTCATCACTGAGAAGAGCTTCTCACACAGATATGTGCTACCAAACATGCACAAGGTTCGAGCTGCATGTAGACGGACTTTTTTTGTTCTTCAAAGTCACCAAAGCGCTGTGCGAACTCAGTGCGTTCAGTTTATCAGCAAATTGCGTATTTGGGAACATTGTTGTGCCGACTTGGTTCAACATTACTTGGCAACAGGGAAAGTGGGGCAAGTTGCACTGGTGCATTTGTGTCTCCCATAAAAGCAGCTTCACTTGAAATCACTTTGTGATTGTGCACGGGTAAAAACGTCCGCTGAAGTGTCAGATTCTTATTTAATTCTTCTGCTTCCTGTATCTTCTGCATTGCATTCAGGTCTTTCAGGTTACCCTGATGTTTTGTCTCATTGTGCCGTCTTAGATTAAATTCTGTAATTACAGCCACATTAGCTCCACAAATGAGACACACGGGTTTACCGGCAATGTCAGTAAACATATACTCAGCCTCCCATCGGTTTTTAAAGGCTCTATGTTCAGAATCACCTTTTCTCTTCGGCATCGCGTTCGGCCAGGCAGCTGAAGCGCTGCATTATGGGATCTGTAGTTTATTGTGTTACCAGCGCTTCATATACCCGGGCCATTAATAACAATAATACAGTATATAAAATGATCTCGCGGGCCGGATATAATTACACACAGGGCCGGATGTGGCCCGTGGCCCTTGAGTTTGACACATATGGACTAAATAGAACTTGAAAAGATATATTTTTTCATACATCGAGCCCGCATGCTATTGTGGTTTTGCCTGCATGCCTCAATAAGTCACCCTCCCCTCGCTCTTACTTTTTTACCGTTCATCTAATGAATACACTGAGTATGGCTTTACCAAAACAATCATTGATTGCGAATAAAGTATTCATTATTCGAGTATGTAGATCGGGGTATATATATACATATATATATACCCGCGTATCGCAGCGGAGACGTAGTGTGTTAAAGAAGCTATGAAAAAGATTTGTTTCTTACTGCATCAATAAACAGCTCGTCTTCTTCTTTGTCTGAGACCTGACACACTGCATGCACGGGTTTTTTTTTTAACACTGTCTTCCTTTAGCGGGACATTCACTTTTTCCACTGTGTGCTTTGTTTCTGCAGTAGCTGCAGTTATGAATAATATGCTTGTATGTATCAGACGCTTCATATTTTTTTGCTGCCTTTTCAATTGTGTAATTCGGTTTTTGTTCAGCGCTCTTTGGAACTGTTGCTTTTTGTCTGTGCACTGCGTCAGTTCACGTGAGCCGCTCGGTGTGCATGCATTGAAGTTTCCCAGCTATGCTGGTGCCATGTCGTGCTATGTCCATGGCTGTATCTAATGTTACCTAAGTCCCGGCAGTTAAAACTTTCTCTCGCAGTTTCGCTGAGTTTGTGCCAAACACCACCCTGACCATCTCATCTTCCTCTGCATAAGCACAGTCCTTCACCCGTGAATATTTACCCGTGGCAGTGTTTCTATTGGATTGCCGCTGACGGACGGCCTTATATGGGCAGGCACTAAATTACAAACGCTAGCGGCAGCCTGTCTATGAACTTAATTTAAAGTTTAGGTTTACATCGTGCTTTGTTTCCGAAGTAGCAGAACTCATGATTATGGTTGTATATGTCACTCGCTCGCTTTTTATTGTTTCGCGGCCTTCTCAATTATATAATGCATGTTTTCTAAAGCGCTTTTTGGGCCTCTTCCTGGTTTTCTACGTACTGCGTGATTACATGGGAGGCGTGATGATGTCACACGAAACTCCGCCCCCACGGGTTTCAAGCTCATCTCCATTACAGTAAATGGAGAAAAACAGCTTCCAGTTATGACCATTACGCGTAGAATTTCGAAATGAAACCTGCCCAACTTTTGTAAGGAAGCTGTAAGGAATAAGCCTGCCAAATTTCAGCCTTCTACCTACACGGGAAGTTGGAGAATTAGTGATGAGTCAGTCAGTCAGTGAGTGAGTGAGTGAGTCAGTGAGGGCTTTGCCGTTTATTAGTATAGATTAGGAAAAATATAACTGCTTTAATGAGATTTCAAAAATCAGAACTAATAATAAGGTGCTTAGCTCCAAAATGAAGCAAAAAAGCATAAAAAAGTCAGTACCTCAGCATGACCTGGTAACTTCAAATCAAAACACAAACCAAAAAAAAAATAAAGAAAAGACAAAGAAAACAATACAATCTCTGGGCAAATAACAAAAAAAGTAAACATTGATGCCAAAACACATCAGCAAGACTCAAAATCCTAAAAGAAATATATGTGCTGCATTCATTGCATGAAATATGTTGCATTAATATTATGATGATGATGATAATGATAATTATTATTATTAAAATGTTTTTGCACCCAAAAATATTTAGGGTTATTTAATTATTTATTTTTATTTATTATTTCTTTGCTTCTCTGTGATAAGTGGTAGTTATCTTGTTCCTATCAAGCTCGTCATCTCATATTTTGTCCCTGAATAGATTGTGATCTCTAATCGAGCAGTGGCTGTCTTCTCCTATGACGTTGTCCACAATTTCTGTAGTTGTACCTGTCCAACTCCAAAAAGCATTTATAATAAGTCTTATTACAAGTTGGCTGCTCTATTCGCTTATGCTGGCAGTCTAACAGGGTACGTCCTCTTCGTTTGTGGTCACGTATCCACCAAGGTGGTAGTTGTATTGCATCTGTGTAACTGTTTCTGTTTTCTCAGTGTAGGTGCTAAATTTTGATTTAAGCAGAAGTTGCTTATTTCAGTTTTGAATGCACACCAAGCACTTACCCAGTCAATCAAGTAGCTATGTGTGAAATTTCCTATTTGTGAACCCAACCACATCACTTCAAGTTTGAGCCGTCTTTTTTCTGTCTAATTGTTTCCCTACATGTACTGTTATTGGCAGAATATTAAGCAGACCTTAATAAATAGCTAAAAAATGGAAAGTCTGCCAATGTAACAGAAGATTATACCTTTTATGTGGAGTGCACGATACCTTTTATTTTTATTGACACAGCAGGTTCCATTAGTCAATTTACTGTGGTATACTTTTCCACACTCACAATCTCATCTCATCTCCTTCTCAAAAACCATTAATCCAATTCAGTTTTTGTTTTGGGTGGGATGAATGGAGGCAGAGATGATTCCAGGTGATTGCAACCCTGGCACAGCTGCCAGTCTATTGCTGGACTTATTCATCCACACCCACTCACACAACCACACAAATGTCAATTTGAAATTGCCAGCTAAACTAACCTGCACATGTTTGGAGATGTGAAAGGAAAACAGTATTCAGGGGAACCCATCCCATGGATAACATGCATAGTCCACACAGGAAATGACCAGGTATGGATTTGAACCCAGGCCAATGGATCCACCAGGCATTAGTGCTACTCACTACAATTTTACTGTTTAAACTATATGTTTTAATGCTTTTTAACTGTTAATGTAATGTACATATACTCTTTACATATTATTTTCTTAATTATACTCACTAGGACCTTTAAAATATGTATTTGTTGTTAGAGTGGTAATACAACTCCACCTCCACTTTATTCTTTGTAATTGTATTCATTTTTATTTGAGGAAACCTTTAAATAACAGATCCTTCACACATATGCAGTGTAGCTAAGGAAAAAAATGGCTTGCACTTAAAGAGGGAGTGTCTAAGGCAGTGTGCTTCTATAAATTCAGTAGTAATGTTCTGAGAGCCAGAAATGAATATACTGCCATTGCAATTACAAGTGAAGTAACTTCAGCAAAAATCAATGGATTTCTATGAGGACAAATTGTTTAAAATGAATGAACTTCTTAGCAATTCATCTGCTAATTTTTCTTACATAAAACAAGATCAGCCTGCTGCAGTGTATGTTGTTCCATATTTTTTCTCAGCTTGTCTCTTGCTTCTTACTGTTTGTGGAAACTTTCTGGTGATAATCTCGATTGCACATTTTAAACAGCTTCACACACCCACAAACATATTGATTCTTTCTTTGGCTTTGGCAGATTTTCTAATAGGAATATTTGCAGTTCCTTTTGTGATTGTTAAAACTATTGAAAACTGCTGGCGCTTTGGGAGAATATTTTGCTTTATTTATAATTTATTAACATTTTTACTAACATCAGTGTCTGTTAGCAACTTGGTTTTTATAGCTGTAGACCGTTATGTTGCTGTATGTGATCCACTTCACTATTCTTCAACAATAACCATTCAAATTGCTGGCTTGTTTATTGCACTGAGCTGGGTCTTCTCCTTATTCTACACACTTGGTATAGTATGTCTGAATGTAACTGATACTAGTGAAGGAGAGGATGGGTGTGAACATAACTGTTTTGTTGCCGTGGATACAGTATTTGCCATTGTTGATGTAGTGATTACTTTTATCTTGCCCTTTTCTACTATGGTGATTTTGTATTTAAAAATATTTATTGTTGCTAGGAGGCATGCAAAAGTAATTGGTTGTATAACGCAAAAAGACTGCAAAGATGGGAAAACAAATATATCTAAAAAGTCAGAAAGGAAAGCAGCAAAAACATTAGGGATTGTAATGGGAGCTTTTTTATTTTGCTGGACACCTTACTTCATCAGTGGACTAACTGAGTTATCTATAAACATTACTGTTTCTAATATATTAAAAAATGTTTTTATTTGGTTAGCATACTTCAACTCTTGTATGAACCCAATAATTTATGCTTTATTTTATCCATGGTTTCAAAAATCATTAAAACTCATAATTACACTTGAAATCCTTAGTCCAGAATCATCGCTTGTTAACTTGTTTTCAGAAAGCCAGTAAACCACAGTTTGTGAATTGCAAACATAAATTCAGAATTTCAGTAGAGGGTGCTCTAATACAAAAAAAGAACTCATTATTTCAAGTGCAAAACTGAAATCATAATTTATCATTTCAAATGTTTATGAGAATAAATAGTATCTGTTTTTTGGATGGTAATTTAAATGAATAATGTTGCACTGTAAAATAGGATTGCTGTAAAAATGTAACGAAAATATATTGTAATAAATATGCATTTTGTCTCTTTGACATTTTACATTAAGTGGAATTTGTATCCCTTATTTGCAGTGATATATACTAGATTATTTTATTAACATTTGCTACTGGCATACATAATACAATAATAACAAAATATTTTCAAAAATAGACAATTCAATTCCAAGTAATTGTCACAGGTCATGATTAATAACTTCATAAACAAATAAACACAATTGAGATCTTTAAATGTTAAATCTATAAGTGCATAATGATTAAATGCATAGTACATAGCAATGCATTTTCAAAATGCCTGTTTCAATTCCTGCTGGTATGTTGAATGTTATCTATAAGTTTGTTCAAGAATTAGCAAGTATATGTGTGCGTATAGCTTTCTAATGGTTTAGTATACAAATTAAATTTGTTTGCTGCCTACCACTAGTGTTACAAAGATATTCAGAATGATCCCTTCATAACTTACTGGCAAGAGCACTTAGAACATGGAGGAATGGCTGGAAGACTAAATTATAAAAGGGACAAAAAATAACACATGTAGAATTTCATATTGCAAAAACAAAATCCCAGATTTTGGTTTAATGTAACTTTTTAATTTAGTATACAGAAATTACGAAGAAAAGCCAAGTGTTTCCTGTTAATTGTCTTACTTTTGGGTCAAATTATTCATCTTGACCAGATAGATATAGGTTAGTAGATACACACACACACCTGTTCATTCACAGTCTTAGAACCTGTGCTATCTTAAAAACCTGCATCTAAAAAATTAAAGTTTTAAAGGTTTCATATGTTTAGTTTGAACCAGAAACGTTATTATGAGTATAGGCACAGGAGAACAAGGTTCAAAGACACAGAATGCCTACAGTTGTATAAGATCAAGAAATAATGATTGAGGATAATCTTATAATGCTGTTATTAGGTAATAGTTCATGACCTTAATGAGTAAGTATTAAGAAAGCCAAAGTATCTTTATATTTGAAGTGAAATAAGTGCTTATTTTATTTCAAACCTCCTTAACTACCACATCATTGAAATTTCTAAAACAAATGCAAATATTTATAAAATTAAATAAAAAAAAAAGCTTTGTGTAACATACTTATATCACTCAAAAACTATTAGTTGAAATTATTTACACTGAACATCATATCAGAAATAGATGGTTTTCTACCACAACAATTTATTGGAAACTTTCTATAAATATTTTGTGGGTATGGACCTTTTCAAGTTCACCTTTCATTTTGACTGTTTGTGCTATGCTATGAGAAAACACAACAATGTACAATCATTGATAATCTTGCATTTTATGGTAACACATTATATCATATATTTGAAAAGTTCAGAAACAACTCATTTAATGAATTTTAACCATTCCTAAACACCCTACGCAGTTACTTAGTAAAAGTGTAATTTTATCTGATCTAACTTATTTTAACTGCAGCAAGTCAGAGTTGCTTTTACTATTGACCAAATCACTGTAAACATCAGACCTCTGTTGATATTATACTGTATTGTCTTATCTCTGTGATGGAATTGTGCTTTGTTTAGGGCTGTTTCATGACTTAAACTTAGTACTGCCAGTATTGGCTCCATACCCACATGAGTCTGTTTTGCAGTAAATAGGAGTCTGTTCCAGAAAGCAGTATTAGTGTGAAATCTGATTAAAAGAAGTCAGGATTCAGGAAAAGTGTGCTAAATCCATAGCAGAAAACTTGGATTTATCCAAACCTGTGTTTCTGGATTAAGTCAGATTTTTGTGTTCTGTGAAGCCAAAGATTTGGATAGCTCACTTATTATGCTTTCTGGAATGGATTAGGGCATTGTCTGTGCCAGAGAAAAAAAGATCTGGTGAAATACATATCAGTTACTTTTGCAACCAATGTCATGAAACCAACCTGCAAAGCAGCAAGTTTAACGTTATGGAGTATAGTCTTTGAGGCTGCAATAATTAAGGAGCAGAGTATCCAATCATAAAATAAAAGGTTAATAAATGTCTTGTTAGAAATGCTGATCCCAGCTACATTGTTTAACAAGCAGAAAAAGTCAATGAAATCTTACAAATGTCATGTCTGTTTCTGAATGAACAATCAACACAGAAGCAAAACTCCTTTGCAAATTACCCCAAACAAACATAGTTAGTCTTTAATCCGACATTGTGGCAGCCCAGAAAAGTGCCAGTGCAGTGAACGTGGCATTCAAGGCCTTAAAACATGACATGTTCAGTATGACACATTGATGCAAATCATGCACATGTATCGTTTGCTAATGGCAGCATTCTTAATAACATTGTAGATGCCACACATACCACCAAAGTCTAATCGCAAAGTGTGCCTAACTTTGATGCAGCATCCACACACACACACACGCTTTGTTCCATCTCAACTGGGTTAAGGTTAGTCAGAATTTCCCAGTAGAAATCTTCAACTGGAATGCTCCCACAGGTCAAATTTCCTACTTTGAAATTTGAGAAAGCCTCACCAATCCTGACCTCACAATCCAAAATGACTGCACTGCACATCAACAGTAACTGAATGATGTAGTATTATGCAGTTTATTACCATTTTTGTCTATTTGGGTCTCATTAAATCAGTCATACACACAGTGCTGTCTAACTTCTATCTATGGACATGTTTCTACAAAGTTTGGATATGCAAAATACCATAAAATGTGTGATTCAGTAGTCATTCTGTATTCTGTAAGCACAAGTACAAAAAAAGGTATTCCTGGAGGCATCCATATTGGTTTTTTATATGTTTTACTGGAATGTGGTCCACTCAGAAGTGACATCACTTCCTGATTCAACATTGGACTTCTGAGGTAAATGGAACACAGCAGCACAATCACCCTGGCTGCCCTCTTTAGACAGAAATAACCACTATTATAGATGAATTCTACGGAGTGGCAGGTAAGGCAATCAAATTTAAACTGCTGCTTTTTCTGAACAATAATAACTGATCACAGATTTGCTGGTAGAACAAGCTTCCCACCGCCATCCATTCTGAGGAGTACCTTGCCTTTTAATGAAACACCACTGAGATTCTCCTTTTTAACGGGTACCTGTGCACAATATGCTTATTGCAGTTTTGATTTGGGGTTTCAATACATCAGCAATATTACTTGATATATATTACTTGATGGTTTTTATGAATTAAGCACTAGTATGTATATTAAATACTCAGTACAAATATCATTGTGTCCTTTTATCCATTCTTAAAATGAGATGCCATGGACATAATTGCTGTACAAACGTTGATATCTGGGGTCTCACATTTAAACTCTTATGCTCTGCTGGCATAATGGTTGTTTTCTCTGTTTCTCTGATATGTAGTCCATGTTTTATTTACAGTATGTTTCATGCTTGACTAATAAGGGCTTGAAATCTTTGCCATGAACATACATTAAAAATAATAATAATAATAATACATTTTATTATCCTGATCAACCTATGTGAAATTACATAAATTGATAAATTGGTGTTCTCGAACACAAGGATTTATCCCTAGCTTAAGCATGTCTCCTGTTTATTTAACCTTTCTGTTGTCTTTTAAATATCCATCTATCCATTATCCAACCCACTATATCCTAACTACAGGGTCACGGGGGTCTGCTGGAGCCAATCCCAGCCAACACAGGGTACAAGGCAGAAAAAAAAACCCAGGCAGGGCACACACACACACACACCCACAACACCAAGCACACACTAGTAACAATTTAGAATCGCCAATGCACATAACCTACATGTCTTTGGACACGGGAAGAACATGCAAGCTCCATGCTCCTAACTATGAGACAGCAGAGCTACCCACTGCGCCACCGTGCCGCCCTATTTTTTTATTTTGCCTTTCTTGTCATTTTTTTGCATCATTTGATTAATATTTTGTTTATTGATAATTTCATGTTTATAAAATATGTTAATTTTCTAATGTCTTGTCCTAGTTATGGTCCTTGTGTCTTGTATGTAATGACTAAGAGGAAACCTAATTATGCAGCTTTTTGATTTTTAAAAGCTTAAGCTCCTGTACTGGACTTGTGCAGGCTGGAAGACTGCCATTTAAGTTTGAGACATGGCTGCCTGGGGTGAGGATAACAGGTCTGGTTAGTCTGCATAGGTCTTTATTAGTTTGAGGCCTACACACATTTTTTTGAGCTTTTTGAGTTCCAGCATTAGTGTGGTTGAGATATATGATTATAGGTGATAATCCTGTTTAGATGTCCTATTAATTTGCCTTGCTGAAATTTTAAAAAGCATACCACACAAAAGGATCAAGAAAGACATCTGAAAAATAAGATAAAACTAAAAATAGTTGAAAAAATAGTCAAGGGTCTAAACCAGAAGGAGGAAAACCTGCCATCAATTAAAAAATTAAAGGCTTAAAAATCTTAGTCATAAAGAGCAACATGTTCTGGCAATATCTATATATATACTGTAATTCACTATGGGCACGCAAGACACTGAGCACAAGCAAGACAGAGCCCCGCCCACCAACTTTAAGACCATGGGATACGCACGCATTTAGTGTATAAATGGATATAAATAATTGCATGTAAACGATTCACCAAAATCTGTTGTAAGTAAACGATACTGTTTAAAACGTTACTGTTTTATCATCAGAAAACCCAGTTTCCACGTCTACCTGTATTAGTTTAAAAGGCACTTTTACCACTCGCAATAGTGCGGACGCGTTGACTTATCAAGTCGAGTGGGAAACACAGTGAATGCGGCGTCTATCTATATATGTCTATGTTTTCTGTAGCCTGCTACAGGAAGGTACTCTCTCGACCGTTGGCACTGGTTTTGCTCCATGCTATTTTCGTTATATTGCGACGGTGGTTTCCTAAGCCTTTGTTATACTGAATTCCTTTCTCACCGTTTTCCGTTCCTATTCTTACACTGCTGTATGGTACGGCGGGCTTCGGCTAGTAATAATTATTTCCTTATTCAAATAGATAAGCAAAAGGCAATTTGTTTTAGAGAAATACGCAGCTTACTAAACTAACTGCATGACCATTTTAAGTACAAATGGTTTGATTACTCACAGATCACAAGGCAATGGTACCAGGACAGGAACTGACAATGTCAGTGTACATAATGTGATTGAAAATGGGAAAGTTATGCATAAAATAAATGTTTCCACACCCTAAAATGGCAAAGTAGAGTAAGTCAGCATCACAATGATAAAACAAATAATAAAAAAAAACAATAATAAGTAATATAATTCAGAAATAAAAGAGAAGGTAAGAAAATGAATGTTTAATTTAAAAATCAAAATAGCAATAAATGTCTGATTTAAATATCTTTGAGTGTTTTTGCTTCATCAATGCTGTGACAATTGGTTCAGTGGACAAAAGTGAGCTGCAGCAATTCAGTTATGTTCTGCAGTGATGTGCTGGCTTGCTACATAATCCACATCATTACAGTCATATTTTTAAGTGTTCTTTTTTTTTTAGCCCTAGCAACAATACAAGTAACTGCCAGATGGTGAATTGTTTCCTGTAAAGACCAGGTGCCTCATGTATAAATGGTGCATACGCACAGAAATGTTGCGTAAGAACGTTTCCACGTTCAAATCGCGATGTATAAAATCTAAACTTGCCGTAAAGCTACGCACATTTCCACGGTACCTCATACCCTGGCGTATGCAAGTTCTCTGCTCGGTTTTGCAGACTGGCGGCACCCAGCGTCAAAGCAGTGCTACTGTTCCTGTGTGGTTACCCTTTCTTTTTCAGATCCACATCCCTGACGCGGCTTTATAAATACACTGAAATTAACCACATATTGTTTATTAGTTTAATGCATCTGATTGTAATTAACCCGTAACAATATAATGGTCCACAGAATGGTCAAACTATTCCAAATACCATAGCTGCTTTAGCGTTGTTACTCTCACTGCACCTTCTTTTACTTTTCTTTCAGTTGCTCCCATTAGGGGTTGCCACAGCGGATCATCTATTTCCATATTACTCTCACTGCACCACTTGGAGCAGCTGATCGGAAAGAGAATTATCGTTATACAGAATCAAGCACATGCTGCTTCAGCCATGCTTCCTCAATATGTGCGTCTTGGGAACTGCAGGTCTGACATTGTGTCCAGCAATACAGGGGCGCCGCAGGGGACTGTACTTTCTCCGGTCCTGTTCAATCTATATACATCAGACTTCCAATATGACTCAGAGTCCTGTCACGTGCAAAAGTTCGCTGATGACACTGCTATTGTGGGATGCATCAGGAGTGGGCAGGAGGAGGAGTACAGGAAGCTAATCAAAGACTTTGTTAAATGGTGCAACTCAAACCACTTACATCTTAACACCAGCAAAACCAAGGAGCTGGTGGTGGATTTTAGGAGGACCAGGCCCCTCATGGACCCTGTGATCATCAGAGGTGACTGTGTGCAGAGGGTGCAGACCTATAAATATCTGGGAGTGCAGCTGGATGACAAATTGGAGTGGACTGCCAATACTGATGCTCTATGTAAGAAAGGTCAGAGCAGACTATACTTTCTGAGAAGGTTGGCATCCTTCAACATCTGCAGTAAGATGCTGCAGATGTTCTACCAGACAGTTGTGGCGAGTGCCCTCTTCTACGCGGTGGTGTGCTGGGGTGGCAGCATAAAGATGAAAGATGCCTCACGCCTGGACAAACTTGTTAAGAAGGCAGGCTCTATTGTAGGAGTTAAGTTGGATAGTTTAACATCTGTGGCAGAGCGACGGGCATTAAGCAAACTCCTGTCAATCATGAATAATCCACTGCATCCACTGAACAGTGTCATCTCCAGGCAGAGGAGTAGCTTCAGTGACAGACTTTTGTCACTGTCCTGCTCCACTGACAGACTGAGGCGATCGTTCCTCCCCCACACTATGCGACTCTTCAATTCCACCCGGGGGAGTAAATGCTAACATTTTATTTTTATTTATTTATTTATTTATTTATTTATTTTATTACTATTTAATTTAATATTGTTTCTTTGTATCAGTATACTGCTGCTGGATTATGTGAATTTCCCCTTGGGATTAATAAAGTATCTATCTATCTATCTATCTATTTGAACTGCTTTTCACATGGCAAACGCTTCAAAACCTTTCCTGTACGGACCTCGCGGTTCAGAAAGAGTTTCATCCCAAGAGCTTTAAACGCAATCAATCATTCCATCAAGTGCTCCTTGTAGTATTGTTTGTACTTATAAGTGCAATCACCTCACTGTAAACTTGCACTACAGTTATAATATTGCACAACCTGAGCCACTTTATAAAGCGTGTATTTACATATGATGACGATATCATTTTTAAGATTTAAGATGAAATGTAGCAAAATATGTTTATTATATTATACAGATAAAAGTTTAACTTCATTTAAATAATCTATATTGTTAATAATTAAAGGACACGGTGTTGCTACACTAGCAAGGATGTGGCGCTCCGTTCACGGATTGTTCCTGCCTTGCACTGCATGCTTCACTGGGACTGGCGTGAAGGATAGAATAGTTAAACATGTACTACAAAGATATTTCAATGTTCCTTAAAAGTTTTAAAGAATCGGCTGGATCTCACTTTTATCTACAACTGCTATAGTTCACTTTTTCTTGGAATCTTATTTTTCTTTACAATTTCATCTTTGCTTCTGTTTCCATTTCATCTGTACTTCATTACTGATTAAGAACACTGAAGCTGACAACAAAAGGGAGCAAAAGTTATTATTACATTTGTGTAAATCATCATTGTCACAAATTTTCAAAAACACTGGGAAAGAATAAAATTAAATCAAAAAGTGTAAAAAGCAACATATGAAAGGTAATTTAAAGGATTTTTTAGAAATTGGGAAAATATAGAAAACAGAAAGTTTAATTGTAAGAGTATATGTGAAGCCAATAGGAGCAAATGCTGAATTGAAAGAAAGGGGTTCAACAGTTTTTGCATGAGACTTTTCTTATACTGAGAGAATTGTCCAAGACAAAAGCAAGTGATGCATTTTATTCAATAGCTGTAATTCCATTTTTCCCTCACCTCCGTCTGGTTATCTTTCACCTCCAAATTATTTAGTCAAGGACTCAAATCCTGGAACCTCAGACCATGTAGGCCTTAAACCCTTCAACAGAAGAAATCAGCCTTTTAATCAACATGCAACAATCTACATTTGAATTCTTTTAAATTGACACTTGGCAATAGACGTCACCTGTGGCTCATGTGAAAAATGAAAAAGAACATAGAGGTATACCTATCCAAGATTGAAACCCAGAATAATTTATGACAAGATTAGACCTGAAAGAAAAGAGCATAACCACTCAAGGTGGAGTTCAAGTTATGATATTGATCTCTTTGTCACACAGGCTTTTACTGTATAAACGATATCATGAAAAGACATAAGCTTCTTAGCATATAACTAATAGCATACAAATGAACCACAATTTCTTAACAGATTAAGAAAGCTGGCCTAGACCTTTGTACTTTGGTGTATCTATTGTGCTTAGACTCAAGGTCAAATTCTGCTTTATACAGAAGCAGAAGTATTATAAGAAAGATTTCGTGTTACAGCAACATTCAGTAACATCAATATCAGCAGCAGGAAAGGATGTGAAGCAAAAAATCTCATCTGGGTACCAGCATTGAATGACATTGTTTGTGGCTTGGGGCGGGTTGTATATAAAAAGCAAAGAATAATGTTATCAGTCTCTTTTTCTGAGTTTAATTTTATACTTATAACAGTATGGACATTTGCAGTACAGGAGTTTAGTTTAGGAAAAATCAAGGAAGGAGAGGAGCACGACACAAACATGCACACACTGATGAAGTAATTAAAAATTAAAAGCACATTGAGATTAGGATGCAGTTTTATGCCAACCTCTGTGCAAACCCACAAATCGTACTGTTACATAAACATTAAGAATACTGTGGTCATTTTTATTAAAAAGTCAGCAGTTTCTACTACTCAGTTCAGTATGTTAAATTTATTTCA
Organism: Polypterus bichir lapradei; assembly: GCA_026402145.1. NCBI lineage: Eukaryota > Metazoa > Chordata > Cladistia > Polypteriformes > Polypteridae > Polypterus > Polypterus bichir. Next base: position 109,598,152 of record JANRMT010062791.1, on the reverse strand, counting down.
TCTCGTCTGTTCTCATCTCATTCACAAAACCACTTAATCCAATTCATGGCCATTTGGGGCAGACCATAGTCCACTCTGGCAAAAGAAAATCCCTAGATAGAATGTCATCAGTCATTCACTGAGCCCATTTGCTCACACCCATAATCACACAGAGGCCAATTTGTAATTACCAGCACTTAAACTGTTAATCCCAGAGTATACAGAGATAAAAACAATGACACAAATAGAACATGCAATGCCCACGCTGACAATGACTAGATGTGGGATTTGATCCCAGGTTAATGAATCAATGAGGTATCAGTGCTACCCACTACATTACCAGGCCACCCACATATTAATCTGTTTTGTTTCATATATGCTAAAGGTGTTTGTCTTAGTCATTGTTATGATATAAGCTGTTTATTTATGTTAATAATTAACCTGTTGTGCATATATACTGCACTAAATTACTTTTTATATTATATTCATTACATATGAAAGGAGTAAGCAGACTGCAGGGAGTAAAAGTGAAGCTTACTTTTCCACTTTTTTATTTCTGTCTGTGGTTTGATTATGATCTGTACATTTTAACTGAAACGAATCATTGCATAAGGATCTTTGACAGTTCTACACACTAGCCAATGAAAAAGAGACGTGTACTTAATGTGGGAGTGTTTAATGTAGCATGTTTTCTATAAATTCATTACTAAGATTCTATGGGTGATAACTGAATGTAGCTCCTATTTACAACTCAGCTCTGCAGTGAAGAAGAATACAGTACTGTCAAAAACAGTGTTTTCTACCAAGCAGAATTTTTTAAAATGAATGAACTTCCTGTTTATGGCAATTCATCTGCTAATTTTTCTGACACAAGAAAAAGTCAGCCTTCAGAAGTCTACCTCGTTCCATATTTTTTCACAGCTTGTCTTTTGATTCTCACAGCATGTGGAAACCTTCTGGTGATAATCTCGATTGCACATTTTAAACAGCTTCACACATCCACTAACATACTAATTCTTTCTTTGGCTTTTGCAGACTTCTTGATAGGAATATTTGCAATTCCTTTTATGATTATTAAAACAATAGAAAACTGTTGGCATTTTGGGAAAATATTTTGTTTTGTGTATAACTTATTAACTTTTCAGCTGACTTCAGTGTCTGTAAGCAACTTGGTTTTTATAGCTGCTGATCGTTACGTGGCTGTATGTGATCCACTTCATTATTCTTCAAAAATAACTGTTCAAGTTTCTGGCTTGTTCATTGCACTGAGCTGGGTCTTCTCCTTATTCTACACACTTGGTATAGTATGTCTGAGTGTAACTGATACTAGTGAAGGACAAGATGGGTGTGAAAATAACTGTTTTGTTGTAGTGGATGCAGTATTTGTCATTGTTGATGCAGTGATTACTTTTGTTTTACCCTGCTCGACAATGGTAATTTTGTACTTAAAGATTTTTATTGTTGCTAAGAGGCATGCAAAAGTAATTGACTGTAAGAAACAACAAGATGGCAAAGATGGAAAAAGAAATATATCTAAAAAGTCAGAAAGAAAAGCAGCAAAAACATTAGGGATTGTAATGGGAGCTTTTTTATTTTGCTGGGCACCTTACTTCATTAGTGGACTAACTGAGGTACTCATAAACATTACTGTTCCTACTATACTAAAAAATATTTTTATTTGGTTAGCATATTTTAATTCCTGTATGAATCCAATAATTTATGCATTATTTTATCCATGGTTTCAAAAATCATTAAAACTTATAATTACATTTAAAATCCTTTCTACAGATTCATCACTTGTTACCTTGATTTCAGAGAATCAGTAAACAACAGATGGCTAACATAAAATTCGGAATTTCATTAAAGGATGCTGTAAAAAAAAAAAAAAAAAAAAAAAAGCCTAATTATCTGAAAGAAAAAATTGAAAACATAATAGCTATGGTGTGGAGCGTAATTATGGTGTGGAGCATGCTGCATATATGTGTGTATATATATGTATATATATTAGAAATAAGTGAAACAAATTGTGTGATGAAAATGAGCATAATGGATATAAATCAAAATTACAATAATAAACAGTGGGAATAGTAAGTTATAACACAAAGCTGCACTATAATAAGATAAAAAGTAACATAAAATTAATGCAACAAAAGAAAATAGATAATAGAAGTAATTATCAAAGGCAATACAAGGAAAAGTACTTTCAAAAATTTCAAAAGTTATTTCAAAATTTTATGAGTGTCTGTTTATTGTAAAATTATTTAAGGGAATGGTAGATTTCAGTTTACTATTAAATATATGTGTATTATTTTATATAATGTCATTATATTAATATGTCACATTAATTTTTTATGAAAAATGTTAAAATGAAATTTTAATGTAAGAAATATACATTTGTCTTTGACATTTTGCAGTAAGTTGAATTTGTATCCTTTCTCTTTCCTTTAAAATTGTATCACACTACATCATTTTTTATTAACTTATGGTACTACTATATGGAACATTATTATTGTAAATTAATTTCAAATGAGGAACAATAATAAATTCACAAATAAATAACTAAAAATTTAATTCAAATATGTGGGTGAAATCTGAACATGCATATTTAAAATGGCACAGTATACACAGTAGCACTATCATTTCAAAGTGCCTTGTTTGATTGCATTTCTTGTCAAGTCTGGATGTTTTCTTTGTGCTCACTTGGGTTTTTTTGCATGGTGGTAAACTGAATGGTATCTCTAAATTTTCTTAGAATGTGCAAGTATGTGTCTGTATGTATGTACAGTTTGAGATGGCTTCATTTGCCATTCATGTCTGTTACTGTCTAGCAACTATACAAGGATAAGCAGCATGAATTGAGATTCAAATTTTAAATATTACTCCATTAAATTAAGTCACTTTTAGTCACTCCTTATTTATGTTTGATTTGTTTTTGCTCTTATTAATACAATTGCAGATTAAAGCAAGGACAATAAAACACCCAGATTGCGTCAAACTTTGCAGATATTGTGGAAATCTCAAATATAGGTACAGAACACAATTAAGATCAACTGACATCTACTGATAATGGGGCTTTGAAAGAGGTTTTAGATGCAGTATTTCCTATTAAAATAAAATGATGAAAGCACATAGGTGGAGGTTTCATCATGCTGTGTGGCTAGTTCAGGGACTGGGGCCCTTGTTAAAGTCGAGGGTTGAATGAATTCAACCCAATATCAACAAATTCTTCAGGATAATGTTCAAGCATCAGTCACAAAGTTGAAGTTACGCAGGGGTTGGATATTCCAACAAGACAATGACCCAAAACACATTTCAAAATCTACAAAGGCATTCATGCAGAGGGAGAAGTACAATGTTCTGGAATGGCTGTCACAGTCCCCTATCTTGAATATCATCGAAAATCTATGGTATGATTTGAAGCAGGCTGTCCATGCTCGGCAGCCATCAAATTTAACTGAACTGGAGAGATTTTGTATAGAAGAATGGTCAAAAATACCTCCATCCAGAATCCAGACACTCATCAAAGGCTATAGGAGGCGTCTAGGGGCTGTTATATTTTCAAAAGGAGGCTCAACTAAGTATTGATGTCATATCTCTGTTTGGGTACACACATTTATGCACCTGTCTAATTTTGTTATGATGCATATTGCATATTTTCTGTTAATCCAATAAACTTAATGTCACTGCTGAAATACTACTGTTTCCATAAGGCATGTCATATATTAAAAGGAAGTTGCTACTTTGAAAGCTCAGCAAGTGATAAACAAAAATCCAAAGAATTAAGAGGGGTTCCCAAACTTTTTCATATGACTGTACTTCAGCAAAGGAACTTTGGTGCATTTTATTACCACAGGTGGGATCCTATCCAAGCTAAGTGCCTTCCTTGAAGGTTTTTAAAGGCCTTTCTCAGCTCATCTGGTGTGGGCATTGCATCTAGCTGCTCCACAGTTGGCAGACTTTCAATGGCCTCCAAGGCTTCTTCTAAGACTCTGTTCCCTCTGGAAAACAGGTCTGATTAGTCCTCCACCCAACACTCCATCTGCTTGCCGTTGTCCCTGATGATCTCTGCAAGCTGGCCATAATTCATATTGCCCATTGTGCATATATATCTCATTTAAAATTCTAAAATGTATCAAGAACAACACCTGAATTGTGAAATATGCCCCTCTGCGTTATATGTTTTGGAAATATTCTACACTCAGACCATTTTAGTTAAACCTATTTCTATATTACTCAGAAAGCATTTGATTTACCCATATTTGATGAGCCTGTAGTGTCCTGGATGATGGATTATTAGTCCAGTAGACCACCGTTTGTGAAACTGAAGTACTGTATCTCTGATATGGATGTGGGCAACACTGGAGCACAACAGGGAATAGCCCTGTTTCCTTTTCTCTTCACTCTGTACATCTCACACTATAAATATAACACCAGGTCATGTCAATTTCAGGAATTCTCAGATTATTCTGCACTTATGGGTGTATTGATAAGGAAATGAGACAGAGTATAGGAGTTCGGTGGAGAACTAGTGCAGAAATAATTGTCTATAAATTAACATCAGCAAAAACAAGGTACTCATTATTGACTTTCACTGCATCAAGCAGCCTCTTCACCCGGTCACTGTTCAGGGAATGCATGTGAAGTTAGTGCACTGCTACAATAGTGCATGGGATAACACCTCTCACCCTCCCACTATCATAATGTGGGTTATCAATTATCAAGACAGCCTGACAGTTATTCTTGAGGCACTTTCAGGAGCACTGATTTGAAGGTCATAAAATGTATTTTTATCAGGACTTTAGTGCCATAACGGCAGAGTCAGGATGGGTAAATGAATGCGTCAATCAGAAGGGCAAAGGAGTTAGGAGTCACCCCTTTTTTGGTTTTTCCTGCACATCTCAAGCTTTCTTTTGGAGATCATAATAGGTTCTACAATACTCCAGCTGAGGCGTGCAAAGCTTTAGATGACTTTGAATTGCTTGGGAATCTTTCCTCTGTGATGCTTCAATGGAGGTCTGCATCCTATATTTCTCCACTGGGTTGTCACGATGACTTTTCCAACCAATATCGGTGTGAAGTTCACCTGCTAAGGTTCTACTGTTAATTTACTTTTCCTTGTTCTAAGAATTTTAAGAGGACTGATTATTTCCTTATTGGATTATTGCTTTATTGCTGTGGTGGCTTTGATTTAATTTTTGTTAACTGTTGTTTATTACGTTTTAACCTTGCAAGGTAATGTCATGCACTGTTCATCAGGGTCTGGGTATTTAGCTTTTATTTTGCACAATCACTGATCCTGATGGCAGGGGCTTTGATTTTTGTTTCTTATTTCTGTATCCTTTTATCAAGCAAGGCAGGTGCATGTGTGCATGCAGCCACTCATGGTTTGGTAACAAGTGCCATGTGCATATTAACTCCGATGCCTTGCACCATTGAGATGTACATGTGTTGGATTTTTAGCCTTTGTATTTCATCTCTCAGATGTCTTAGCACAGGCATTCTGTTTCGCTCGTGCAAGGTCGGAGGTGGGGGGATGGTGAGTGCTTTGTAATCCGTTGTGCCTGGTTTAAAGTTTTATGACCATCTTTCCAAATGGCTGAGGCAGTGGGTATCATGAGCATGGGGTTATGAGTTTTATGTTTTTTGGGGGGAGTGGGGTTGCTGAGATGTGATAGCTGAGTTCATGTGTGAATGGTGGATACACGCTCCAGAAGGGATGCACATATTTTGTTTGCCACATCTTTCTCTTATTCTTCCTTTCTGCCTTTACTGTTAACTTTATTTCAGACCATGGCTAATTTAAATATAGTTTCTTAGAACATGAGAGCCTTGTTGAAACCTGAAAAAAGGTCTTGTGTGACAGACTTTTCACATAGACATCATACTGATATCTCTTTCTTACTTGAGACACATTTGTTAAAGCTTGATGTGATGCGGGCTGCTTCCAAACATTATATGGATGTGTCATCACAATCAGCCCCCTCTCGCAAGTGTGGACTTGTGATACTTGTCAGGCAATCCCTTAAGATTAAGACTTTGGGGTCTGGATGTGATTCTAATGGCAGGTACTGTTTTCTTTTGTCCGATTTTGGTAGTAGTTCAAACCTATGTCTCGCATAGATTACATTTTTTGTTTCTGGCTTTCTAGCTTCTGCTTTTACTAATGCTAGTCTCTTCTCCTCCAGCATTTTTGATCACAAGTGTGCTGTGTTACACGTCTTTTTGCCCTCTCTGCTCTCCCGGGCATCGAAATGGAAATTTAATACATCATTGCTTCAGAACCCTAAATTTATTGCTTATTTGGCTCCTAAGCTTGAAAAATGTATTTCTATCAATGCTGGGTCAACTCAAGACGCTGCCTTTTGAGGCATGGCTGTTAAATGTTTCCTTTGTGATGCTACTATTGCTTTTACCAGTGGCATGGCCTGCAAATCCCACCAAAAGATCTCCGATATGGAAAACCATCTCTTGCTTTTAGAGAACTTTTGCCCCTGTGTGGTGGACAAAGTCCATGAAACTCTCATTGCTAGTACTAGGGCAGAACTGAATGCTTTGCTGTATCATGCAGAATTTCAGTTTTAATACAACAGGGCACCCTACTGTGTTTCCGGCTCTAGACCCAGTAAACTTCTGGCTCTCAGGCTTCGCAAATGTGACTTCTTAACCATGACTTTGGCCATAAAAACCAAGGAGGGGGGTCTGACTACAAACCATAATGAAATTAATAAGTGTTTTTTTCAATTCTATTTTGATCTGTTCTCTTCATCCCCTCCCTCTGATCCTGCTGATGTGGACTCAGAGACCCCTATCACTTAATGGACTAAAAGAAGCCATCGACTCCATGAGTTCTGGGAAATCTCCCAGGCCTGATGGGTTGCCCCCTGAAATCTTGTCTGCTTTTTGGAAGCAGCTCTCAATCTCACTCTTCCACTCAACTCTTTTGTCATCTCACCGTAACCCTTTACTTAATTCACCTCAGATTACCCTATTGCTTAAACAGGTAAGGATCCCACTGATTGTTCTAGTTATTGGCCATTATCATTGCTGAATTCCAATGTCAATCTGCTGACAAAGGTACTTGCACATCAACTGCAGGCGGTGATGCCTAAACTGAATTCATTATGATCAAACTGGCTTTATTAATTACCACTATGTGGCTGACAATTTTCAGCACTTACTTCTTGTTTTGCATGTTGCCCTTACTCTTTCCTTTTCTTCTGCTATTTTTTCCCCTAGATGCAGAGAAGGCCTTTGACAGGATGAACTGGACCTTTTATGGCCAAGGTCCTTGGTAGAATGGACTTTGGCTCAGCATTTATAAACATGGTTCAGACCCTTTATTCATCCCCATTTTCTACCCTTCTTACTAATACCAACATCCCCATTCATGTGTTTCAGGGTTGTCCTCTTTCCCCGCCTTTCTTTATTCTTTCATTAGAGCTTTTGGCAGTAGCTCTGTGCAACTCAGACAATATCACTCCGGTGTTGATTATAGATATACCCCAGAAAGTTTCATTGTATGCAGACAATGTTGTTTTCTATCTTGGTAATGCCCTTGCTGATCTTCCCCGTCCTTGATCTTTTAATGTCTATGAAGCCTTGTTTGGTTATAGGATAACTGGTCTAAATGTGTTCTTTTCCCACTAAATTCTTCCTGTCATCTCTCAGCATTTCCCACATTCATTCCCCGGACAGTGTCTTTCAGATACTTAGGATTGTACATTGATGCTTGTGTCCAGGATCTTGCAGCTGCCAACTTTCACCATGTTCTGAAGGGTGTCAGAGAATCCATTTCTTCTTGATCCCATCTTCCTCTCTTATTCCAATCCAAACTGGGAATTATTAAAATGACTTTGCTCCCCATAATTAATTTTGTGAGTGTTATGCTCCGCTTCTCTCCCCCACCTAAGTTCTGGCAAACTGTTAAGTCACTGGACTCTTCATTCCTTTGGAATCACGAGACAATCTATTAAACACTCCACTTTGATCCGTGACAGATCATACGGTGGTGTCTCCCTCCCTCATTTCAAGCTGTACCACCTTGCCTTTGCACTAAGGGCAGTCTGGAGATGGGTCTGCTCTCCCCAGCATCCTCCTTCTTGGATGCCCATATAGAAAAAATAACAACTTCATTTCCAGTTCTTTCTAATAAAATAAATCCCCTTTCTCCTACTGTTGACCCCATTGTCTCTTATGCACATCAGATGTGGAGACAGGTTGAAAAATTGATGGGCCTGGTGCCAAGATGGCACCTCCACACTTCTTTACTTCATAATTCTACCCTAAATATTGGAGACCTTCCAATATCCTCCTCCCCTTGCTGTCAGTCTGAGATATCTGTGCTAGGAGATATATTTAATGAGTCAGGGCTGGATACATTAATTTCTCTTCAATCCAGGTATTCTGTCCTTTCCATCTCCTATTTTTTCTATTTGCAGCTGAGGTCTGTGCTAAGGACATGTAGTTCCCTTCTCTTCGCCTCTTCCAATACATCCCCTGTACTCATTTGCTTTATCCCTTTCTCATAATTCCAAACCATTGTCTGGTCTCTATTCCCTTCTCTGTAAAGCTTCTCTCAAAACTCTCCCAATCATGTCTAATTGGCTAACAGACCTTTCCCAATTCTTTGTGTTGTGCTGAAAAACTGTCTTTGAAAATATTAAAAATTGTTCTATAAATCCTAATCACCAGCACACACAAAGTTGTTCACAAACTGTACCCTACTCCAGGGAGGCACCACCTAACTGAACTACAGTAGACTTAGATCCCATATGTCACCTTAAAAGTCCCTGGCACTTTTCTTCACATGCTCTGGGAATGCCCTCTGGCTGCAGCTCTCTGGCATTATGTAGCAGAATCCCTCTGTACAATTCTGCAGCAACGCTACCGTCACACCACCGTGCACCCACATGTTTAATACATGCTTTAATACATTTCATCGTGAAAATGCAATCAAGAATTTCTCTTAGTATTCTAAATATTCAGAGAGCAGTAATATCATGAAGTTAATGTATTTTGTGTGGCAATCGCTACCTGTGGCTCCTCTCAGTGCAAGAGGAAGTCAGTTTAAGAAGCATATAGTGATTAACAACTGGGTCAGGGAGCACTTAATATGAAGTATTTAATATGTTACATTACTTATGACGGGGTTTGAGAAAATTTTGTAAATTAAACATTGATTTTAAGATGAAGTTTACAGCGTTCTACTTTAATGACAAAATAAACTACAAGATTAAAGTGGAAATGTTAAGAATAAAGCCAACCTTTTGACTTTAATCTCAACATAAATGTTATTCCTCTTTCGGCTACTCCTGTTAGGGGTTGCCACAGCGGATCATCTTCCTTCCATATCTTTCTGTCCTCTGTATCTTGTTCTGTTACACCCATTACCCTCATGTCCTCTCTCACCACATCCATAAACCTTCTTTTAGGCCTTCCTCTTTTCCTCTTCCCTGGCAGCTCTATCCTTAGCATCCTTCTCCCAATATACTCAGCATTTCTCCTCTGCACATGTCCAAACCAACGCAATCTTGCATCTCTTACTTTGTCTCCCAACTGTCCAACTTCAGCAGACCCTCTAATGTACTTATTTCTAATCCTGTCCATCCTTGTCACACCCAATGCAAATCTTAGCATCTTTAACTCTGCTACCTCCAGCTCTGTCTCCTGCTTTCTCCAACCCATATAACATTTCTGGTCTCACTACCATCCTGTAGCTGTCACAAATCACTCCTGACACTCTTTTCCACCCATTCCACCCTGACTGCACTCTCTTTTTCACCTCTATTCCACAATCCCTATTACTCTGTACTGTTGATCTCAAGTATTTAAACTCATCCACCTTCGTCAACTCTCCTTGCATCCTCACACTTCCACTGACCTCCCTCTCATTTACACACATGTATTCTGTCTTGTTCCTACTGACCTTCAATCCTCTCCTCTCTGGAGCATATTTTCATATCTCCAGGGTCTCCTCAACCTTCTCCCTACTATCACTACAGATCACAATGTCATCAGCAAACATCATAATCCATGGGGACTTCTATCTAATATCGTCTGTCAACCTGTCCATCACCATTGCAAATAAGAAAGGGTTCAGAGCCGATCCCTGATGTAATCCCACATCCACCTTGAATGCATCCGTCACTCGTTCTGCAGACCTCAAAGACGCAATGCAACTCCTTCTGGCCTTCTCTATACTTCTCCATCAACACCCTCAGAGCAAACATTGCATCTGTGGTGCGCTTTCTTGGCTCTTTCTAGTGCTGCTCACTAATTATCACCTCACTTCTTAACATGGCTTTCACTACTCTTTCCCATATGTTCATGCTGTGACTCATCAATTTTATCCCCCTCTAGTTAGTACAGTCCTGCACATTCCCCTTATTCTTAAATATCGGCACCAGTACATTTCTTCTCTACTCCTCAGGCATTCTCTCACTTTCCAAGATTCCATTAAACAATCTGGTTAAAACTCCACTGCCATCTCTCCTAAACACCTCCATGCTTCCAGAGGTATGTCATCTGGACCAACGGCTTTTCCATTCTTCATCTTCTTCATAGCTGTTCTTACTTCCTCCTTGCTAATCCATTGCACTTCCTGATCAACTATCTCCACATCATCCAACTTCTTCTCTCTCTCATTCTCTTCATTCATCAGCCTCTCAAAGTACTTTTTCCATCTGCTCAACACACTCTCCTTGCTTGTGAGTACGTTTCCATCTTCATCCTTTATTACCCTAACCTGTTTAACATCTTTCCCATCTCGGTCCCTCTGTCTAGCCAATCAGTACAGGTCCTTTTCTCCCTCCTTAGTGTCCAGCATCTCATACAACTCATCATACGCCTTTTCATTAGCCTTTGCCATCTCTCTCTTCACCTTGTGCCTTATCTCCTTGTACTCTTGTATAATTTCTGCATCTCTCTGACTATCCCACTTCTTCTTTGCCATCCTCTTCCTCTGTATACTCTCCTGTATTTCCCCATTCCACCATCAGGTTTCTTTTTCATCCTTCCTCTGTCCAGATGTCATGCCAGGTCAACACCCTTACTACATCTGCTGTAATTTCCCAACTGTCTGGAAATTCTTCACTACCACCCAGTGCCTGTCTGACCTTCTCCCTAAACTCAGCCTTGCAGTCTTTTTTTTCAGCTTCCACTATTGGATCCTTGGCTCTGCCCTCAGTCTCTTCCACTTCTTGATCTCCAATGTCATCCTACAGACCACCAACCTATGCTGCTTAACTACACTTTCCCCTGCCAACACTTTGCAGTCTTCAATCTCCTTCAGATTAATTCTTCTGCATAGGATGTAATCTACCTGTGTGCATCTTCCTCTACTCTTGAACGTAACCCTATGTTCCTCCCTCTTCTTAAAATACATATTCACCACAGACATGTCCATCCTTTTAGCAAAATCCACTATCCTCTGACCTTCTTTATTCCTCTCCTTGACACCACACCTACCCATCACTTCCTCGTCTCCTCTGTTCCCTTCACCAACATGTCCATTGAAATCCACTCCAATCACCACTTTCTGTCCCTTGGGTACACTGTTCATCACTTCATCCAACTCACTCCAAAAATCTTCTTTCTCACCCACTGCACACCCAACTTGCAGGGCATATGCACTAACAACATTCATCATCACACCTCCAGTTTCCATCTTCATAATCATTGCTCTGTTTGACACTCTTTTCACCCCCAAAACACTCTTGACATACTGTTCCTTCAGAATAACTCCTACTCTATTTCTCCTCTTATGCACACCATCCATCCATTATCCAACCCGCTATATCCTAACTACAGGGTCATGGGAGTCTGCTGGAGCCAATCCCAGCCAACACAGGGTGCAAGGCAGGAAACAAACCCTGGGCATGGCACCAGCCCACCTCAGGGCACGTTCACACACACACACCCACACACCAAGCACACACTTGGGACAATTTAGGATCCACACCAAGATAGAACAATTTGAATCCACTTCCAATCCACCTGGCCTTACTCCCCTTCCATTCAGTCTCTTGCACGCATAATATATCAACCTTCCTTCTCTCCATCATATCAGCTAACTCTCTCCCCTTACCAGTCATACTGCCAACATTCATAGTTCCTACCCTCAGTTCCACTTTCTTTACTTTCCTCCTCTCCTCCTGCCCCCAGACACGTCTCTCCCCCTCCCCCCTCTTCTTCTCCTTCTTCTTCTTCGGCCAACAGTAGCCCAATTTCCGGCAGCACCCTTTTGGCTAACAGTACTGGTGGCAGTCGTTGTTAACCCGGGGCTCGACCAAAATTTATGGAAATTTGTATTGTTGTCTGCATGTTGATTTGGCAAAATTTTACACTGGATGCCCTTCCTGACATAAATCCTCCCCATTTATCTGGGCTTGGGACTGACAGGACAAACACACTGGTTTGTGCATCCCCTGTGGCTGGGTTTGCTAACACATATTTTATACTACTTTTAAGTTATGTTAAAGTGATCAGTTTTAAATCTAAGTAGGATATAGCAAGTCACTATATATAAACATAACACTTTCCTATTAATGTAATTGAAAAATAACAAGTTTTTTAACAAGCAGACTCTTTGAGGTTACTGTGTCTGTTTAAAGAAAGTATGAGAAAGCAGGTGCCACACACATGCACACACACTGACATTCAACTTAAGTGCAGACCATTGATGAGCCCAAGAGATAAAAAGGGATAAGGGTGTGGGTGCAAGGACAGTAGTGCTAAGAATGATCCCCTTCCTGTCGCTTGTGATCTGCAGCTGCAGGCACTCTCTTAGGCGCTGACTTTGAACAAGGACATTTAAGCCAAGGCGAAACAATAATATAACAAACAAATGGCTGCCATACAGGTTGAGTGGGCTGGTTACTATACTGTTTTATTGAAACACAAGCTATGAGTCCTGCCTGCTAGCATATCATCCGCCAGCTTTTGCAGGTCGTATAAAAAACTATTTTCTACTCAACACTTTTCCTGGTATTTTATTAAAGTTGTCTTTTTATTCTTAAATAAAGTTGATTTTATTATTACAACATTCAATGTTACTGTATGCATTCTCTTGTGTGATCAGTCAGTTAAAAGAAAAAGTCTTTAAGTGTGTGTAGCAAATAGTGTATGTATTTCATTAGTGGTGTGGGTTTCTTCGGGGAAGTAAGAAGTACAATATATATTTTTACATTTATTCGCTTAGCAGATGCTTTTATCCAAAGTGACTTACAAAAGACGTCAACATAATTGAGTAACAATATACAGTACATGGGAGCAAGATTTTTACAATGAATTGCATCCTTGGAGAGGCTCCTGGCCACGTTATCATGGCCATCACACTGTAATAAAAGAGAGAGACACACAGGAAATGTTTGTTGTAAGTTTGGAGTAATTGCTACTTATTAAAAAAGTACTGATTGATTGATTTTTTTGAACCTGTTACAGGGGTTGACTTCTTTTCCATGAAAGAACACTGGGTTATGTGTCTTACACATTTGGCTGCTGTATAGCAGGGGTGAGAGAAGAATTGTCAATGATAATAAGCAGCCTACATGAATTATTTATTAACACTTCCACGAGTGTAAATCCTGGAGTTTTACTGAATCTTATCTGCTAGAATGAGGGCATCCTCTGTCCTGAAGAGGAGACTCTGAAGTTTACTGTGTTGGTGTCAGGTAAAGTTTTTTTTCACATTTGCCCACCCCTGTTTTAAGTTCAAAATAGATTTGAAATTGCAAGCAACAGTCTGAGGTCTGTTACACATTGCAAAGTAATGTTTATTGACAAAATTTCATTCAATGTAAAATATAAAAATTGTGAGAGTTAATCTTCTGCTCTTCATATGCCAGTTATTTGTTCACCATCATAACATTTGCAAAATATGTCCATTCACAAAACTTGAGTGAGATGTATTTGTTTTGTCTTATATATATATATATATATATATAT
>JANRMT010062791.1:109545846-109583829 GCA_026402145.1 Polypterus bichir lapradei | reverse complement strand
ATATTTTCGCATAGTATATATATATAAAATGTGAAAATCCCTTAGATGTTTGTTGTTTAATTTCAGTTCTCTGCTTGTATTTTCATATCAATAACCTACCATAATTGCTAACAATCTGTATATCACTAGTCAGTTGTTGTTGACAAGGGGGAATGGCTACCATAACATCTGATTCTATAAATTCAGTGCTGATATTTTCAGCATCAAAAAGAAGAGTGAGTTGTGTTTATGTGAAATGTAAAAGGCATTGAATTTAATGGAATACAATTTAAAAGACTTATTAACTTATTAATTTAAAATAATTTTTTAACTTGAAATGCAAGCTAATCCTGTTTATAGTAACTCATCTGGCAATTCATCATACCCTAAAAGAAGTCAGCCTGCTGCAGTGTATGTTCTTTTGTATTTCTTCTCAGCATCTCTGGTGATTCTCACTGTGTGTGGGAACCTGCTGGTTATAATCTCAATTTCACATTTCAGACAGCTTCATACAGCAACCAACATACTTGTTCTGTCCTTGGCAGTTGCAGATCTTTTAATAGGTATATTTGGAATTCCTTTTGCTATGATTAAAACTATTGAAAACTGCTGGTATTTTGGTGACATTTTTTGCTTAGTATATAATTTAATAACATTTATCTCAACTTCTGTTTCAATTAGCAGTTTGGTCTTTATAGCTGTAGATCGCTATGTTGCTGTTTGTGATCCACTGCGGTACAATTCCACAATAACTGTTTCTTTTGCTGGATACTTCACTGCACTTGGCTGGGTCTTCTCATTAGTTTACACTGTAATCATCATTAGTATTAATGGCATTGACAGCAGTGAGGGGCAGGATGGTTGTTCACATGACTGTTTTGTTATTCTCAGTGAGGTATTTGTCATTGTGGATCTAATAATCACACTTATCTTGCCCTGTTCTGCAATGATAATTCTTTATTTAAAAATATTTATTGTTGCAGAAAAGCATGCAAAAATAATAAGTAATACTATACAAGATTACAAACAAGGCAAGAAAAATATATCAAAAAAGTCTGAAAGAAAGGCAGCGAAAACATTAGGTATTGTAATGGGAGTCTTTTTACTTTGCTGGGTGCCTTACTACCTCTGTGGCCTAATCGATTCATATTTAAATTTTAATGCTCCACCAATAGTAAAAAATATTTTTATTTGGCTAGCTTACTTCAATTCGTCTGTGAATCCAATCATTTATGCTTTGTTTTATCCCTGGTTTCAAAAATCAGCCAAACTCATAATAACACTGAAGATCTTGTCTCCTGAATCCTCTTTAGTCAGTTTATTTTCGCATAGTCACTAAATCCAGCTTGCTGCTCTTTTTTGTGTTGAGGACAGTAAAATGGAATACTTCCAACAAAAAAATATATACATAGACTCTTAAACAAATAAGGTATGGATTGTTAATATCAATGGACTGGCAATAAAATAGATTGCACATTTAATGTTTTAAAAAAACTTTAATCAAAATACCCCAAGTATGTTTTTGTAATAACCAGGTACCACATCCTTGCCTGGTTCCTACCTTGGGTGCAGTTGGGCTATGGATCTCGTGATCACTAACTGAAATAACAGGTTTTGAGAATATTGTGGTAATCTATCTTAAAAATGTATATTTTATGGCTATTAAAAGTTTCATACTATATAGAATTATATCACTGAAAAATAATACTACAAATATTGCAAAATAATTCTACATTTTAGCATAAATACATTATTCAGTTCTGTTTGTTGAATATATTTAGTAAACAGATCATTTTGCAAGCATAAAATTTTAAAATGGGGAATTACATTCTAATTTTCACCTAAAGCAAATGCAATGTTTGTTGCAGGTGACAGTAGTTATTTTCATCCATACAGGAAATTTATTTTAATTTCGTACACAAAAATGTTGGCATGCTCCTTAAATAAACAATAAAATCTCAAATGGGGAGTGATGACAAACCTCTAATATGCTGCATAGAAACATAGAGTCTGTTAAACTATTTTAATATAAATATTATAATTCAGAGTTGTTAGGTTATGTTATGCATACAAATTAATCACTCTTCATTCTCCTATCAGTCTTCTTTTTATAACTTATAGTCATTGCAGTAACACTTTTGTGTTCAGATATATTAATTGTTTATTGTTCTGCACAAAATTATATTAATTTAACTACTATGGGTAGTAAAAAATCACTTTTCCTTCCATAAAAAAGCAAATATGATGATGCTTTTATAATTGCTTGATACTACTCACAGTCTATTTATTTCATAAGAAATTGTTTTCTTGTTTATTGTAAGCAATTTTTAAAAATTATATATATATATATATATATATATTTGTGTGTGTGTGTATTTAAAATCTTATTCTTATTTTCAAATGCCATGAAATACAACTAAGATTAATAAGAAATTATTTATATTATTGGGTTGAGTAATGTCTTACATAATATTTTAATCTTTTCAATTTATTGACTGAACATTTAGAATTAATTCAAGATTCCTATTACTGACATTATTATTTAAATGAAGTGACAAGGTTCGGTTTAATGTTTTGTATTTTTCAAAAAAGGCACTCAAACAGAAAATAATATCCGCAATTTCAACTTCATTACACTGAAAATGTTAAATCTTAATCTGAATGGTGACTTGATGCTTCAACTGCCAAATTATGTAAAATCTGTCCAATAAATGCTGTTCTAACCAGTTGTATTTTAGCTACAAAATAATTACATTTACTTTCTGTGTGGTGATTTTTTTTATTTCTTTACTGACAGTTTTTATCAGCAGCTATTGTGTCATATTTTACTTTGAGATTCTTTATCTCTGTTGTCTATTTAGTCCTTTGTAATATTAAAACATAAAAATTGGTTCATTCATCAAAGAAAAAGCACATTTGTGCCATTAGTTGCTACAGTTAACAATAAATTAAACATTGCTCTTGGAAAATATTTGGCTTATATACAGTAAGTATGCCAAGAACAGGTCAGTTTTCTTCCAGGAATTCATGTCCTTTACTGTAAAGGCCGTAGGTAACACTCATCCTGCTCTTCCAAAATGCTGACATGCAATCTCTCCAAAAGTATTGCAGTTTTTGATCAAGAAGAAACAAGTGACTCCAGCCTCTGTGGGTCAGTGGCAGTGTGCACTCAGTTGGGGATAATCCCATAATGATCTGGTCTTAGCATGTATTTACAGTAACAAGAATGACTTTGGGGATTAGTACTGTTGCAGTGTGCCTCAGACTAGCAGTGGATAAAGTCTAAGGCTAATGGCAGTTTCAGTGAGCTTCTTAGAGCTGGAGAAGGTGTCTAAAATGTGTACTAACTTAGACCACCTCATGAACATTTTTATCAAATTTACAAAATATCCATCCATCCATTATCCAACCCGCTATATCCTACAGGGTCACAGGGGTCTGCTGGAGCCAATCCCAGCCAACACAGGGTGCAAGGCAGGGAACAAACCCCGGGCAGGGCGTCAGCACGCCGCAGAATTTACAAAATATTCCAAATTAAATGTGTACACACCAGACTGACTGTTATGGGCATGAAAAAGAACAAATATGCCATTATAAAATATTGAAACCATATTGTATATTTATATTTGGACTGAAGTCGAGTGTGGTACTGAATCAAATATTTTAAACTCAATGCCACACAAAAAGAAAAACAATGCATCGATATATTTAAATTTCATAAAATTAGAAATAGAAAAATATAGATCAACATACATTTAACCATTATTCTTCACTAAAAAGACAAAGTTGGTATCTCTAATTAGAAAAATTATTTGACTGCCAGTTCAGACAGCACACATTAAAAGATGCTGCTAGTTTCCCCCAAGTTATATTCCTTCAGAGGATCATGGAGGTATCTTTATGAATGTTCTCCAGATCTGATTTGATATATTTTCACAATATGTAATACATTGCATCTGTGTTCTACTGTGATGTGCTGCAATGAGGCACTCCTTACGAATATTGTACTTTCTCTCACTATGTATTTTAAAAGCTTTGGTGACTCTTGGATCAATTTGGTTATTAGGGAAAGCTTAGTACACAATGAATGACAAGTATTAACTGTTTTGTATTATCTAAGTAACTGAGAACATTACCTGATTAAAACAGATACAGTTTGAATTGATTCTGACCTTCCACTCTGGAGTTAAGGGGTAGAATATTATTTCAACAGGGTTGATATCAACATTCTAGAAATCCTGTTGCCCCTACACTCAATCTTGCTTTCTGCTCAATGCAGTAACTAGCAAAATATAAATAAACATGATCTTACAATCACTATAGGCTCTCCTAATAATATGACGGGATTAATCAATATGACCTATTTATAATAAGAAAGCTAAAATAATATTTCTTGACTGTGGTAATGTGGTGAAGGGGGATTGGGAATTCAGTTTAAAACCTGCATTACTTTTTTCTTGTGTATACCAGGGTGCACACTCAAGTCACTTTGATGGCAGAATATCATCTACTCATGAATTGCAGAGAGACAGTTATGCTTCATAAATAATTCTACTAATGTTTATTTTTCAAAATCATTACTTTCTATATACATTCCATAGATTTCACTGCCTTTTAAGTTTCCATGAAGACATACTTTTCCCATGTGCTCTATCCCTTTTAATCAAGAGGACTGTGTAGCTACCAGTCGTTAATTGAGAGAGGGCAAGACATTAATTGCCAGTGCCACCATTAATGGGCAATCAGACATTGGGCAATATTAGTTAAACTTGGTATTGATCTTCTTCCACTGTTCACTGCAATAGCACTTAGATATAAGGATCATCCCCTTTTAGTACTGTACTAAGTAGTATGGTCATGATATGCTGCTAGCATCTCAGGGGCAATGCAATTGGCACCTATTGCTATCCACTTGTCAAAAGGTGTTAAACGTGTACATTCACAACAGTTCCATACATCCAAAACCACTAAATATGAAACTTCTTAAATACGCTGCATGCCAAAAGCATATTTATTTCTTTTGATGACTACTCTCTTTCATACAGAAAAAAACATGCAAAGCCATGTCACCATTAATAAAAAGAGATTATAAATTGGTATTGCCATTTTTCCTGATGTATCCTGCTCATCTGAAGCTTTCACGTTGGTCTGGAAAACCTGAAAATGTTAGGCATTTCCTTTTTAATAGTTCTCATCTTCTTCCACCTATATTTAATTAAGACTTGTGTTGCACTACAAATGTGTTCTTCATTCATTTGCTGTCTTTCTCTTTTTCTACTGATGTATCATTCCCACATTTCTAATGTATCATTTTCTAGATCAGGGGTCACCAACCTTTTTTCCCCTGAAAGCTACTTCTACAAAATGACAATGGCCGAGAACTGCTCATATACAAACTGAATAAGCTTGTTTTGCCTGAACATTTACAAAATGTTGGTGTCCACAACTCACATTTTGCATTAAAACATCACAAAAAATATTTAGTTCACCTGCAAGTGCATTTTGTATGTCTGTATGCATTTTCTAGTGTATCTCACACTATTGAATTAAAACATGAATGCTGTAAAAACAAAACAATGCAATTACAAATACACAGATATTACTTATTCATTTGTCATTTTGTTACATGTCACTGTTTTACTTCACAAGAGTATTCACATGTCCAGTTGCGTGTGTGATGTGTTTTTTAGTTAGTGAGATGACCGGCACTGAATGGAATCAACAAGAGAGTTGCACGGTGGCGTGTAGCCACTTAGGTTCACTCTTCTGGAGTCATTTAAATGTTCATCTATCAGTTTTGTTCTAAACTTTGATTTCATGACATTCGTGTCAGAAAAGGCAGACTCACAGAGGTATGTAGACCCAAACAAAGCAGACATTTTCAGAGATGCTTGGAGAAGATTCTTATAGTTATCTGGCTCTACTAAGCTCCAGAGATGCTGAGAATGCTGGTGAGACTTTAACTGAACATTATTTTGAAGGTTTACTCATATATAATATATAAAATCCAATGTCTGTCTGTCTGTCTGTCCGCTTTTCATGAGAGAACTACTTAATGGATTTAGATCGGGTTTTTTCTATAATTTGCTTGAACATTCCAGTTGATTTTGCAACTTCTCTCATTTCACTATGTATCATAGTTCGATTGCAGTACTGATTTATTTGTGTGAATCCGAGATCCACGCAATGGGCTGAAGGGAGGGGCCTTCCTCACTCACTCGCCAGCTTCGGGGCATGTTCCCCAACTCTGCTTAGCCAGCGAATGAGAGAACATTGAATATAATTTTGTTTGATATTTAAAATAAAGTGCTAATTAGGTCTTTATGAGTTTGAGTCCGGAAATTCTCTTAACTGTATGCCACATTGAAAAGATAGATTGCAATTCAGATTGTGGATCGTGATTTTGTGTTAAAAGAATTGTGATATGATTTTTTGGAAAGATTGCCCACCCCTAATTTGACTAATCAAGTTTTCAAATTTATGTAGGATTCATTAACCCTTTGGCAAGCTACTTGAAAAGGGGTTGTGAGCTACTGGTAGCTTGCGAGCGACGTGTTGGAGACCCCTGCTCTAAAAGTTTTGTACAGCCAGCTTTTCTTCCCTCCTTCAGACTCTGGTTCTCATGCTTAGCTATTTTTCATTTGCTTTTCACACATATGCAATATGTGTATATATACAATAATACTTCAGCTAACCAATCCTCTGAAAGTGAGGATTATAATGCATGCATGCATTATAATGAAACCACAAAAAACATGCTATGGTACATATACATATATTTGTGTACCCATCCATTAGAGTGCTATGGTAAACAATGTGCAACCTCCCTACATGGAATAGTTGCTGTATGTCATTGATATTGTGAGCACTGTTAGTGGCAGTTCTAGACCATTTCAGCTGGAGGGGCAGACAAGTGCTAGCTCTTCTATTAGAGAGAACAGATGCAATTGACTGTACTGTTCTGTATTTATTAATCACACCAGATTTCAGCAAATAAGAGGCTAAAGACATTAATGAGAAACTGTGAATATTTTGTTAATGAAAGGTTTTTTTAACAGAAACATGATATTTTTACATTTGTATTCTGTCGAACTGTTATGGCTCTTATCCTAGCATTAACATATCAACATATTTACATCCAATGGTTTGGCCCTTTACTTAATACAGCATAACCAATCTGTTTGTGTTAAGCTTTACTCATTACATTTTCATTTTGTTTGTTACATTACTTGTATTCTGCGCTTTCTATGGTTTCTTGCAAATAGATCAACAAGCACATCTAGTTTCAATGCTCTTGCCCTTCTTGACTCAAAACTCAACACTGCTAAATTGGTCAATCACTCATCTGTCATAGTAGACCTAAGACAGGTCTTCACCTGTTTTAATGTTGAAAAACTCAATTCACAAGAAGCAGTTCCTGCTGGGATAGTCACTGCTGTTTTGCAGAGCTGGAGCTAAAACATAAACTTCCTTATAAGGCTCAATAAATGATGTCAGCTCTACAGTGCTAGAGGGTTTATGCAACTTATGTAGTTCATGCTCCAGGTCTTAAATTTTTGATCATATTTTCTAGCATACAAGAAAGAGCCTCCTCTTTGAGAAATGCATCACTTTTGGGGTTTAAGCTTTGGATGAGTAGTGAGTACAGTATAGTTTACACTAATTTGAAACTTTAGCCTCTCTTGTCTTTTTGCAGCTGGCTCTATTATAATATTACATTGCTCAGTGTGTCAACATGTTGACAAAGAACTGTGAACCACTGAGAGTCAGATTCAGTAACTCCTTGCCAGACAGACGCTCCTGAGGGATCTGAAAGCTCGCCTGCAAAAAGAGACCTCCTTAGTAGTGACATCAACACATGTGGCAACAGCAACCCCATGCTGTACAGACTGTTCACTAGGCCAAGTGGGTTTTACCCCCGCTAATACTCAACACGATGGACCTGGCTTTTCCAACGATGCAGGCTAGATCATCTATGTCAGCTCAGGCAAACATCGAAATCCACAATCACTTTCACCCTCTCCACTCCCCCACTGTGTCTGCTGACCTTGGTGAGGTAGTTGTTATCAGGGATTCAATTGTATGCCATCTCTATATTTCATGTCCTAACCAGAAATCTTTTGTTTGCTGTTTTCCCCATGCATGAGTATAAGACATTTCAAGAAACACAAGGACAGTTACGTTTGGAACCGTCGTATTCCATGCAGGCATAAACGACATTCAGTTTCAAGAGTTGGAGGTTCTAAAGGCAGACTTCACAAGCACTAATCCAGGCCATGAAAGAGAGAAAACCTGTGTGCAAGAATCATCATTTCAGGTCCTCTGCCATTAGTTAGAAGGTTGAATGAAGCCTACAGTCGACTATTGTCCTTGAGTAACTGATTGAGAGGCTTCTGCAAAAGATGAAACAAATGGAATCTTTTCTGGGAAAAAAACATGTTTCCTCAGTATCACAGATTCAGTGCCCGGATCCTCTGCGACAATTTCTCAAAGTTAATCTGTCTTTCTTGAATAAGTACTTTTAGTCCTAATGTTCTCTATAATACCGTTTTAGAATGTGATAATTCTGTAGTGAACTTACCATTAGATATGTGCTGTATTAGCGCTAGAATAACTAACCATAGTCTAACTAAAAAGCCCGGACAAAGAGGTATAAATATGAATAATTTAATTACCATTTCACCTACAGGGTGGTGGTGAGATGTCACCCTCTGCACTGGGGTCCCAATTTAGGTACTTTGTTGTGTGGTGGGTGTGGTAATGCACTATCAATGCATGCTCCCAGCCTCCTCATCCTCACTATAGTTGTGGACTGTATTAGGACTATAACAACAGATTATGGATTGAAGAATAAATCTGCACAAAGGGCATTAACAACAATAACCTTATTGCTATTTGAAGCTGCCACAACACTTTGTTTCAGCTCTGCTTTCTGGGACCTTAAATATGGCTCTGCTAAATATTAGAGTGTTAACGAGCAAGACTTTTTACATTAACGATCTTATCAGTGATAAGAAAACATTGCTGAGCTCAGATGCTGCTACAGTATTAATTGAAATAGCACCTCTGAATTATAGCTTTGCTCATTCGGTTCGCTAATTCAAGAAAGGACGCAGCTTAGCGAGTATTTACTCGAGCCAATTAAACGGTAAAAATACTGGTTTTGGTACATTCACAGCTTTTAAGTATATAGCCATTGTTATTCAATGAGACTCCCAGTCTCTCATACTAACTGTTTATAGACCTCCAAATTATAATATGTATTTTATTGAGGAACTCTTATACTTAGTATCTATAATAATAACAAAGTTCCTAATTGTAAGCGATTTTAATTTTCATATGGACAACCAGTTTGACTCAAAAGCAAGCCAGCCCACACATAACGGATGACACACTTTGGATATAGGGATTTGAAAAGGTTTAAAAGTTGAAGTAAATTAGTTGATGGATATCAGTATTTCAGACTATTTTTGCATATTATTTAATGTAGAAATACTGATAACTACAACTAATGAGAAGCATATTGTTAAAAGACAGTGTCATTATGCTAATCACATTTTCTAAACTATTTGCTGAATGATTGATATTGTGTTTATGTGTGCCAATAGTCTGAATATTGCAGGACAAACAAGATACCCCTTCTCTTATTGCATACTCAGAATGACTTCAGATATCATGAGTATTTACTTGTGATGGATATTCTTTTCAATTGAGTGGAGGCCATAGAAATGGCCAAAGCAGATACAACTATAGTGGTTGAGATGTTATTGGAGGATTTGTGTGGAAGATTATAGATAGAAGACAAAATAACAGAAACCTGTTCATTGCACTTACCACTTCCCACCATTAAAAAGAAAACAACCAAGATATAAAAAGAAATAAGATTAAAATGATCATCTGTGGTACTGCTAGTGTTAACATTAATAAAGAGTACCCCAAACAAAATAAACCTAACACCTCATGAAATAGTAATAGGAGGACAAGAACAACAGCTATATTTTTTTCATTTAGCTCACTTTCAAACAAAGAATGTAGTGCTTTACAAGATGTGAAAGAGAGAGTTGCAAGAAAAGAAAAAAAGAAAATTAGGTAAGAATATTAATAAGTAATACAATAGCCAGCATCTTCTCCTCTTTTATGGGACTACTAAGTACTTTCAGCAATTACAAATAAAATATTGCAATGCAGACTAATAATGAGCAAACCATTTAAATCATTATACCAGCATGTTAAAGCTGCTCTTCCTAGCCCCTCAGGGATAACAGCACATGAGTTTGAACCCTGAAATTGGCTCCCTAATAAAGGTCTTAAAGCAAAAGAATTGTATAACCACAAGGAGAAACAAACCTTACAAGGTACTCCTAACTTCTACAACAGCACTGAAAATCGAAAGCAGACCAAACTGGTTTCATAAATTTCACTGCTTAGGGACTCCATCTCCAGAGGGAGATCAAGCAAAAATACTCCATTTACTGTAGTGTACTCAAGTTCCATTTAAGCAAATTACAGGTCCCTAACACAAACAAGACAACAAAAAGTTCAAGCTGTTATGTGCTACTAACCACTGATACCACGAAGATAAAGCAAACAAGCCTGTCATAAAACAATGTTTTCAATATTCATATGTCCCAAATCATAGAAGTCCACCCACGTCAGATCAATAATTTAAGATATTGAAATAATTTGTTTTGGGATATTGGATACTAATGACTGACTATCGTATCATATGAAATCTCCTACTGTACACTATTATTCTACAGCAGGGTCCTCCTCCTCCCGACTCAGCCCCCTCAGTGGTGGCTGCTGGCTCCTTTTATAAGGCACCCAGAAGTGCTCCAGGTGCTTGATTACCGAGTTCCGGCTACACTTACGAGTGTGGTGAAAACACTGCCCATAAGCACTCAGGAGTCCCAGCTGCAGCACCCCCTGGCGGCACCTGTGGGACCCAACAAGGCTGCACCAAATTTCAATTCCCTTGGAGCCCTGCGGGAGACCGAGGCACCGCTCCAACCCAGGGGGGTTGCAACCTAGCATCCAGGGGGAGGTATTGAATAGTCCATGGTTGTTCCCCGTGAACATATACTGAATGGGCGTTCTGGTCGGGCATGTGCCCTGGCCGTTCACCACATATGGTATATAACAATGTTTTGGGAATAGGGACACACAGGACTAAAGTAGCTAACATAATTAGTATAGATAGAGATATAGTTTAAACTAACAGCTGTTGGTGGAAATACAAAACAGATAAATCATTTATGGCTTCTTGGTCCAAAGTAATATAGAAATTAGACAAATTAATAGTTGGGAACAACAGAGATAGAGTGTCTTATGCAAAACATGGCTGCAAGTCTGCAGCATGTGATTTGGAATTGGAAAACTCACATATGGGTGGCACAGTGGTAGCACTGCTGCCTCGCAGTTAGGAGACCCGGGTTCACTGCCCAGGTCCTCCCTGCGTGGAGTTTGCATGTTCTCCCCGTGTCTGCATCGGTTTCCTCCCACAGTCCAAAGACATGCAGGTTAGGTGCATTGGTGATTCTGAATTGTGCTTGGTGTGTGTGTACGCCTTGTGGTGGACTGGCGCCCTGCCCAGAGTTTGTTTGCTGCCTTGCGCCCTGTGTTGGCTGGGATTGGCTCCAGCAGACCCTGTAGTTAGGATATAGCGGGTTGGATAATGGATGGATGGATGGAAGCTCGCATACATTTATCGTCTTTTGCACATAGATTAAAGATTGCAGATGAGATGACAGTATATACTGGTTAGGTGGATTGGCATTCTTAAATTACCCCTACTGTGTGTGCTCACTGTGTGATAGACTGTCCAGCTCAGAATAAAGGTGCATTAGAAAACTGATGGATGAAAATATATCTACTAATAGTGCAAATTTTTCAGGACGTGAAACACTACTTGAATTTTAACCAAAGTGCAACGTGCAAATAAAAAAAATTGAACTCAGTCTCTGGCTTTCAAACTCCATTCCTAAACTTAAAAGTTCAGGTTTTAAATTTGCACGCAAATTACATTCTGTATATGATGGAAAATTAGAACAAAATTGTATAAGAAAATAAAGTTGAGGATTGTTAGAAACAATTTAAAAATAAGTTAAATTATTGAATGAAGCTTACTATTTATTTTGCACAACATCTGTTGAGGCTGTTCCCCACTGGCCCTTAATACAGAATCTGCACAGATTACAAAATTTATGAAATATTTGCATTCACAAAATCTTTGAGTATATCTCTTATATTATATATAAATTGGAAAAAAAATGAAACTGCCCCCAGTACTGACAAATTACTCTTGCCTGCTTCAGAAAAGTGTTTTTATGCTGGTAATTTACAATATTTTCTAGAAGCCTAATTTGTAAACCACTATTCTCTTGTTGTTAAAGAGGAGGGAGTGGCTACCATAACACCTGATATATATAAATTCATTGCTGATATTCTCGGAACAACATCAGACAGAACTGTGTTTATGTTAAATGTGAAAGATACTGAATTCAATGGAGTACAATTGAAAGGACATAAGGAGAAGAATTATACTACTGACGATGCAAGTAAATCCTGTTTATAGTAACTCATCTGGCAATTCATCCATCCCTAAACGAAGTCAGCCTGCTGCTGTGTATGTTCTCCTGTATTTTTTTTCAGCTTTTCTGGTGATTCTGACTGTGTGTGGAAACCTTCTGGTCATAATCTCAATTTCACATTTCAGACAGCTTCACACACCAACCAACATACTCATTCTGTCCTTGGCTGTGGCAGATCTTTTATTAGGTATATTTGGAATTCCATTTGCTATGATTAAAATTATTGAAAACTGTTGGTATTTTGGTGAAATCATTTGCTTAGTGTACAATTTAATAGCATATTTTCTAACATCTGTTTCTATTAGCAATTTGGTTTTTATAGCTGGCGATCGCTATATTGCTCTTTGTGACCCATTGCGATACACTTCCATAATAACTGTTTATTTTGTTTGTTTGTTTACTGCACTTGGCTGGGCTTTCTCATTAGCTTACACCATAATAATCATTAGCATGAGTGGAGTTGACAGCAGTGAGGGACAGGATGGTTGTCCACATGACTGTTTTGTTATTCTCAGTGAGACATTTATCATGGTTGATCTAATAATCACATTTATATTGCCTTTCTCTGCAATGATAATTCTGTATCTTAAAATATTTATTGTGGCAAAAAAGCATGCAAATTTAATAAGTTCTACCATACAGAACTGCAAAGGAGGGAAGAATAATATTTCAAAAACGTCTGAAAGAAAAGCTGCAAAAAAATTAGGGATTGTAATAGGAATCTTTTTACTTTGTTGGGTACCTTACTACCTCTGTGGTATAACTGATTCATACTTACATGTTACGGCTCCACCTATAGCAAAAAACATTTTTATTTCACTAGCTTACATCAATTCCTCGATTAATCCAATCATTTATGCTTTAATTTATCCATGGTTTCAGAAATCAGTAAGGCTAATAATAACACTAAAGATTTTGTCTCCTGAATCCTCTTTAATCAGTTTGTCTAAAGATAGCCAGTAAATCCTGCCTATATCACATGTTGCATTCCTAATGGTAAAATAATAAACCTGATATTGTAAATGACAAACCATGACTAAATAAATCAGCAAAGAGAGTTAAACATTAATAAATGATCATATTAAAAATAAAATCCTTTAAGCTAAAATATCTTAAATATGGTACTGCAATGGACTGGTGCCAAATCCATGGCTGGTTCAGAGTTTTAGAATATTATGGTATTGTGTACTAAATGTTTACATTTTTAATCTATTAAAAGTTAAATAATATTGTATCACTATAAAATAATATTAATATTATAGTAAATAGTATATTTAAAGCATCAGTAAATTGTTCACATTTATATATTTTCTATATTTAGTAAATGAAATTTTAAAACAAGAAGTTAACTTCAGCACTTTGTTTAAAAAATAAGACATAAACAAAGCAGGTAATGTTATAAAATGTGTTAAAGGTGACATTTGTGCAAAAATGCTGACATTTTCCTAAAATAAGCTTTAAAAAATGACCAACATCTCACCTGCTGCTTAGAGATACAGTGCCTATAAAATGTATTCATCACCTTGGAGTTTTTCATAATTTATTGCTATGCAACATTGAACCACATTAGATTTAAATTGGCTTTTTGACATTGATCAACAGAAAAATGACTCTTTAATGTGAAAGTGGAAATGTATCTCTTAAAGTGGTCTAAATTTATTACAAATATAAAATAAACAAAATTGGTCATATAAGTATCCAAATCCTTTAATATGACACACTTAAATCCTCAGTGGTATAGCAAATTGATTTGAGAAGTTAAACAGAAACCACTTATCTGTAGTCAAGAGTTTTCAGTTGACTATAGTATAAATGCACTGGCAGCTAGGGGGGCCAGCTTATGGTGAATCAACAGCGTGGCTTAACATACACAATGAGGACAAAGCAACACACCAAGCAACTCCATGAAAAAAATAATTGATAAAGTACAAAGGTAATGGATACAAGAAAATCCAAGTCACTGAAGATCTCTTGGAGAATAGTTAAATCAATCATTAAGACATGGAAGGGGTATGGCACAGTTGTAAATCTGACAAGAGTAGACCATTCACCAAATCTGAGAGATCATTAAAAGAAAAAGACTAGTGAGTAAGGCCACCATAAGAACTCAGGATAACTTTGGTGTTACAAGCTGCAGTAGGTCCAGATTGTAGAGACTGATTGGAGTTGCCTAGGTGCTTCACCTTTATGGAATAGTGGCAAAGAGAAAGTCACTGTTAAGAAGTTGCACATGACGATCTGTGTAGAAGTGGCCAGAATGCACAAAGGGACTGTGAAGTCATCTGGAGGAAGGTTCTATAGTTTGATAAGAACAAAAATGAAATTTTTGGCCATCAGAATAAATTACATGTTTGGTGTAAATCAAACACTTTATATTATCAAAAACATATTACACCATGAACAATTGTGGTGGAAGCATCATGCTGTGGGTGTGCATCTGCAGTAGGCCCTGGAAGACTTGTGAGGGCAGAGGGTAAAATGAATACAGCAAAATACAGGAAACATAGGCCATATGTTTTGGAAATGTACCAAATTAACATTATTTTGGACACAAATGTTTAAATATTTATCAGACAGCCTTGGTGTCACAATGACTCCTAAATAATTAACAGATATATTTTATGTACTCCTAGAAGGAAGAATCTTTTATAACTCAGTGGGTGACTGACATTCTGTATTATTTGAAATTTAAAAAAATCTAATGATTGCTTAGAGGATCTATCCAAATCTTTTTTTTAGATCTTAGCAGGACTTAATTAAAATTAATTAGAGTAATCATATATATAAGGAGGAAAAAGTTTTTATCTGCTTTTGGCTCTCCTCTCTTTCTCTTTCTTTTGGGTGAGGGTTGAATTCCTGTTTTGCTAGGTTTTGTTTTTTCTCTGTTTTCTTTTTTTTATTTTACTGGTGTTGTTTCTAGATTGATTTTGAAGTAATTTGTTGTATACGTTCTGCAAATTGTATCTGTTTGATTGTATATTATGTTACTTTCTTGAAATAAAATTTAAAAAATAAAACTAAAATGACAACTTATTAACAGGTTTTGCCACTGGATTTCACAAAGCACACTCTTTTCTAGTTGGTTGTGAGACTGAACCCTGAAAAGGACTAACATATCGTCCACCATGGTTGAAACTTACCTTTATTCAGTGCTGCTGGGAAGTTCACTGGCTTTCTGTGACTGTAAACTTGGTGCATTAAATTTACCCCTCAGCATATGCAAACCTATTATTTTTGTTCAGTTCTTCTTACTTCATTGCAAGCTACATATGTGCTTAACTTCTTAATCACTAGCTGTCACTAGATAGCCAGAGCACATGCACCATGTTACTGACCAAGCAGGCAGCAGCTCTGCAAAAAAAAGGCAATACCTCTGCAAACTAACACAATAATTAATATAATGTTTGGAGTGGTGAAAATAACCTTCCATAGTAATTCAATAATGCATATTTTTTAAGTAACATAGATATTTTTCCTCCAATTAAATAGTATTCCATTAACTTACTCATTAATTTAAAAAGTAATCTATGTTATTTTTAATATGTTGTCCCCAATACTGAAGCAAAATATTTTAATTTTTTAAAATGTGCATGTAATAGTGATTTAAAGGATGTTCATGTAGTACCACCGTCTTTTTGAATTAGCAATCAAGCTGTATCAACTACAATGCCTTTGATGAATAAAGAATAACACAAAGAAACACACAATGAACCTTGATAAATGTAAAGCTAATTCTAATTTATTTTTAAAATACAGTCACATTTAGTGTACAACACATCACTTTTTTTTTTTTTTTTTTTCCTTAGTCAACAACTGTGAGCACCTGTAATTGAGCACAAGCAATTTCCCTCTGGGATTAATGAAGTTATTTGAATTGAATTGAATTGAATTGAATAGTTAGAGTATAGACAGTATAGATACAGTACATCAAAACACAAAATGACAAGCAAAACAAACCACACAAAATAATATTCAATGTAGACAGAATACAGTATAAAGTTACACTATAAAGACAAATATCATTTATAGTTCATTTAATCATACAAGATTATCTTGCACACTCCTTTGATGTGGTTAGCTATGCTGCCTCATTTTTCCAGATTCCTGGATTTTAAACATCACTCTCACATATTCTCAAGAAACCAGTTTAAAGTTACCAGTCTGGTTATGTCTTTCAATGGGAAGGAAACAGTAGAAATCTCACTGACAGAATATGCAAATTCTACAGAGAGGGTGCCTGTGCGAGTGAGGATTAGAAATGTGTTTTACATTTTGAAAGCGTTCATGTCACTGTAGCATTTGCCAGATTATTTTTTAAACTTTTTCATCTACAGTGAAATGTCCAGAATGTGTGAACATTTCTTATAGAGCATTCACAGTTTTTCAGCCAACAGCTACTCAGATTAAATCAAAATGTTGAAAGAACATTAAAAAAACAAAACAGACTGCTTTGTCTGGACAAAAGAGATTACGAATGAGTATACTGTCTTCCCCATCTCTCAGCTAATCCTTATTCAAGCAGAAGACTGATAGATAACTATGATTAAAAGCCCTGTTTATAAACAGAAACAGATGACAAATTGGGTTGACTGGTGATTCAAATGAATTCAGGCTGAGCACACATGAGCACATGCATTCGGCATAACTGGTTTGTACCAAGGACAGTTCTTTAAGTCAGACCTAACAACAAGCCACTTAAATCTGACAGTCACCTATTAGTATAGTCCTACATTTCTTTTAAAGGTATTTATGTGAGAAATAATGGAACGCTGAGTGGTGCCTTCTAGGACTGATCCAATGATTTTAGCTCATTTTATGCATTAAAGGATTGCTGGCTTAAAGCCACTCAAAGATGGAAAACAAAATGTAACTTTGCAGAGTTGCCATTTTTATATGCACTCCTACTATTAATGATGTCAGGTCAGCTCATTATTTTGGTGATTCGTCCCTGATGTATCTTGTATATCACGGCTGATGTAACTTGTCCAGTGCGGTTGCATAGCCCTTCCTTCAAAGTCGCTGTCCCCAGCGACCTCTTCTAACTCCAAGCAATGGTGCAAAAACTCAACAAAATGGTGGTCTTCTCTCCTGCTTTGGTCATGCAGCCAGTATTGCGGGCACGTAAGAAGGGATTGGAAGAGCTGTGTCGTCAGATGTCGTCAGCAGGGATGTTGCATGCTGCACTGCCAGATGGCACAACTGAGATGTTAAGTTCTGTGCTGTCATTCAGGGTGTTTGACGCTACAACGCTGGTCTGTGAATTCAATTCCTCTTTGTGATGGTAAGAGGCCAACCAGTCGCAGTGCACTACCGCTGCCTGGTGTCCGACCTTTACCTGGTACACTACCTTAAACAACCAGCCCAGGATAGTACACAGCCAGCTGCTGGCCAGTTTATTGTAGAGACTCCTTTTTCACCGGGGGTTGTAGAGCCATACCGGGTCACCAAGAGATAGCAGGTCCCCTTGGCATTGACTGCCCTATGCCCTCTTTGTCCATCACTAGCATCTTTCTGATGGATCCAAGCCAGCAAATGAGTGATCCCCAAACTATCCCGCAAGTCCCTGCAAGCACTGAGGCACTGGAGTATTGTTGATATCAGGCTCAGGGGGTATACCAAAGACCAATGTTACAGGTGTTCACAGATCCTGCCCAATCATCAGAATGGCAGGGGTAAACCCAGTGTACTCCTGGATAGCACAACGATAAGCCCATAGCATGACATAAAGAGGTTAGTCCCAGTCTCTGTGATGTTCTGCTATTAAAACAGAGAGCTGAGTGCCCAGGGTTTGATTATATCTTTCAACAAGCCGGTTATCTTGGGATGCAGCAGAGTGAGTCTTGTGGATATGGAGAAGTCGAAATACCTCCTTCATTATCTTAGATTCAAAGTTTCAACCCTAGTCAGTAGTATTAAGGCAGGGTGCTTCTGTCAAAATTTCAATCAAAAATGATTGATGATTGATGCCCCACCCCATTCCTCTGATTGGTGAATTTAAATGATGTGCCCCACCTCCTCCCCTGTGATTGGTGAATTCCAATCTGCCCCCTCCCTAACCCTGCCCAGACTCCACCTTAATCCCACCCCACCCTCCTGATTGGTCAGGGTTTGTGTCAAGAGCAGTTTGATGGGTGTTGGTCCCACCCAGACCCCACCTTAATCCCAGTTCACCCACCTGATTGGTTCAGGGTTTGTGTCAAGAGCAGTTTGATGGGTGTTAATCCCACCCAGACCCCACCTTAATCCCACCACATCCGCCTGGTTCACTGAGGCAGGAATGTCTTGTCTAGCTTTGATGGTCAATTTTGCAGTCTTGACAGTCTTTTTTCTGGTCGCGGTAGACAATAATGTTCAGCATGGCCTTTTTCCAGGTTTCAGGCAGCATGCCATTAGGACAATCCTTATCTGTTTCAGAAAGTCCGAACGACATTGGTTCCTGTGGAACTTGTCTGTTCACCCACAGCTGTCCTGGAGCTAGGTAAGAGGTATCCGTCTGAGCACAATTAGCGGAGACAGGCGTAGGCATTGACGGTCCTGGAGACTGGAATAAACTGTCTCTCTCAAGGGCATTCGACCAGAGACTGTAATCAGGCCGTAAACTTAAAAATAATAGGTCAGATTCTTAGTTGTCCTGAATGCAGTTGATCTCGACCTCCCTGTCTGAGTTATAGAGTTGGTAAGATTCAGGCTTTGGAGCTTCAGGCGGGACACCTGAGGTTGTTACGCCGACAGCAGTCATTTCAGAGTCTGTAGCAGCTGATATGCGGAGAGCTTTAAAAGCTTCAACGAGTTCTGAAATTGCAGGGTCTTCAGTCTGGTAATCTTGATAACAGGCTGAGTATTTATTGTAAAATGGGAGGGGCATGGCTTAGAATAAAGGCGGGATTTCCATTTCGTCATTGCTCAATTCTGCCCATGTTTTGGACAACTTAGTCTGGCCCTTGTCTGCCGCTTCAGCTTGAAGAAACTCAGGCAGCAAATGTCTTTTAACACCTTTCATCCGGTCATTCAAATAGAGCCTACGGATCTGATGCTTCACTGGGGCATTGGTAGTAGATTCCATTTCTTCACAGAGTCTTTAGAGCCAAAGAAGATGAACTGCTTTTAATACCCAACTTTCAGAAGGGAGGGGTTTAATTGAGTGTGTTCTTTTCACCTGTCAGAGGTGGGCAATTCATGTCTGGACATGTGGATCAGGCAGGGAGGGGGGTGCAAGCCAAAAAACAGGTGTTGACAGACATGGGGGGGCAATGCAGAGGCAGCATTCATCAAACTGCTCTTGATCCAAACCTTGAACAAATCAGGTGGGTGGGGTGGGATTAAGGTGGGATTAGGGAGGGGGCAGGTTGGAATTCACCGATCACACGGGAGGGGTGCATAATTTAAATCCACCAATCAAAGGAAAGGGGCAGGGTACATCATTTAAATCCACCAATCAGAGGAACGGGGTGGAACCATCAAGTCATCAATCATTTTTTATTGACATTTTGAAAGAAGCACCCCGCCTTAATACCACTCTGGTCACTGTGGAGAGTCTCAGGTGCACCAAAATGGCAGAATATCTCTTCCGTAAACCTTTTAGAACAGGTGGATCACATATGCCTTGGGCCACTTTGTAAAAGAATCCATAGCCACAAGGTCTGTGTCTCTGTCTGTGATAGGGAAGGGCCTGAGGAAGTCCACAGCCACTCGCTCCATTGGGGCTCCTGCTTTTAGAGGCTGGAGAGATGCATGCAATTGGCGGAGCTGACCTTTGCAGTCATCACAACAGTGGATGAACATTTCAGCTAACAGCTTCAAGTCTGTTCAGTGCAACTGTTGTCTCAGCCACAGTAGTGTCTTAGAAATGCCAAAGTGTCCCACACCTGGTGGTCTGTGTACCCCCTGAATGGCTTGGTAAAGTAAGTGCCAGTTCACCAGAATTTGTTGAATGTGGTGTCCTTTAACAGGAGTTTATCTTTGATTTAGTATATCTTCGATAAAGCAGTCCACTCAGATCTCAAAACCGCCCCATTGAGAGAAATATGCCTACACTGTGGGCCCGTGGGATATTACTTCAGCCCAGGGCGGGTGTTGTCCCACTGCTATCCATCCCCAAACTGCAGCCAATTCTGGGTTGTTCTCCTGTGCCTTCTAGAATTCAGTTGTGATGATGCTATGCAGTGTGGTCAGCTCTTTCAGTGTCTCTTGTATTGCATGGCATTGAGTGATGGTAGCCTGTTGTTGATTGGCTCTAGCACAGTGGCTGTAGTTTTCTGTGAAGCAAGGTCTTTGTGAAAGGGTATCATCATTGGAGTGTCAGCTTCCAGCTCGGTGCTTTATGACAAAATCATGCTACTGCAGTGCTTCTACCCACCTTGCCACCAGACCCTCTGGCTGTTTGAAATTCAGAAGCCAGGTGAGCGAGGTGTAGTCAGCCCATAACATGAACTAGTGCTCATAAAGTTATGGACAGAATTGTCACAGACTGGAGATACCTGCCAAGAATTCCCGGCATGTTACACAATAATTTTGCTCTGGTTGGTTCAGGCAGCGGCTATAGTGGCCTATCACCTTCTCCATTTCTCCTTCCATTTGGGATAGGACTGTTCTGATGCTCTGAATACTGGTGTCTATGTCCAGGACAAGTGGTGCATTTGGGTCTAAAACAGGAACAGTGATACGGACCCCTTTCAGTTGACAGAATGCAATATCCCATTTTGGTGTCAACCAGTACTCACTGCTCTAGTTGGTCAGTGTGTGAAGTGGTGCTGCTATGTTTGCAAATCCTCTTACAAACTGCTAGTAATAAGATACCAAACCAAGGAAATTGGGGAGCTCCTGCACATTACTGGGTTATGACCAATCATATGCACTGGCAATCTTTTCAGGGTCAGTAGCTATCCCCATTACTATAACCACATGACCCAAAAACTTGGTTTCTCTCCGTAGCATGTGACACTTTACAGGGTTCAGTTTAAATCAGAATTACTAGACACTATAAACTCAATTCAGAGTGGGAAAGCAGCAGGCTCTGAAATGTCTAAAAAAATTCAATTAAGTTAACTCCCCTATTATTAGCAACATTTATAGAAGCCAGAGACAATAATATTTTACGTCAGACTATTCACCAAGTATTAATTACCATCTTTTGTAAGAAAAATAAGGACTTATTACAATGTGCATCATAAAGACCAATCTCACATCTGAATAAAGATGTTGAGATACTCTCCAAAGTTATAGATAAAGGGATGAGAAAGTACATCCTTCAGTAATATCACAAGACCATTTATTAAAGGCAGTACTTAGCTTCCAATCTTCAACGCCTGTTTTATGTTATATATGTATCCATTACGTCTGACACCAAAGAGATCTTATTATCTTTGGATGCACAAAAAAGCATTTGATATAGTGTAATGGGACTACCTTTTCACCACATTGCATAAATTTGGGTTTGGCTCAAACATATGTACAGTACATGGATCAAACTACTGAATACCATTTCTGAAGCTCCAGTTTGTATTAACAAACTTATTTTAGACTACTTCAGTCTAGAACATGGTACTAGACAAGGATTCCCCTGTCACCACTGCTCTTTGCAATCGCATTTGAGCCACTGCCTGTTGACTTTTGAAATGCATCCGAGATAAAGGGGATTATCAGAGAAGGACTTGAACAGGAAATATCACTATATGCACATTATATGGTACTGAATAAACCTTATTTACGCATGTACCACACGCACATTTTTTCCCGAAAATTAGCATTAGAAAATCAGGTCCACGAGGAAATGTAATTCTGTAATTTTTACTTTTTCTGCTTGGGCACTCTCGCTCGCTTCATCGCACTCTTGCGCTCTATCTCTCACTTGCTTGCTTTCTATCTCTCGCTCGCGCTCTCTCTCTTGCTCGCACTCTCTCTCTTGCTCGCACTCTCTCTCTCGCTTGCTTGTTCGCACTCTCTCTCTCTAAATGCTTCCTATACAATCACAACGCGTGTCGTACATGGGGCAAAACGATTTTCGCGATTTTCTTTCTAAAAATTAGGGTGCGCGTCTTACATGGGTAAAAACGGTATGTGAATCACAAAATTCCGTGCCAGAACTCCTAACAGCACTAGAAGAATTTCAAAAGATATCTGGACTCAAAATGAATTTAAATAAAATTGTGCTTTTTCCAGTTAACTCTCTAGCACACAATATTAGACTGGATACCTTCTCTTTTATCTTAGCAGATCAGTTAAAATAACTAGGGGTAAACGTCACAAATAAATATAAAGCTTTTTTTCAACAAAATGTTTCTGTCTGAATGAAAAAACTTAAACGAAACGTGCACAGATGGTCTACCCTCCATCTCACTTTAGCAGGAAAAATCAACACTGTCATGATGAACATCCTTCTTATTCTATTTCAAAGCATCCCCTATACATTAACAAATATTATTTTAAGAAATTAGATTCAATGATAAGATCATTCATTTGGAATTCGAAACATCCACGGATCCAAAGGTCGACTCTACAAAGACCTAAAGCAGAAGGTGGCATGGCACTACTTAACTTTCAATTTTATTACTGGGTGGCAAATATACATGTTATAAAAACCTGGACACTGACACAAACTGACGAACGCACACAAGCTTGGTCCACAATAGAAATAAAATCTTGCAGTACTTCTTTATATTTCTTGCTTTGTACCCCTGTAAATACAAGTTATTGTCAATATACTAACAACCCAATTGTCCTTCATTCACTTAGAATATGGAACCAATGTAGGAAGCAATTCAAGATAAAGAAGCTTTTATGTCTTGCACCTCTACACAATAACCATCTTTTTCCTCCCTCTTAAACTTACACACTTTTAATGTTTAGAAAAAGTACATGATTAGATCATTTAGAGAACTGCATGTAGATAATGTTTATGCATCCTACAATTACACTTCAAATTTAATTCCCCATCAACACAATTTTTCCACTACTTTCAAATTAGAAGCTTTGCTAAACAGAATCTGTCCAATTTTCCTCACCTCCCCCCTATTTCTATTTCCAGAAGAAATACTGATCAGTCACAAAGACTCAGACATCATTTCTATCTTATATATAAAAACATTTTAAAATCCCTTCTTTTCAAAGATCCCAGAGTGCAGTGGGAAAAGGATCTCTTACTTAATATTTTAGAAAAGGAGTGGAAGGCAGCCATGCATAGAATTCACTCTACCATCTAAGCATCCAATTATTCAATATAAAATCCTTTATTAAGCACATCTATCTCATTTTAAATTGTCCAAAATGTTTTCAGGGCAAGATCCAACCTGCAAATGTTGCAATCGAGCTCCAGCCTCACTGGGCCACATATTTTGGGCAAGTAACAAATTAACTTCATTCTGGATCAAAATCTTTAAATGCTTTTCAGACAGCCTTGGTGTCATAATCACTCCTAATCCATTAACAGCTGTGATTGGTGTACTTCGAGATTGGCTTAAAGTGGAGAAGGACCAAAAAACTGTGATTGCCTTTAAATCAGTATTAGCACATAAACTTATTTTGCTCAGCTGGAAAAATCCTAACCCACTGCTTTTAAGTCAGATGGTAACTGATGTTATACGCTATTTGAAATTGGAAAAAAATCTAATTCTTACTTAGAGGATCTGGGTAACTTATGTTACAGTATATACTATTTGAAATTGGAAAAAATCTAATTCTTATTTAGAGGATCTGTTCAAATTTTTTTAAACCCTGGCAGGATCTAATCAATAAAATTTTAGAATATGCATTTATATTGCAGAAAAGGATTCTCTTCCCTCTTTTCTACTTAAGTTTTACTCTGTTTTTACCTCTCTTTCTCTTGGGTGGGGGTTGAATTTAGTTTTGTTAAGCTTGATTTGATTGTACGGAATGTTACTTGCTTTTAATAAAATCAATAAAAATTAATGCTAATGCAAAATTTAATAAACATGACAGCTATTACATTAGTGACTGTCACCACTTTAGCATATACAACATTATCAAAGTACACTCCATTTAATATTTTAAGACATTCCGAGAAGAGTATCCCAGCTAAATTCAGTCCAATCAAAAAATTACTGGGAGTTAATTTTAATATTTCATGGCATGGGCGTTTTTAATATTAAGAGGATGGAGTTAAGGAAAATTTGCTAACTAAGAAGAATAATTTGAAACTTAAGGAATTTTAAATAACATTGTTTTGGGAACAGGAACACACAGGACTAAAGTGTCTAACTCAATTTTTTATATAGCTAAAAATATAGCTTAAACTGACAGCTAAAGGTTTCAATACAGCCACATAAGTAATAGTTTGGCTTCTAGGGCCAAAGTAATATATAAAATAACCAAACAAAGCAATAATTGGGAACAACAGAAAGAGAGCATCTTATGCAAAACATGGCTACAAGTCTGCAGTGTGTGAATTGGAATTGGAAAGCACATATACATTTATTTTTGCACATAGATTAAAACTTACAGATGCGATGAAAATACAGTATATGGAAATGATGT
Source organism: Polypterus bichir lapradei (assembly GCA_026402145.1). Classification (NCBI taxonomy): domain Eukaryota; kingdom Metazoa; phylum Chordata; class Cladistia; order Polypteriformes; family Polypteridae; genus Polypterus; species Polypterus bichir. The sequence goes on along the minus strand of JANRMT010062791.1, from coordinate 109,558,771 downwards.
GGATTGGCATTCCTAAATTGCCTCTAGTGTGTGTGAATATTGTGTGTGTGTTATGATGGAAAATTAGAACAAAATTACATAAGAAAATCAAGTTTACGGTTGTTACAAACAATTTAATAATAAATAAAATTATTGAGGGAAGTTTGCTGTTTATTTCGCACAACATCTATAGGAGATGTGCCCCATTGGCCCTTAATACGGAAACTACACAGGTTGTAAAGCTTGTGAGATATGTGCATTCACAAATTCTAAACTTCCCCCAATGCTGACAAATTTTTGTTGCCTGCTTCAGGAAAATGCTTTCATGCTGATAATTTACATTTTCTAGAAGCCTAATTTGCAAATCACTATTCTCTTGATTCTAAAGAGGAGGGAGTGGCTACCATAACACTAAATTATATAAATTCATTACTGACATTCTCAGAACCACAACATCAGAAAGAACTGTGTTTATTGGAGACATGAAAGATACTGAATTCAGTGGAGTACAATTGAAAGGACATAAGAAGAAGAATTATACTACTGACGATGCAAGTAAATCCTGTTTATAGTAACTCGTCTGGCAATTCATCCATCCCTAAACGAAGTCAGCCTGCTGCTGTGTATGTTCTCCTGTATCTTTTTTCAGCTTTTCTGGTGATTCTGACTGTGTGTGGAAACCTTCTGGTCATAATCTCAATTTCACATTTCAGACAGCTTCACACACCAACCAACATACTCATCCTGTCCTTGGCTGTTGCAGATTTTTTATTAGGTATTTTTGGAATTCCATTTGCTATGATTAAAATTATTGAAAACTGTTGGTATTTTGGTGAAATTCTTTGTTTAGTGTACAAATTAGTAGCATTTTTTCTAACTTCTGTTTCTATTAGCAATCTGGTCTTTATAGCTGTCGATCGCTACATTGCTCTTTGTGATCCATTGCGGTACACTTCCTTAATAACTGTGTATTTTGTTAGTATCTTTACTGCACTTGGCTGGGCTTTCTCATTAGTTTACAATGTAATAATCATTAGTATGAACAGAATTGACAGCAGTGAGGGACAGGATGGTTGTCCACATGACTGTTTTGTTATTCTCAGTGAGACATTTATCATGGTTGATCTAATAATCACATTTATATTGCCTTTCTCTGTAATGATAATTCTGTATTTTAAAATATTTACTGTGGCAAAAAAGCATGCACAATTAATCAGTTCTGCCATACAGAATTGCAAAAGCAGCAAAAATAATATTTCAAAAACGTCTGAAAGAAAAGCTGCAAAAAAATTAGGGATTGTAATAGGTATGTTTTTGCTTTGTTGGGTACCTTACTACCTCTGTGGTATAATTGATTCATACTTACATGTTACTGCTCCACCTTTAGCAAAAAACATTTTTATTTCACTAGCTTACATCAATTCCTCTATTAATCCAATCATTTATGCTTTGGTTTATCCCTGGTTTCAAAAATCAGTCAGACTCATAATAACACTAAAGATTTTGTCTCCTGAATCCTCTTTAATCAGTTTGTTTAAAGATAGCCAGTAAATCCTGCTTATTGCTCTTAATGCATTTCTGATGGTAAAATAATAAACCTGTGAGGGTAAATGATAAAAAATTATTTAAAAAACAGCACAGAGAGTTAAATATCAACCTATAAATAAATGGTGAATTTAATATTTTTAAAAATTCTTTAAGGAAAACTATCTTAAACATGTTCACGATGGACTGGTGCCATCTTCTTGACTGGTTCAGAGTTTTAGAATTTAGTGGTATCTTATCCTAAATGTTTACATTTTTAATAAGTTAAAAGTTAAATAATATTGTATCAGTGAAAAATACTATTATAAATATAGCAAAATAAAATGTTTAAAGCATCAGTAAATTGTTCACTTTTATATGTGTGTTGTAATTAGTAAACTGAAATTTTAAAAGTAGAAGTTGCCTTCTGCAGTTTGTTTAAAAAATAAGACATAAACAAAGCAGGTAATATTATAAAGTATGTTGAAGGTGAACTTTGTAGAAAAAAATGTTGATATGTTTCTAAAATAAGCTCAAAAAATCAGCAGATGAGGAGCGATGACTAACCTCTCACCTGCTTCTTAGAGATATAGTGTCTATAAAAAGTATTCAACACCTTCGAATTTTTCATATTTTATTGTTATGTAACAATGAACCACAGTGAATTTAATTTGGCTTGTTTGACATTGATCTTATCTCTGTAAAGTGATCTAAATTCATTAAAAATATAAAATAAACAAAATTGGTCACATAAGTATCCAAACCCTTTAATGTGACACACCTAAATTCTCAGTGGGTATCCAACTGATTAGCTAGATTGGCCAACCTGTGGTGAATCAACGGCGTGGCTTAACATGTACAATTAGGACAAAACAACACACCAAACTACTCCATGAAAAAATGAAAATCAAGTCACTGAATGTCTCCTGGAGAATATTTAAATCAATCATTAAGACATGGAAGGAGTATGGGAAAGCTGTAAATCAGACTAGAGCAGAACATTCACCAAATCTGAGTGATCCCAAGAGACCCATGATTACTTTAGAGTTATAAGCTACACTGGGTGAGATTTGAGAGACTCTGCATACAACTGTTGCCTGTGTGCTTCACCAGTCTGACCTTTATGGGACTGTTAAAGAAATGCACATGACAATATGCCTAGAGTTTGCCAGAAGGCTCAAGGGTGACTGTGAAGTCAGCTAGAAGAAGGTACTATGGTTTTTGCTCATCAGACTAAATGCCATGTTTAGTATAAGTCAAACACTGTATATTACCAATAACATATCATCCCTACCATGAAGAATGTTGGTGGAAACATCATGATATGAAGGTGCATCTGCAGCAGGGTCAGGAGGACTTGTGAGGGCAGAAGTTAAAATGATTGCAGAAAAATACACAAAAATACACAATCTGCTGTATGTTTTGGGAATGTAGCAAATTAACATAATTTTGGACAAAAATCTGTTTCTAGATTAATTTTGAAGTACTTTGTTCTGTAAGTACTACAAGTTGTATCTTTATGATTGTTATACTATGTTACTCTCCTGAAATAAAATAATAAAACTAAACTGACAGTTTATTAAAAAGGTCTTTGCCACTGGATTGCACAAAGCACACTCTTTTCTGATTAGCTGTGAGACTGAACCCTTAAAAAGACTGGTGTACTGTCCAGTAAGGTTGAAAATGAACTTACACCCAGTGTTCTCTGAGCTTAAACATGTTGTATTAATTTTAACCCTCAGCTCATGCAGGATTAAATGCATACCTATAACTTTTCAGTTGTGGAACTGTTCAGTTCTTTTTACTTGATTGTAAGCTACATATTAGCTTATCTTCCTCCTCACTAGCTGTCACTAGACAAATGTAGCACAAACGTGCACAATACTATCGACCCCAGCAGGCAATGTCTCTGAAAAAAGGTAATAATTCAGCAGAATAACATAATAAATAATATAATTTTTGGGGATGGCAAGAATAAGGTTCCAAAGCAACACAGTAATGCATGTTTGTTTTAAGTAATAAAGGCATTTTTCCTTCAATAAAATAAGTATTACATTAAGTTACTTGTTACTTTAAAAATTTTAAATGTTGTTCCTAACACTGAAACTATATTTTAATTTATAAAAATGTGCATGTAATAGTGAGTTAAAGGATGCTTGTGTGGTAGTGCCAGGCAATAAAAGCTCACAAAATACCATTCAATATAAATAGAATATAATATAAAGTTACAATATAAAGACAAATATTACATATAGTTCATTTAATCATATAACAGCAGTTTGCACACCTCTTGGATAAGGTTATCTCTGCTGTTTCATTTTTCCAAATTCTTAAATTTTAAACTTCAGTCTCACATATTTATAAGAAGCCACTTTAAAGTCACCAGTTAGATTAGCCAACATGTCTTTTGAATGGGAGGAAACAGTAGAAAGCTTACTGATAGAACATACAAATTCTACAGAAAGGGTGCATGTGCAAGTGAAGATTAGAACTCAGGAATCTGGAAAGGTAAGGCAGCAGAGCTAACCACATCCCAACAATGTGCAAGTTAGGGTGATTAGTTTTCTCCAAATTGGTTCAGAATGAGTGTGAGTGCCAGAGTTGGGTACCATCCTTCATATACACATTTGCATTATGTAAATCACATCAGTCCACACTAACACGAATATATCTGAAAATGTGTTTTTCATGTTAAAAGCTTTACTTCCACTCTAGTATTTTTAGATAATTTTTTAAAAGTTTTCATTCACGTGCCATCAAAAATGTGTGAAAATTTATTATTGGGCATGTACAGTTTTTCAGCCAACACTGTTTGTTTATAGAACTAACCAAATTAAAATCAAAAATGTTCAAAGAATGTGGAAAAAATAAAACTGACTGGTTTGTCTGGAGAAAGAATTTTACAAACAAATATACTGTGTTCTTCCCCAATCCTTAAGCAAGCAAAAGACTGAGAGATAACTATGCATAAAAGCCATTTTTATAAATAGAAACAGATCACAGATTGGGTAGACTGGTGAATCAAATGAGTTCATGCTGAGCATACACACACACAACATATGGAATAACTGATTGGTACCAAGGAACACTTCTCTAAAGTAAAACCTAATAGCAGAGCACTTAACTCTGACAGTCACCCGTTAGCAAAATTCCACATGATATAACTTTGTTTAAACGTGTTTATGTCACTGGGCTTCCAGGTGCCATCACCTGGTGAAAGTAGATGCGATTCAAAGAACAGGAAAGAGCCTGATTCTTTTGAGCCACCAGTATGGCACAATAAAAGTGACTGGGACAAAGGTCCAGAATTTCTACATCTATAATTCAGCAAGAGCACAAACACTACTCAAGGACCACCCATCTATCAAACCATCTTTCTTGCAGAGAAATAAACAACTTAATGAATCATCTCACAAAATATTTTCTTTTATTGTTTATTATCTTTTATTACTTATTTTATTATGTTTTATTTATTCTCTAATTAATCTACTGACTTCAGTTTCTGTTTGTTATGTGGTATTTATTACCACTGATCATTATATTGCTATATGTGATCCTTTACTATATTGAATAAAAATTATCGTTCATGCATCACAAATACTTATTGGTACATGTTGGATATTCATCCATCCATCCATTATCCAACCCGCTATATCCTAACTACAGGGTCACGGGGGTCTGCTGGAGCCAATCCTAGCCAACACAGGGCGCAAAGCAGGAAACAAACCCCGGGCAGGGCACCAGCCCACCGCAGGACACACACCCAACAACAACAACATTTATTTATATAGCACATTTTCATACAAAAAATGTAGCTCAAAGTGCTTTACAAAATGAAGAATAGAAAAATAGAAGACACAATAAAAAATAAACATAAGTCAACATTAACATAGAATAAGTAAGGTCCGATGGCCAGGGTGGACAGAAAAAACAAAAAAAAACTCCAGAGGCTGGAGAAAAAAAAAATAAAATCTGTAGGGATTCCAGACCAAGAGACCGCCCAGTCCCCTCTGGGCAATATACCAACATACCAAACACACACTATGGCCAATTTAGAATCGGCAATCCACAAAAACTGCATGTCTTTGGACTTTGGGAGGAAACCGGAGCACCCGGAGGAAACCCACGCAGACATGGGAAGAACATGCAAACTCCACGCAGGGAGGACCCAGGAAGTGAACCCGGGTCCTCTTACTGCAAAGCAGCATTGCTACCCCCCCCCCCCCCCCATATTGTACAGTGTACAAATCAAAATAACTCAAAACGTTCAAAAATGGCTCCAGAGCAACATCTGGTTCTGTGTCCAAAACAGGGACAACTAAAGAAAGAAGGAGTTGGGCTTTTATAAAAGCCAGGGAGGAAGAAGTGGGGTCCAATAATTGAAGCTGGATGTGACCTCGGTAGGGGGCATAGTCATGCAAGGGAAGCAGGAAGTACTTTATGTTTGTTTCCCTTCAGGGAATCTGTAGGAAAAAAACCTACTCTTGTTTTACGCCCTCAGTTAAGCCCTTTGTCTGCCTCCCAAGCGCATGTGTGTGGCAATATCCAATAAAGAATTTTGATAATTGTTGGTGACTGAGTTTCATAAATGTAGAAATGTTCAATAAATCAGCATGCTTACTTAAAATAACATAATTTGAAAAAGGAAGGTGTCATCTTAAAACATTTGTGGTTGCAAAAATGCATACTCATATATTTAATTATGCATCAATATCCTAAATGTTCTCCTGTGATGAAGTAGTATCCATCTTTGATGGATTCTTTCCTTGCTCCTAATACTGTCAGGATAATTTTTAGCCTTTCACTATTATAAATTGGAATAGTCTGTCTAGAGAACACATTTTGTGACAGCTTAAACAGCTTTAGTTCACTTTAGTGTGTGACCTAATATGAAGCAATACAAATTTAATAATGAAGTAATGAGGGCAAATTAAATATCAATGTACAAAATATTGCAATAAATGAAGCATGCATGAAACATATAAAAAAATTAAACCCCAATCTCCATAACCAAAACTGAAGAGCATCAAAAAATGCAAATTTAAAACATTGCTATGATAAAATTGTTAACACTTGCATATACTGTTAAAATTGTTTAAATAAATTTCAGTACGGGAGAACAGAGATGTTGCAAAAGGTTATTGTTTGGTGAATGTGTGATTACTGTACTAGTGACAGAAGTAGAAATTTCCCAGGATCTGTCAGCAATGAGTAGGAAAGGCACGAAAGTGATAGCAAAGAGATGGCATTATTGGGAACTGTATGAATGATGAAGCAACCTTTTAACAAACCAATACAAATCGCAGTGGCATGTCTTGTTTGCTCTGGGTACAAACTCTGTCTCTCTTTTCTTGCAAGGATGATGGGTGATTCACAGGCATGAAAAGCACAAATAGAAAGAAAGGATATGCCAAATGTGTCTCAAATGCCCTACACCATGAAACTCCACTTCTTTTACCAGAACTTAGCATATCCGTCAGGGGCATAACCAGAAATTAATTTCAGTCGAGGATGAGAAAGTATGCAAATTATAATTCTGTTTGTAGTAAATCAGTTGGAGCTGTCATAAAATATATTGCAGGTGGGTAGGGGTTCAAACTTGAGGTCCCTCTGGCTGCACCTGTAATTGAAGTTTGCCCAAATTGCTGTATTTTCTGTGGCTTCTGACAACTGGGCCACAACGTTTCTTATAATAAGCTTTCTCTCAATGATGATTTGCACTTTCACGGAAGGATATTATTTACAACAAGCAATGTCGTCAACAACAACGATCACATTTGGAAATCCACAAATTGCATGAGAACTTTCTTTTGACTGTGTGCAGGTCATGTTATATACTGTAGTGAAATGACTGTTTAGGCAGCTTCGTTTAAAAGTAAATTTTATATAACTTACAGAAAAATACCTCTAGCAATGCATCTTTTGGAATAATCAGAACGTCCATATTTTTGATCAGAGGATCTACCATCTACCATTTTTGACTTTCAACAGATGACTGCAGTGTAAATATTGTGCTTTTTTAAACAATATTTTTTACTATTCCTGCTGGCTTACTCTGTCAATAATATTTTCTATAATATTCACTTCTGTATTCTGTCTTTAACTCTTTTGAAGAATATTTCAGCATTTTAAGAAGATGGCATGTAGTAAAACTGCAGTTTTCCAACTGACAGCATGATGAAAACAGTATAGATATCATTGTGGGAAAGCTTCCCACCACATCCTGAGGCAGTGAGACAAGAGACCATACACATTTGCAAGGGTCACTCATTTTGAAAAAGACATTGAGAGCCTCTTTTCACCAGTGAAAGGAAGTGAATGAACCAGCCAACAGAGTGTTAAGTTTGATCATTTATTCATGTGACATACAGAACATTTTAGAAGTTTTAGTTTTATTACTTGTGCAATTTTAGGTTCCTCTGTTGTCCATAAAGAAAACTACCAAATAATATCTAGTTAAATTTGTGGAAAATAATTTTGCCTACCTTCTTATATGAAAATGCAATTTGCTGTTGACTCAAATGCCCAAAGATGACTGAATTTATTGCCTACTTCTTCTCCTTCAACTGCCTGAAGCTAACATGAATGCAGAATTGAAAACAGCTGCATAAAATCTTTTATAAGGGATGATTGCTATAGGACACTACACAAAATTAAATTAAAGGCAAAACTATATATTGTATTTTGTTTTGATCTGCATTAAAAATGCTTGGTATATGTCATTAAAATGTTCACCATGTTTTTTTTTTTATTTATTTAAAATTTTTACTTCTTTAAAATTTATTTTGCAGGACTGTCCACTGCTGTCAGCTAGTTCCTCTTACTACGTAAATGACAGTAGTGAAGGACAGAATGGTTGTCCACATGACTGTTTTCATTTGCTGAGTGAAGCATTTGTTTTAGTTGATTTAATAACATTTATTTTGCCTTGTTCTCCCATGGTAATTTTGTATTTTAAAATATTTATTGTAGCAAGGAAACATACAGAAATAATAAGTTATATGATGCAAAATAGCAAAGGTGGAAAAAACAGGTGAAAGAAAAGCTACAGAAACATTAGGGATTGTAATGGAAGTCTATTTATTTTGTTGGGCACCTTGCTATATCTCTGGCATACTTGATTCATACTTGTATTTTAGTGCTTTCCACAATAAAAAAATGTTTTTATTTGGCTAACTTTCATTAACTTTCATGTATGAATCCAATCATTTATGCTTTGTTTTATCCCTGTTTTAAAAAATAATTCAATCTCATAATAACACTGAAGACCTTGTCTCCCGAATCTTATTTAATCAGTTTGTTTATACACAACCAGTAAATCTTTTCTTTTGTGTTTGTGTTGCAAAAACTATGTTTAAAATTTGCAAGGGATTTATTCATCTTTTTGTAAAATGACAAATATAATTAATAAATTATATATGTTGCATAGCCCCGAATCAAAAACACAGACTTTTTGACAAATTGACAATGTACTCAAAGTTTGTAAAATCTTGTGATAAAATGTTATTTATCAAGGAAAAATAATTATATGAAGCTGAGTATTTTAGGTATTATTGTTTAAAAAGATGTTTTTTTTCATGAAAAAAGATTGTTAATCATTGCTTGTAATTGGGGACCAAAATTAAGAATGTATTTATTAATAAATAGATCTCTGAAATACACTACAATAAATAATACATTATGAGTAAAATTACATTATGATTGTGTTAAATAGAAATACCCCAAAGAATTGTATATTGGTAGTCATTATTGGTAAGCTAGTGTTAAAATATAGAAATGTTATCTATACTAATAAAAGGCAAAGCCCTCACTGACTCACTCACTCACTCACTGACTCATCACTAATTCTCCAACTTCCCGTTTGGGTGGAAGGCTGAAATTTGGCAGGTTCATTCCTTACAGCTTCCTTACAAAAGCTGGGCAGGTTTCATTTCGAAATTCTACGCGTAATGGTCATAACAGTTTTCTCCATTTACTGTAATGGAGATGAGCTTGAAAGCCGTGGGGGCAGAGTTTTGTGTAACATCATCACGCCTCTCACGTAATCACGCAGTAAGTAGAAAACCAGGAAGAGCCCCCAAAAAGCGCTGAAGAAAACATGCATTATATAATTGAGAAGGCAGCGAAACAATAAGAAGCGAGCGAGTGACATATACAACCATATTCATGAGTTCTGCTACTTCGGAAACAAAGCACGATGTAAACCTAAACTTTAAATTAAGTTCATAGACAGGCTGCCGCTGGCATTTGTAATTTAGTGCCTGCCCATATAAGGCCGTCCGTCAGCGGCAATCCAATAGAAACATTGCCACTAAATATTCACGGGTGAAGGACTGTGCTTATGCAGAGGAAGATGAGATGGTCAGGGTGGTGTTTGGCACAAACTCAGCGAAACTGCGAGAGAAAGTTTTAAGTGCCGGGACTTCGGTAACATTAAATACAGCCATGGACATAGCACGACATGGCACCAGCATAGCTGGGAAACTTCGATGCATGTACACCGAGCGGCTCACGTGAACTGACACAGTGCACAGACAAAAAGCAACAGTTCCAAAGACCGCTGAACAAAAACCGAATTACACAATTGAAAAGACAGCAAAAAAATATGAAGCGTCTGATACATACAAGCATATTCATAAATGCAGCTACTGCGGAAACAAAGCACACGGTGGAAAAAGTCAATGTCCCGCTAAAGGAAGACAGTGTAAAAAAAAAAACCCGTGCATGCAGTGTGTCAGGTCTCAGATAAAGAAGAAGACGAGCTGTTTATTGATGCAGTAAGAAACGAATCGATGAATGAAACCTGTCATCTTTACAACGATTGACAAACACGGAATGTAACTTGAACACAACACATCTTACAAATACGAACCTGATTGAAAGAAATAATGATAATCAAATCCTTGATGATAGCAACACTCAGTAACACTTACAAAACAATTACTGTATATTGACAGTCATGTTACGTTATTTTTAAAATGTTCCCTTTTCTTTTTCATAGCTTCTTTAACACACTACTTCTCCGCTGCGATACGCGGGTATATATATATGTATATATAAAGCCCGATCGACATACTCGAATAATGGATACTTTATTCGCCGTCAATGATTGTTTTGGTAAAGCCATACTCAGTGTATTCATTACATTAACGGTAAAAAAGTAAGAGCTTGGGAAGGATGACTTATTGAGGCACGCAGGCAAAACCACAATAGCACGCGGGCTCGATGTACTGTAGTGCGCGTCAACTCTATCTGAATTGTGCGATCACGTTTGAAAAAATATATCTTCTCAAGTTCTATTTAATCCATATGTGTCAAACTCAAGGCCCGCAGGCCACATCCGGCCCGGTGTGTAATTATATCTGGCCCGCGAGATCATTTTATATACTGTATTATTGTTATTAATGGCCCGGGGATATGAAGCGCTGGTAACACAATAAAATACAGATCCCATAATGCAGCGCTTCAGCTGCCTTGCCGAACACTTACCGCGTTAATCAAGTCTAGCTTATGATGCTGCAAGTTATTGCGAAGCTAGCCCACAAGGTGTCGAAGAGAAAAGGTGATTCTGAAAATAGAGCCTTTAAAAACCGATGGGAGGCTGAGTATATGTTTACTGATATTGCCGGTAAACCCGTGTGTCTCATTTCTGGAGCAAATGTGGGTGTAATTACAGAATTTAATCTAAGACGGCACTATGAGACAAAACATCAAGATAACCTGAAAGACCTGAATGCAATGCAGAAGATACAGAAAGCAGAAGAGTTAAAGAAGAATCTGACACTTCAGCAGACGTTTTTACCCGTGCAAAATCACAAAGTGATTTCAAGTGAAGCTACTTTTATGGGAGACACAAATGCACCAGTGCAACTTGCCCCACTTTCCCTGTTGCCAAGTAATGTTGAACCAAGTCGACACTCCGGTGTTCCCAAATACGCACTTTGTTCATAAACTGAGCGCACTGTGCACTGAGTTCGCACGGCGCTTTGGTGACTTTGAAGAACAAAAAAAGAATTTTGAGTTGTTTCGCAACCTATTTGCTATCGATGTGGAAACTGCACCTGTGCAGATTCAGATGGAGGTGATTGAGCTGCAGTGTAATGGCACACTGAAGGCAAAGTACGATACTGCACGGACCGCACAGTTTATTCACTCCATTCCCGCGCAAATGCTCCAGCTCCGTCTACATACGGCTCGAACCTTGTGCATGTTTGGTAGCACATATCTGTGTGAGAAGCTCTTCTCAGTCATGAAGACTAACAAAACAGCACACAGGAGTCGCCTCACTGATGAGCACCTGCAGTCCATCCTAAGAATCTCCAAAACACAGAACCTCACACCAAACATAAACGAACTTGTTGCCAAAAAAAGATGCCAGGCTTCCAAATCTGATAAAATGACATAAGAGCAAAGACAACTGAATGATTTGATTTGTTATTGCTGAAAAGAACAAATTTTATTTATGTTTCCAGGTTTTGTTATGCACCATGTTCATATTTGAATTTGTATAATTTTGACAGGATATATTTTTATGGAGAGCAAAATCTTTTGGGATATTTAAAATTTAAGTTTATTTTTTATATAAAATTACATAAGAGTAAAGAAATTTGAATGTTTGTTCTTTTAACATTTACTTTATTTCTAACTTGTATAATTTAGACAGGATATATTTTTATGGAGAGCAAAATATTATAAGTTATTTAAGGTTTGAGTTGATTTATTCCGGAATAATATTCTGTCGACTAAATAAAAATTCCTTCTATTTAAAATTTAAATAGAACTTCAACATATACAATAGTTGTGTGTGTGTGTGTGTATGTATATATGTAGATATGTACAGTATGTATATATATGTTTATATATATGTGTGTGTATGTATATATATATGTATTTGTGTGTATATATGTGTGTGTATGTATATGTATGTGTGTATATGTAGATGTTTCCTTTTCTTTTTCATTGCTTCTTTAACACACTACTTCTCCGCTGCGAAGCGCAGGTATTTTGCTATATATATATATATATATATGTATGTGTGTATATATATATGTATATATATATATATGTATATATATATAACTGTGTATATATATATATGTATATATGTCTATATTTGTATATGTGTATATGTATATATATATGATGTGTATATATATGTTTATATATGTGTTTGTCTGTGTGTGTATATATATATATATATATATATAATATATATGCCAGCAACACTCATGACAATGACAAAACAATTACATTGTCAATCAATTTACGTTATTATTAAAATGTTTCCTTTTCTTTTTACTTCTCCGCTGCCAAGCGCGGGTATTTTGCTATATATATATATAGATATATATATATAGATAGATATGACAGCAACACTCATATCAATGACAAAACAATTACATTAACAATCAAGTTACATTAT
>JANRMT010062791.1:109508137-109540846 GCA_026402145.1 Polypterus bichir lapradei | reverse complement strand
AAAGAGCTTGAGTTTACAATATTCATGTCCATGTCTATTATTTGATTCTGTCGCCCACTAAAACCCTTTTAAATTAAAAAAACACATTTGCGATTTTGGGCAGATTTACATGTGCGATTACATACGATTAATCAAGATTAATTATTACACAGCCTCTAATTAATTGGATTAATTTTTTTAATCGAGTCCCACCCCTAATATATATATGTAGATTTGTATATATATATATATATGTTTATATACAGTATATATGTAGATATGTATATGTGTATATATGTATATATATGTGTGTGTGTGTATATATATATATGTGTATATATGTATATATATTTATATGTGTATATATATATATATATGATGTGTATATATATGTTTATATATGTGTGTGTGTGTGAGTGTATATATATATGCCAGCAACACTCATGACAATGACAAAACAATTATATTGTCAATCATGTTACGTTATTATTAAAATGTTTCCTTTTCTTTTTAGTTCTCTGCTGCCAAACGCGGGTATTTTGCTATGTATATATATATATATAGATATATAGATATATATATATATAGATAGAGAGAGAGAGAGAGAGAGAGATGACAACAACACTATATATGATGTAGATAGGTATGTATATATATATGTGTATATGTAGATATGTATGTATATATGTATATATATATATATATATATATATATATGTATGTAGACTCGTAGACTCAAACCGATTATAACAGCAGCAATCCAAGCTGTGAGAAAACACTAAAAAGGAGGCGTGTCAGACGTCGTGGTACATTTTCTGATGCAGCAAGATGAAAACAACTTTGTGACGCTGCGACCAAATACACAAAATAATTACTTTGACAATCATGTTACGTTATTTTCAAAATGTTTCCTTTTCTTTTTCTTTACTTCTTTAACACACTACTTCTCCGCTGCGAAGCGCGGGTATTTTGCTAGTTAGTTTATAAGTACATTGACACAAGTAAGCTATAAATAGAAACGTCTGAAAAAAGGAAAGTTCTTGTTAACTTAAGATGCTAGTGGTTGCAACTTGTAATAAAGAGACAAAATACTCATAAAGGTTTGGAGTTTTCCGGCCCCGTATACTGCAAACAAATGAGCCAAAGTAGATTGATACAAGAATAGTTCATCTAACAGAGACTGCTAGAATGGCGGAATGGGGGAAGATTTATGGTGAGGGACCGGAAATGAAGAGTGATGAATGCTGGGAAGGAACCGAGATGGATTCTGGGGTTGATGACGTCATCAGGACTCGACAGAGGGAGGGCAGAAGTGGTGATGCGTGGTCAGGAAAACATAGCAGGATCATGGCAGTGGTGCGTCTTTCTACAGAATAAAAGAGAGAGAGGTTAGTACCCCGCCAATCTCTTCTGGCATGCGCTTTCACGCTACAGTTTAGGTCCCTCCGCAGCCCCCTAATCGCACGTGCGTGACATGACCCCCCCCTCAGCCCAGACCCATCGGGTCGGGCGGCCCGAACCGAGAGGTCGTGAACCCGGGAGAGGGCATCAGCGTTGGCTTGAAGGGGACCCTAAAGATAAGCGACAGTAAACTTGTAAGGCTGCAGGTTCAAAAACCACTGGTGACTTGGGGGTTCGACTCTTTATGAAGTGCCATCCACTGCAAGGCGGCATGGTCCGTCAGTAGAGTGAACTCACGACCCAACAGATAGTACCTCAGATGAGTCACCGCCCACTTAATAGCCAAGGCCTCCCTCTCCACAGCCGCATACCTGGTCTCCCAGTCCAACAATTTCCGGCTTAGGTAGAATACGGTGTGTTCGACACACATCGATGCTCTGGCTCAGCACGGCGCCCAGGCCTGTGTCCGAAGCATTGGTCTGGAGAATAAAAGGTAAAGAAAAGTCAGTGGTTTTTAGTATAGGTGCTGATGTCAGGGCCTTCTTCAGGTCACCAAATGCCTGTTCCGTCTTGTCGTCCCATGCCACATATAAAGGAGCCCGTTTCTTTGTGAGATTAGTCAAGGGCGCTGCCCTTTCAGAGAAATGGGGCACGAACTGGTGGTAATACCCTGCTAACCCCAAGAAGGCTTGCACCTGTTTCTTGGTAATTGGACGGGGCCATTCCAAGATGTCTTTTATTTTGGAACATTGTGGTTTTACTTGTCCTCGCCCCACTAGGTAGCCTAAATATTTGGCCTCCTTTAAGCCGAAGAAACACTTGCGGGGATTAATGCGGAGACCGGCTTTCGCTAGCGTCGAGAGAACCGTAAACACCTGCAATATATGTTCCTCCCAGGTGCCGGAATAAATTACCACGTCATCCAGGTAGGCGGCACAATAGGACTGATGGGGCCTGAGCACTCTATCTACCAGACGCTGGAAGATCGCAGGTGCCCCGTGCAGTCCAAATGGGAGGACCTTATATTGCCAATGTCCACTAGGGGTACTAAAGGCAGTTTTTTCTTTCACAGATGCCGCTAAGGGAATTTGCCAGTACTCTTCGGTCATATCAAGAGTAGTCAAACATCGAGCCATACCCAGCCACTCAATAAGGTCATCGACCCGAGGCATTGGGTAAGTGTCGAATTTGGAGACCTGGTTCAGACATCTAAAGTCATTGCAGAATCTCCATGAGCCATCTGGTTTAAAAACGAGGACGATTGGGCAGGACCATGGACTGTGACTTTCCTCAATAATGTCCAGGTCCAACATCCGCTGGATTTCCAGCTCTACTTCCGCGCGTTTGGCCTCTGGGAGGCGATAAGGTCGTTCCCTGACTAGCACCCCGGGCTCTGTAATGATATCATGTTCAATCAGCGAAGTACAGCCAGGTAATTCGCCAACTACTTCAGGGACGGCTAATATGGTCTGCTCTAACTCCTGCCGTTGTTGGCTTGTCAGCTCTGGACCGAAGTTAAGAGCCGACTTGTCTGCGAAAAGGGAGAGGGCCAGCCCGGAGTGTGGAGTTTCCTACCTGATTCTCCATGGCTTTAATAAGTTCACGTGGTAGACCCTCTTGCTCTGTCGACGATTCGGTTGTTTCACCAAATAATCAACAAGCCCTTTTCTTTCCTTGATCTCATAAGGGTCCTGCCAATGAGCTAATAATTTGGAATGGGAGGTGGGAACAAGCACCATTACCCGATCTCCAGGGTGAAACTCCCTGAGGACCGAATTCCGGTTATAACACCGCGCTTGCGCTGTTTGAGCGCGTATCATATGCTCTTTTAGAACAGGTCGAATTTTAGTTAATCTATCGCGCAGTTGCACGACATATTCTAATACATTAGTAGAAGGAGGAGTTTCATCTTCCCATCCTTCCTTTACTATGTCCAAAAGTCCCCAGGGTTGGCATCCATACAGGAGCTCAAAAGGGGAAAAACCCGTGGAGGCGCGAGGCACCTCCCGGTAGACAAAAAGCACGAGAGGCAAAAGCTGGTCCCAGTTCCTACCATCCGCATTGACTACTTTGCGCAGCATCTGATTAAGCGTCTGATTAAACCGCTCTACCAACCCGTCAGTTTGCGGGTGATAGACAGACGTTTTGAGATGCTTAATATGGAGTAACTTGGCCACCTCCCTGAACGTATCTGAAGTAAAAGGAGTACCTCGGTCCATAAGGACTTATTTAGGTATTCCCAGCCTAGAAAAAAGAAGGACTAATTCCCGTACGATATTTTTTGTATTAGCGGATTGCAACGGAACCGCCTCTGGGTATCGTTTCGTGTAATCAACCATGACCAATATATATTTATGGCCACAGGTCGAGGGCTCCAGGGGTTCAACAAGATCGATACCGATCCTTTCAAAGGGAACATCGATTAGGGGAATTGGAACAAGAGGAGCGCGGTCCCTCCTAGGAATCGTCAGAACGTCTGACCTCCTCATTTATTCCAGGCCAATAAAACGGAGTTTAATTCTCTCTAATGTTTTTTCGGCCCCGAGATGGGCGCCTAGGAGGTAGGCATGAGCTAGTTCGCAGACCTCCCGCCGGAAGGTCTTTGGTACTAGCAACAATTTCCAAACCTCATCCTCGTGACTAGCGACTCGATACAACAGATTGTTGTCCAAAACAAAGTAGGCCTCCGGTGGCAGGGAACTAGTATCCATTTGGCCATTAACAGACACAACAGCATTCCGGGCGAACTTTAGGGAGTCATCATTCCACTACTCCCGTTTAAACGAGGCGGGCGTAGATCTAAACTGGTGATCCATATTGTCTAAAGGATCAATATGTCTTGAAAAATATTAATTTTACTGCTCGGGCCCTCCCCTGGATCTATTTCTGTGTTTGGGTCCATCGCTTGAATATTTTCCTCCCTCCCACCTACGCCATCAATGTTCGCCAGTAAACACGGCATGGGGGGCTGCGGGGATGGTGCCCTGCCCCTTCATAATAAGACCCAACTTGGATACAGGAGTGGTTTTTATTCTACCATGGTTAATCTGAGACCAGTCATGTCCTAAAATTACTGGAAAGGGAGGTTTGGGTAACACAGCTTCAGACAGCCGAGTCAAGTTTCCCTCCCAGGAAATGTAACAGCAAGCGGACTTATATGATCTGGTCTTCCCATGCACACATGTAACTTTCGTATATTGCCCAAGCCACTGTTGCGGTAGAATAAAACTGCGAGCTACAATTGTAATGTTGCTGCCGTTATCAAATAAAGCCACAACCGTATGCCCGTTCACCAACACCACTCCCAAATTCAGAATCGCCAGAGGATTAGACAGAGCACAATACCTCTCACTGGTGGCCCAACTGCAATCCATCGGCTCCACATTCCCCATGTTTAGAGGACAGGCTGGCAGCAGATGTCCGGCCTCACCACACTTGAAACAGCGAGGTCCGGCCGGCTTTTCTCTGAGCTTTGATGAAGCTTCCGCAGCGTGCCGGGAGGGCTCTGGGTTAACAGCACATCCCTGTCAAGCTCCGTGAGCTGGCCTTTCCAACCCCCTGGTTCGGTGCACCGCGAGTTGACGCTCCAGGACCTCTAAGAGGCCCTTCATATCCTTGTAAGGATGTCTTCGGACCTGCTGGGCGAGATAATTAGGCATTGAATTGACTAAACCTTCACATGTGACCTGTTCAACCACTTGGCGTGCCTGGGGTCCTTCTGACCTTAGCCAATGGCCCATCTTGCCCCAAAATTCAAATGCTTGTGCTCGGGCAGGGCGATCAGGGTCGAACTGCCAATTCCTCCAGTCACTCGCCTCCTGGTCCGATGTAATGCTGTAGCAGCTGAGTATCTCAGCTTTTAGGAGGTCATAATTCGCGGCTTCCTCCTCGGGGAGATCGTAATAAGCTCACTGCGCGGCCCATTTCAGGTACGGCGCTAATATGGACGCCCACTCCGTCCTCTGCCACTGATTCCAGGTGGCGGTGCGTTCGAAGATACCCAGATATGATTCTATATCGTCAGCCTCCGTGAATAGAACGATAGGAGGAGGTGGAGGTTGAGGTGGCTCGGGTCTTACCGCTTCTGCCGAGGCCAACCGGGCTTTGGTTTCCTCCAACTCACGTTTTGTCGCGGCTTGTTCGTGCTGCAGAGCTTGGATCTGGGCTGCCATTCCTGTCAATATGGTGTTGATGTCCTGTCCTTCAGACATTTTTTGGACGTTTTCTGAATCCTGCCAACTACGCCACTGTAATAAAGAGACAAAATACTCATAAAGATTTGGGGTTTTCTGCCCCCGTATACTGCAAACAAATGAGCCAAAGTAGATTGATACAAGAATAGTTCATCTAACAGAGACTGCTAGAATGGCGGAATGGGGGAAGATTTATATTGAGGGACCGGAAATGAGGAGTGATGAATGCTGGGAAGGAACCGAGATGGATTCTGGGATTGATGACGTCATCAGGACTCGACAGAGGGAGGGCAGAAGTGGTTATGCCTGGTCAGGAAAACATAGCAGAATCATGGAGGCGGTGCGTCTTTCTTTCTGCAGAATAAAAGAGAGAGAGGTTAGTACCCTGCCAATCTCTTCTGGCATGCGCTTTCACCCTACAGTTTAGGTCCCTCTGCAGTCCCCTAATCGCACGTGCGTGACAAAATGCATAACTGTTTTTTTATGTTCCAGTGTTGTAAATTTGCATTTTTATAGTGTGATTGTGTACTAAAAACTAAATGTTCTATTATTTTTTTCTGCTTTACTAAACTGTCCTACATCTCTTATGTTTCAATTTCTGACCAGCTTCTGTCCATTTAATGAGTACTGTCCTCTTATTTTCTGTTGCACATTACCTTGATACCCATAGCACTTCAGTGGAATAATAAGTCTCTAAATGAATGGTCAGTTTTTCAAATGAATAGTCACAGCACACGCAGCTTAAGGAAGGGGGTGTGGTAGTGTAGCCGGAGCAGTTTGTGGGAGCAATACGGGCATGGATGTATCTGCACTGAAGTGCACAGGTGTGGGATTGCCTGTGTCCATAATTGATGCGTCCCCACATCCCCATTATAAGCAGAAGGAGTGCGGAGGGAGAAAAAAGGATGGGAGAGAAAAGAGAGAAGTGACTGAGGTTAAGGGAAGAAGAAGACAGGAGGCACTGAGAGCTGGTGCAGGAGCAAGTGAGCAAGGAAAAGAGACCAGTCTCACTGGTTATGGCAGGCAGCTGAGAGAAGAGCCCCTAGAATGGGTGTTTGGTCAACACTCCTGGGGCTGATAGAAGCGGCTGCTTCTAGGAGCTGGAGTGACCGGCAGTATGGAGGCAGGAAGGAAGGCAGTGGGAGTCGAGGAGGCTTGGGAGGGTGAGCCTCAACGTGAGCGCCCTGGCCATTGGAAAACTCAAATCTCAGTCAGAAGGGATGAGCTCTACGTAGCCAGGGAACAGAAGGCTACCAGACTAGTGTGAAAGGCAGCTTCACCTGCTGATAGGACAACTCCCCTGTTGCAGGACCCGTATGGGAGAAGCAGGGGAGCCACGAGCTAAAGGAAGAAGGCACCAGGTGGAATGTACATATGATACAGAACATATATGAGAAGCAGCTGTCCCCTTGAATTCTTAAAAACATTTTTCTTTTAAAACATTTCTTTTGAAACTGTATTCAAGAAATAGTAAAATATTCAACATATGAACAGTTAGCATTTGTAATTTCCGGGTTTGGTAATCATTTAATTTTATTTTTTTTTTCCAGTTGGTTACATTGTTAATGCCATAGTCTCTTTCCTAGTGGTTGGGTAATCAAATCGCTTATGAAGTCTTGTACATTTTTTAGAATCACGCCTAGTGACTGCTTCTTCAGCATACCTCCACAAGCTTCCCAAAGCATGTAGGTGCTGTCATCTTTGATAGTGGGTAGTATAATCAACATGTTTTAGAAATTAATTCCTTAATAATTAGAACACTTTGAGTGGATTGTAACAAGTATTTTTAAGATTTTTTTCCTGTGATCATAATACTTCTGTCATGCATTTTTCCTTAAAATAAGTTATATTATAAAACATAGAAAAATGTGTAAAAAATTGTCAGTATAGTTTCTGAATTTGAACGTATAAATCAAGACAAGTTTATTATGAAAAACTCTATTTGAACTCTCTAGAGGAGGACTTGTAACTTCATTTTCCATGTGAATTAGACACGCATTAAAAAATACTTATTTTATTATGCAACAGCACTGAAAGGTTATTGATCTCCTACTTTGCTAGATGGCACTTAAATGTCAATACAGTTGGAAAACATGTGAAGCCCATAACGTGTCAATGTCTAGTCACTATTCAGGGACTGGATGTAATGGTGGTCCACTCCTAGAAGCACTTGGGGGTCCACATCAATGAAAGGTTGGAATGGTCTCATAACACACAGGTACTATGTAAGAAAGAGCAGAATAGACTCTTTTTCCTCAGGACACTACCTTCCTTTAATGTGGGAAATTACATCTTTCACATCTTCTATAACTCTGTGATGGCCAGTGCGATTTTCTATGCTGTGGTGTACTAGGCTGGTAACATCACTTCAAGAGATGCTCACTGAATCAACAATCTAATTAAAAGGGCAGGTTCAGTTATGAGATGCACTCTGGACTAATAGATGTAGTAGCAAATGAAGAAATGGAGACAAACCTATGTGCCATTATGAACAATTCTGCACAATTTCTCTCCTACACACTAATACTGAAGACTTTCAGTCCACAAATTATTCAGCAGAAGTGTGTCTGCATAATGCCTTGCTAGGACCGTGACAGTCAAGTCAGAAGCTTCATTTCTTTATAATTTTTCTACATTCTGGTCATTCTGGCGTGTGTTCAGACCATAGTATATGTATGTATGTGTGTGTCTATGTGTGTCTATCTATCTATCTATCTAATAGAGATTTTAATTTATAGACTATAGTAAGCATGCAGACTCAGGATGCAGATTCTAAACAGGAGGTGAAAGTAAATGGAGAATCAGACACAGAAAGGCAGAGATACCTCAGGTCTTCATTGACTGCGGTGCTTTGTGATGCAGTCTGATTCTGGACTAATAACAGCAATGATAATCGAAGTAAAACCTTTAATTTAAAACAACAAAATATTGTCAGAATGCTACACTCTGCCTAAGCCTGTTGCACTTTTTAATATCCAGATATCTCCCCAGTCTTTTCATTAAAATGACTATCACCAAACTTGTGTTAAATGTATATTTTAGGAAGTCATTAAGTAACATCCTGAAGCATTCTTGCTCCAATTCAGAGTCACAGTGGGGTATGACCCATCATAACAGCATTGTAAACAAGGCAGGATTCATCAAAGGTCTGAGTGCCAGTTTATCTCAGGTCTCACTCGGAGTCACACACTCACACTGCAACAGTTTTGAATTGCTTAACCTGTATGTCATTAGGGATAAGTTAGAAAACCAGAGTAACCAGTAAAAAAATCTCCATACAGGGAGAACTCCACACAGACAACAAACGGAACTCAAATACTCAAACCCACCTGGATTTGTGAAATTGCAGAGGTAATGTTTGTATCTAGCTGCCACTCACTGTCAACAAAATGTGAACCTGAATTTTATGTTTATAATAACTTTTTTATATTTCTACAGTTGGATTACTGTCAGGATGACTTAGGGCACACACTAAGACTGAACCACCAGCCTTAAGGCTTAACAATCTAAAAACAAATATGTTTTATTTAAACACAGAATGTGGTTAAAGCCACCAGATTGCCATTTTGGGAGCTGACTGAAATAACAACCAGCATCTCTAGGAGTCCTGCGGGCTCATAATTGGCTATTATTGTCTTATGCAACAACATAAAGTATCTACATCAGCAATACATTCATATTCCAGGAGAGCTCTAGAGACACACAACTAGTCTTGCTGCTTCTATAAATATCAGTTGTTTGTTAGTGTTCTAAAGGAATATGTTCTGGTTTGTTTTTACTTCAAGACTCTTATAAATTGAACATTAATGGATGGCAGTTATTTGAAGTCTCAGCAGCTTGCACAGTATTGCTATCCACATGACAATCGATCCTGCCTCCGAGAAATAAGATCGTCAGCTGTGTATGGAATGTTGTACATTTTGTCAGCACTTTCTGTGATGCTAACCGTGGTGGGAAACTTACTGGTTGTCATTTCTGTCTCTCATTTTAAGCAGCTTCACACACCGAGCAACCTCCTTGTGCTTTCACTTGCAGCAGCAGATTTTTTGATTGGCATTTTTTTGATGCCCTTTAATATATCAAAAATCATTGAAAATTGCTGGTATTTTGGAGACAGATTCTGCTTTTTCAATGCTTTAGTCGATTACACACTGACATCAGTTTCTATAAGTAATTTAATATTTATAGCCATTGATCGCTACGTTGCTATATGTGATCCTTTACTTTACTCTGCTAAAATTACAGTTCCTATTGTACAGTTAATCATTATGACTAATTGGATATTTTCTATGGTATACACATGGGCAGTTTTCTTTTTTAAGAGATATTACATTTCTTTTGGTAGTGTCAGTGTTTGTGTAGGAGATTGTGAAGGATTCTATGCTGAATCTTGGGTGTTAATGGAGTTTATCATTATGTTTCTTATTCCTTGTGCTGTGATGGCGAGTCTGTATTCCAAAATCTTCTTAGTTGCAAGGAGACATTTGAAAATAATTAATTCTGTCAATCAGCGAACTTGTACTAAAGAATTACATCAAAACAAAAGACCAAAAAATTCAGAAAGAAAAGCAGCAAAAACACTGGGAGTTGTAATATCAGTTTACTTAATTTGCTGGGTGCCTTTCTATACATGCAAAATAATTTATACTTACACTACTTTGCCTGTACCTAATGTCTTCTTTAATATTTTGGTATGGCTCATTTATTTTAACTCTGGCATGAATCCAATTATATATGCTTTGTTTTATCCCTGGTTTAAGAAATCAGTAAAGCTCATAGTGACATTAAAAATATGCAATCTTGAATCATCATTGATAAATTTATTTTCTGTAAACAATTAGGTGCATGTTATTTTCATATTTCTTATCCCGAGTGAGAGTTAAAGAGATGTGTTAGCAAATGACTGAAGCATGTGCATGCATAACTTTAGGAAATATTTATAAGAAGGCATGCTCAAATAGAATTGCCAAATTATTCCATGCATTAGTTGGAGTGGAGAAGATGTGAGTAAAACACATAACTTCATATATAAATGAAAGAGCATACCAAGCAATGCAGTCACAACTCAAGCAGGGGATATAGAAATGTATTTATGGGCTGCATCTCAATCCTCCAGCTCTCTTACTAACATTGTATAAATGGCTTTTTATCATGGAGCCCTGTTAGTTAATGTATGTTTAAAGTACAGGGGTTAAAATACTATTGATAGTTGTTACTAATTTACTGCAATTAAACATACGGTATACAAATCTTGTTCAGCTGTTTATTTTAGGATGCAGCTTTGCTAAGGATAAGTTCTCCAGGAGATAAGTCAGGACTTGATTTTACAGTATAATTTCTGGTATTTTATAATGTCACTTATATGTTGTGATATTTTGCATATAAGTTGATACATATTTTGTATGTCTTTATTTGTAACTTAGGCAAAACTAAGTCAGGAAAGTGAATTTTATGACAGAGTTGGGGGAAGTGCCTGAAACAAGTTTGGTAAATGTTTCTCTGAAGTCTCTCAACACCCACACAAAGCCAGGCTGCCTAACTGCCAAGCTTTACCTTAACATATGGTTTTGGGGAATGGCAGGTGTTAAGATGTTCTTTGCCGCATTGGTCTGAAGCATGGCTGTTTGGAATTGGCTTGTATCAAAAGCCTTTAAGTACTGTGACACCCTATTGGCTGTAGGGGTTGGACAGAAAACTCATAAATTTGCTTGATTTTTCTCACCATCTCTCTCTCTTACTAACATCTGATGAAGGAGCATCTCACACCATGAACTGACAAGGACAACACAATGAAGAGCACAGCTTGGCACCCATATTGAGAAAGGCATGTTCTGAAGAAGAAAGCTGACCACAAAATGATGCCTTAACTAGAGACATTTTAAGTAACTAACAAGTCTGTGTGCTGCCTGAAATTACACATTACCATTTATCAGGTTGTATGGTTGCCAATATTCAAATGTATTTTGCATATTATTATTTATGAATATTATTAATAATAAATTGTTTAAATTGTAAGTTACCTCCTGCTTGTCTTTTACTACACCTAATTGCCTGAGGTTATACATGTAGAAGGGAAGGTGGGGAGAAGTTATATACTGTAATACCTTATAAACAGTGGTAAAACTGTGAGATTAGAGGCATTCTGAGAAAGGTTACATACTCATAATGCAAAAGGGGAAATTAGAGCAATATATTACTCTACCAAGACAAAACATGGCACAAGGGATTATGATATGCTAACGCCCACCTAAGAGAGTAATCATGGAACACACTGAGTTTTTTTTCTATGTGGGTGCGGCAATGCGCTGTATCCACGCATGCTCCCAACCTCTCTCTCTCTCTCTCACTATCTATTGTGCCCACGTGACCACATGGTATTACCCAAACTATTCCAAAGCAACGTTTGGAGTGTTTTGTGTTTTTTGTATCTCACATCCTCATATACCTTTACCGTAAAAGCATCCCTTATCTACAATGGAGCATTCAATCAGAAGAAAACATGAAGCTGGTTTTAATTTAAACATGGTTGAAGTAGTAAAAGAAATTGGTAACTGCGCTGCTGCAACAAAATTCAATGCATCTGAGAAACTGATTTGAGATTGGAGGAGGCAAGAAGATGTTAAAAAAAAAATTAAGTGTCGCATTTTTGATCGGGCATACAAGTCAGGGTCTGATTTTATGATCAATTTTACGAGTTTCAAGACCCGACTTATACGTGAGTATAAACGGTATATATAATGTGTATCCACTTCAGCATGGTAGCACAGTGGTAAGGAGACCAGTGGTCACACCCTGGGGTCCTCCCTGCATGGAGTGTGCATGTTTTCTCTGTGTCTGTGTGGATTTCATCTGGGTGGTATGGTTTCCTCCCACTGTCCGAAGACATGCAGGTGTAGTGAAGCTAAATTGGACCTGGTGTGTGTCTGTGTGTGTTGTTCCTGCAATGGACTGATGCCTGGTCCAGGGTTTGTTCCTGTCTTGTGCTTTGTGCTTGCCTGGGATAGGCCCCAGCATCCTCGTGGCCTGGATTAAGCAGAAAAGAAAATCACATGACATGATACTTCCTTCTACACTGCAGGACTCTCTATTTGTAAGCATACATCAGGTAAACAGTTACTTGTACTGTACTTGAAGCATTGACACCAATCTCATTATTTTCTAATATTATAGCTTGAAAGCTAAATGGTTATGGAATTCTTTGTGCTATATTGTCATTAACTTAAAAAAGAAACTCTGATGCTGAAAAAAGTTGTAAATGATGTGAACAACATTCTTTGATATTTTCACAAAATACATTTTATTAGAGATTCATATAATATACTCTCAGGAACTGTTTAAAGCAGTTTATCCACACCGGTGCACTGTTACATATTTCAGGTGTACACACCCTCTCCTCCATTATATCTAGGATGCATCTGAATCCTCTTTATAAAGCCATTAGGCTCTCCAAGGGCATTGTCACTATTTTCCTTCTTGACACTGATGAAATTTGTAAAAAAGATCAAATATTTCAAGTAACTCATATTGGGCAGCACAGTGGCGCAGTGGGTAGCGCTGCTGCTTTGCAGTAAGGAAACCTGGGTTCGTTTACCTGGTCCTCCCTGCGTGGAGTTTACATGTTCTCCCTGTGTCTGCGTGGGTTTCCTCCGGGTACTCTGGTTTCCTCCCACAGTCCAAAGACATGCAGGTTAGGTGCATTGGCAATTCTAAATTGTCCCTGATGTGTCTTTGTGTGTGCGTGCCTTGTGGTGGGCTGGCACCCTGCCCAGGGTTTGTTTCCTGCCATGTGCACTGTGTTGGCTGGGATTGGCTCCAGCAGACCCCCGTGACCCTGTGGTTAGGATTTGGCGGGTTGGATAATGGATGGATGGAAATAACTCATCTTTAAAAGCATTGGATATATACAAGTACCCATTAGGAAAAAAGAAAGGTGATAGCCTTTGAAAGTTTAGCAAACAATAAAAAGTTACAATCAGCTTTACGTTCCTGTTTATCTTGGCAACTCTAAATTAGAAGATAGACGCAGTGTGCAGGTGACATAAGTACAAGTTAAAATGAAAAGGAAAACAGACATTCAAATTATTTGCACACGTATTTTGTTCAGTATTGTTCAAAGTATACTCTTTAGACTTGTTATGGATACACTATAAAATGCTCCAAACAATTAACTATTTACAGTAATCTGTATGCACAATAATTGAAAGATAAATGTTTAAAAATCACACTAACATAAAACATTTCAGCTTTCTTTGTACCTTAAACAAAGTGACCAAAATGAGGAAAAGATGTTTTCAAATCTGATTCACTCTGAAACTCTTGTATAACCCAAACCTCCAGCAATGATTGTGCGAGAAACAGCATACTTAAAACTGCTTTTATAAAACTGGGCTGTCAGATGACAACAACCAAAATCTCAAGTTTTATATTTTAAAAATATAACGCACATATATATCAGGACAATGATACTGTATGTACCAAGTTTGTTGTTCCTTGCTCCAATTGTGATATTACATTTAATCAAACAACATTAGTGCAAAGGAGCATTAAAATAAACTACTAAATATATTTATGCAGTGATAGAAAATATTCTATTTACAATTGCCTGATCTCTTATATTATGGGTGAAATTTTCACCAAATCTCAGGTTGCAGACAAAACAAGGAGCTTGCTTTGTTGTACGTGTTGAAATTTGGGAAAGTTTTAGGAATTTGTTTGTTTTTAAGAGAAACCACCTTATTTTTGGGTTTTTCATTTTTCTTAGAATATTGGCTGTGAGGCTGCAATTTTACAGGCTGATGACCTAATGAAGAGATTCTCATTAAATGCTTCAGTGTTGATTTGCCTAGGTAGCACACTTCACACACACTTTACTTATAATACTTTATTTAGAGATTTGGATTGCTTTCCTTAAATGTGATGCATGGTTCACCATTTGTGGTTATTTCAACATTATGCCTATTACTATGGCTCCATGTTATTTTCATTTTTTGTCAGTTTCTATATATATTTTTGTAGTTTGGTATTTGTTTTTCATCAATTTAGCCTGTTTACCCTTATGCTAATTTATATGTACTGTGTATTTGTTTGTGTGATATATGTAAAAAAAGTCATGAGGCATGGGTGCAACGGTTTGGGGTATCAGGCCTGATAGCCCCATTTAATGACAAAAACCAGCCTGTTTCAGCTCAAAAAGCCCTAAAACAAAAGAAAAATTAGGTCAAGGCACCCAATGCACAACATGCTATCGAGATCTACACCCTGGCACTGAGGGTTCTCATGGAGAGCAACCTGAATATTGGCATAGTTTCTTTGCAGCCTTTGTTGATTTTCATAAAGCGTTAGACTCAGTTGATCGAGCTGCCCTGTGGGACATCCTGAGACTTTGCGGGATCCCCGCAAAGTTTCTGGATATCATGACCTGCCTATACAATGCTACTTACTGTAAGTGCTGTGCAGAGTGTAGACAGAATTCTGCCTTTTTCCCAGTTGATTCTGGTTATTTGTCAGGGGTGTGTTTTGCTCCTAGTCTGTTCAGTGCTTGCATGGAGTGGATTTTGGGCAAGGTCATGGGGTCCAGTGGCTATGTGGCATCTGTTAGTGAAGAAAGATTCACTGATCTTGACTTTGCTGACAATGCTGTGATCTTCGCAGAGTCAATGGAGTCTCTGATCGGGGCTCTCAAGAGATTGTGTAGGAGTCTGAGTGTGTGGGCTTGCGTGTGTCCTGGATAAAAACCAATATAAAGGCTTTTAATAACCACTTGGGTACAGCCATCAAAAGTGTGTCAGTCTGCGGACAGAGTTTCAATTTTGTCGAGAGGTTTACTTACTTTGGCAGCGACATTCATGTCTCTGGTGAATCTTCCTATTAGTCAGTAGATGGACTGGGAGATTATGGGGGGTCATGAGGTCACTGAAAAGGGGGGTGTGATGCTCCTGATATCTATGCAAAAGGACGAAGGTCCAAGTCTTTAGAGTCCTGGAGGTTCCTGTCTTGCTATATGGTAGCGAGACATAAATGCTATCCAGTGACCTGAGATGAAGACAGGATTCCTTCGGTACTAGGTCTCTTGAGAGAATCTTTTGGGTACCGCAGGATTGACTTTGTGTGGTATGAGTGGTTGCTCACGGTGTCCTGAATGAGGCATATTACCTGTATTGTGAGGGAGCATCACTATTCCCAAAAGGTGATCTGGCTCACAAGGATCCTCATTGTTGAGGACCCAAGCAGCTGGACCAGGCCAAGGGGACACCCACATAACACCTAGCTGCAGCAGATAGATGGTCATCTCCAAAGGGTTGGACTGGACTGCATAACTGCATGGGGGTTTGCCAACCAGGACCCCGGACTGGTTCGTCGTGTGGGGGGTGCGGCAACTTACAGACCTGCTGTTTTAAGTTCAAATCCCACAAAATTCTCTGTAAGATGTTTGCACATTCTCTTATACATATTCCCTGTATGACATAATAGGTTTTCTCTTGTATTCCTAAAGTTTTGCACATTAGGTTGATTGGCATTTCCAAATTGTCCCTATATGGGTATATGCATGATTGTGCCTCATGGTGAATTATATTTCCTGCCTTGCTCCAAATGCTCCTGGGATTGGTTACAATCTACTACGACTTTCAATTGAACCTACCAGATAAAATAATGTTATGTAATGTAATGTTTTAATAAATTGAAAAAAAATCTTCAAATAAACATTAAGCCTTTGTTCCCTATACACTGATTCATGTCATCTGTCTATTTTAGGCAAGAGCTTAAAATTTTGGTAGTTTGGCACATCTGAAGACAGGCTACTTAGTAACAGAACAGCGTTCAGTCATCTCTGATAAAGAGGGAGTGTCTGCCATTGCCGTATTCCTTAAGTTCAGCTGTGACCTTCTTAAAACTACACGATCTGAGAAGACTTTCAATGTAAAATATTATGGAATGCACTGGATTGAGTGGAGTACAATTTAAAGGACTTTACCTCAGAAGCAGAGTTATACAACTTAAAATGTGAGTAAATCATGTTTATAGTAACTCATCTGGTAATTCATTCTACCCTAAACCCTTGTTAGCAAGATTAAAGAAAAGTACGGTCTAATTCACCTGCTAATTTGAGAGTGAAGACTTTTTCTTCTGCACTCTTGGTGTTATAAGTGGGATCAACAACCTCTGGCCATTAAAAGAACCTGTTCCTGTTCTGGGTGATTTAAATGGCAATATTCAAAATAAACAACACATTGAATGTGGGCATCATTTTATATTCCCACTTTAATGATTGATTTCTTTGCCAGAAGATATCCTTCGTTTTACAATGTGGTTTTTTAGCATTTGTGGTACTTTTATATTCAAGCATTGCATATTCCCGATCGTAATGACACGATTCACTTTAAAAGTCTCACATACCATTTTTTGTACTGTCTCTTGTTTCTGGAGCTTCCTCCTGACCTGATAGCAGTGGCAAACAGCAATAGATCACCACATAGAACATATTTGATGTATTCCAACTCTCTGCACATTTAGAATCCTTAGATTTATACTTAATATCAGTGTCATGAAGAAATGCATTAAAGTATGTATGTTACATTTTACAGATAAATCATTACTTTCGTTTAAATAATGAATAATGTTAATAATTACACACATGGGGGTGACATGGTGGTGGAGCGGTAGCACTGCTATCTCACAGAGAGTCACGTCGCTGGTATTTCCTTCCTGGAGTTTACATGCTTTCCTGCTGGGTTTCCACAGTGTTCTCCGGTTTCCTTCCTAAGAGATATGCAGATTTGGTGACACTAAACTGACGCTAGTGTATGTGAGTGCTTGTATTCACCTTGCGATAAGCTGATGCCACGTCTAAGTATTGTTTCTACCTTGTGCTCAATGCTTGCTGGAATGGACATATCCCTGGACTGATGGATTTAAGCATTAAACTTCTTTTTCAGAGATATTGCGATAAGGTGTCATCGGAATTTAATGGTTGTTCCAGGCAATTCACAACACAGCGAAGCCAAGCCTGTTCTCACCATGATAATATCTCGCACTACCACCTGGTGGATTCTTCCAGATTTAAATAAAGTACGCACGCAAGTATAAACAGTAAAACGCTTGCATAGCAGGATCGTCCGCTGGAGCATGCGTCGTGTGAATTATAAACCTGGCCTAACACTTAGCTACCTGCAATTCCCTCCCTTCAAAATGTACACAAGTAAAGAGACTACTTCCTTTATGGTCTTTACCGTGATAGAATGGGGTTACAGTAAACGAATATAGAAATTAAACATTTCCTGAATTATGGAATCTATTTTAGTAGAGGCTGCATTCAAAACATTACGCTACAGAACTCTCAAGCAAGATGAATCTCATTATCTTTTGTCATAAACCATTGAAAAAATATATGAATGTCTTATTGAAAGCAATAGTAGATGGGCAGAAATGGTTGCAGCTGGAAAGTGATGAACAAAGCTCTTTGAATTCGTTTAGCCTTGAGTTTGATGAAAGCGCTAAGTTTTCAATGGCTTATCCGCCACAGGGTACTTCATTCATATCTAGTTATGAAATATGAAAGTAACCTTTTTTTCCATTCTTGCATTTTATATTTTAATGGGTAGGAAGATCATTTAACCTACCTGTTATGACATTACTGTCAGTGGGACTGAGCTGCTGATGCACTCGTTCTCTTTTCCTTGTGCTCAAGCCAGTGGGAAGACTTCATCCATCCATCCATTATCCAACCCGCTATATCCTAACTCCAGGGTCATGAGCGCAAGGCAGGAAATAAACCCCGCGCATGGCGCCAGCCCACCACAGGGCACACACTAGGGACAATTTAGAATCACCAATGCGCCTAACCTGCATGTCTTTGGACTGTGGGAAGAAACTGGAAACCCAGAGGAAACCCACACAGACACGGGGAGAACATGCAAACTCCACGTAGGGAGGACCCGGGAAGCGAACCCGTGTCTCCTAACTGCGAGGCAGCAGCGCTACCCACTGTGCCACCGTGCCACCTGTGGGAAGACTTAATAAAGTAAAAACAAGTTGCCTATGCAGACATTTCCATGCATGCCTCGGTGGACTTGATGCAGTCTGCTGGTACTTCATTAACTTGTATGGAGGATTTGTTTATTGAGTGAAATGGTCTGATTTTGGAGCTACATTGAAATTTATTTTCTTGGACTCGGTGGAGTGGAGAGAGAAGAGTAAAACACATGCTTGTTATGTAAGTAAAAGTCAGGAAAAATTCAGGCAGAAATGGAGCAGGGATTGTAAAAATAAATATACCATATACTATACCATAGCTGTTCTTCTTACAATAGATAAATGTGTTTTATTGTGAAGTCATGTTAGTTACTGTATGCTACATGGAGAGAGTTACTTGGAAAAAATATGACAGCCAATTTCTTTCAGGTTTACACAATAAATGTAATGCTTGGAACCTATGCTAGCTTAATACAAAACAATAAAACTAAATACATATCAAACTGGGCGGTACAGTGACTCAGTGGTAGCGCTGCTGCCTCGCACTTAGGAGACCTGGGTTCGCTTCCCGGGTCCTCCCTGCGTGGAGTTTGCATGTTCTCCCCGTGTCTGTATAGGTTTCCTCCAGGCACTCCAGTTTCCTACCACAGTCCAAAGATATGCAGGTTAGGTGCATTAGCGATCCTAAATTGTGCCTAGTGCATGCTTGGTGTGTGTGTGCCCTGCAGTGGGCTGGCGCCCTGTCTGGGGTTTGTTTCCTGCCCTGTGCTGGCTGGGATTGGCTCCAACAGACCCCTGTGACCCTGTTGTTAGGATATATTGGGTTGGATAATGGATGGATGGATATATCAAACTTTTCATTGCTGTTTTTGCACAAAGCAATTTTACTGCTCTTACTTTTCGTGTGTTTTAGTAACCACTTTAACATTAAACCCTGTGTATACATCAGACATTTCACCTTCTGTAGCTATATTTTTGTTAAAATTCTCTTTATAAATAATTAATTAATGCTTGTTTTCTGTCTAAAGTGTTTTTTCTGACGTGCTGATTGAAGGGCGAGGGGATACATTGGTTATTCCCCCTGCAGGAAATGTGTAGGATCTCTGTTACACTTTCCAAGCAGGAACACCCGAAATATGAAGAGATCTGAACAGTTCATAAAAGGATAAAAGTCTATACTAAATATTTTTATTTATACAGATTATTTGGATGAGAGTGTACAAGCTACAGTTCCAATGATTTTTCTTCTTTAAGTAATTTAAGATATTTTAGGATTATATGGTACATTTTAAACTTCAAAAAGTATTTTTCATATTTTGAGCCTAGTCAGGAGGAAGGTTTCAGATAGTAGTTGGAACTGGCTGATTTTAGGTGAGACAACTTGGCTAGGTCGTTTATGGATATAACCTGCTTTGGTGGTGTAATTTTAAATCCTTACACCCCTTTTTTGTTGACATTTTAGTTTTTGGAATTTATTTTTAGAAGAAAAGAGGAAGGCCAAAGAGAAGGTTTATGGATGTGGTGAGAGAGGACATGCTAGTGATGGATGGGGGTAACAGAGCAAGATGCAGAGGACAGGAAAAGATGGATAAAGATGATCTGCTGTGGCAACCCCTAATGGGAACAGCCAAAAGAAGAAGAAGAAGAAAGTTTTGAAATTCTCTTTCTTATTTTGGGGAAGCAATATGAGTGTATGATTAATATATAAAAATTCCTAGTAAAATTACGTAATGTGTTAGATAGACACCATTATTTAGTGAAAATGTTTTTAGTGTTAAATACTTTATTAAGACACTGCTACTAACATTAATTTAGGCAAAATTATATTAATAGGCCTTTGCTGATAAGTGGCTGACTAAGTTAAGAAAATTCATAGTTATAACCAAGTTACAATTCTATAACTGTTTATTTTGCAGGAATGCCCACTGCTGTCAGCTCGTTCTTCTTATTATGGAATTGACAGTAGTGAGGGATGGAATGGTTGTCGATATGACTGTTTTATTTTGCTGAGTGAAGCCTTTGTTTTAGTTGATCTAATGATAACATTTATTTTGCCTTGTTCTCCCATGGTAATTTTGTATTTTAAAATATTTATTGCAGGAAGAAAACATGCAGAAATAATAAGTTATGTGATACAAAATAGCAAAGGTAGAAAAAAAACAAGTGAGAGAAAAGCCACAGAAACATTAGGGATTGTAATTGGAGTCTATTTACTTTGTTGGGCACCTTGCTATATCTCTGGCCTACTTGATTCATACTTATATTTTAGTGCTCTTTCCACAACAAAAAAATGCTTTTATTTGGCTAACTTCCATTAATTCATGTATGAATCTGATCGTTTATGCTTTGTTTTATCCCTGTTTCAAAAAAAAAGTCAATCTCACAATTGACTTCAATAACACTGAACATCTTGTCTCCTGAATCTTATTTTAACAGTTTGTTTATACACAAGCAGTAAATCTTCTTTTTTGTGTTTGTGTTGCAAAAACTATGTTTGAAATTTGCCGGGGATTTATTTTTCATTTTGTAAAATGACAAATATAATTAATAAATGATATATGTTGCATTGCCCCGAATAAAAAACACAGACTTTGTGACAAATTGACAATGTATTCAAAGTTCTTAAAATCTTGTGACAAAATGTTATTTATCATGGATAAATGAATTATATGAAGCTGGGTATTTTAGGTATTATTGTTTAAAAAGATGTCATTTTTTTCATGAAAAAAGATTGTTAATCATTGCTTGTAATTAGGGACCAAAATTAAGAATGTTTTAATAAACAGATCTCCCAAATACACTACTATAAATAATACATTATGAGGAAAACTACATTATGATTGTGTTAAATCGAAATACCAAAAAAGAATTGGTAGCCATTATTGGTGATCTAGTGTTAAAATATAGAAATTTCATTAGTTTATAAGTACATTAACACATTTCAAAAAATAAACTATAAATAGAAAGGTTTGAGTTCTTGTTAACTTAGGATGCAAGTGTTTGCAAATGCATAACTGTTTTTTTATGTTCCAGTGTTGTAAATTTGCATTTTTATAGTGTGATTGTGTACTAAAAACTAAATTATTTTTTTCTGCTTTACTAGACTGTCTTGCATCTCTTTTGTTTCAATTTCTGACCAGCTTCTGTCTGTTTAATGGTTTGCCATACCTGTGCCACATTCCCATTATAAGCAGAAGGAGTGTGGAGGGAGAAAAAAGGAGGGGGGAAAAAAGGAGAAAAACAAAGGGTAACGGAGGTAAAGGGAAGAAGAAGGCAGGAGGCACTGAGAGCTGGTGCAGGAGCAAGCAAGTGAGCAGGGAAAAGAGAGCAGTCTCACTGGTTATGACAGGCAGCAGGGAGAAGAGCCCCTAGAATGGGTGTTTGGCCAACACTCTTGGGGCTAATAGAAGCAGCCGCTCCAGCTGAGTGGTTTTTAGGAGTTGGAGTGACTGGCAGTATGGAGGATTCATCAAGGAAGGCAGTGGGAGTCGAGGAGGCTTGGGAGGGTGAGTCTCAGCATGAGCGCCCTGGCCATTGGGAAACCCAAATCTCAGTCAGGAGGGATGAGCTCTACGTAGCCAGGGAATGGAAGGCTACCAGACTAGTGTGGAAGGCAGCTGCACCTGCTGATAGGACATTTCTTTTCAAACTGTATTCAATAAATAGTAAAATATCCAACATATGAACAGTTAGCATTTGTTATTTCCAGGTTTGGTAATCATTTAATTATTTTTTTTTTGTCAATTGGCTACATTGTTAATGCCATAGTCTCTTTCCTAGTGGTTGTGTAATCAAATCACTTATGTACAGTGTCCATTTTAGGACATCCTCCTCCCTCCGAGAAAACTCCATCATTCCTACTACCTCCGACAAAATATTCCTCCTCCCTGCGAGGAATCCCCCGTCACCCCTCCTCCCTCCCCTCTCCTCCCTCCTTCCACCACCGTCGGCTCTCAGTTCTCCGATGTCCGTTTTCCGTCATCCACCCTCCTATCTCCGTCATCCCCCTTCAGCTCTCCGTCAACCCCCACACCACCCCCGCCCCCCCATCACGGCATTTTCGTTAATGAAGTGACGTAATACTCCAGCTCCACCTTCTTCACAAGTTCGTTCGCCGAATTATTAGTCAATTATATTTACAGTAAGAATTTACAGCACGACTCAAACGCGGGAACGAAGGTGAATTACGTTAATTGTTGAGTGTCTTTTAATACATATTAACACGTGTGCATTAAAACGTGTGCATTTATGGGGTGATTTCTCAGGCTTAAAAGATCACCTTTTATTAAAAAGTTAAACGCAAACTTTTTTCATTCTGAAAGGCACAAACCACGTCGGATTTCAGCCGTTAAACGCACGAAAATTTCGGTACAACAGATAAATAAGCGCAACATATTAACAGTTGTATTGTATGATTATAATACATATAGAAACGTGTTAATCGTTAGCTAATAGTATGGGATAATGTTTTTTGACTCAGCTACAGATGCCGATGGAGACCAGAACTTCTTTGGAAAAATACGAACACCTTAAGGCCGATCTAGAAGAAGGTAGCGCAGCGCCTTGATTTAAACGATTCCATGTCTTGGTGGGTTTGCGTAGCTGGTTGTCAATATCTTTACACCTGTTTTTAAGGCTTATTGACTGAAAGGGGCTTTCATGAAAAAAGTTAGGGCTTTTCTACAGGATACACCTTCCACAAGTCAAGGAAGTAAAAATAAAGGTGTTTATTTCTGTTTTATTTAAACCTTTTAAGTTCGTATGCATAGCCCCATTTGGCCGTTTTTTTTTTTTTTATTTCTTCAGTAATAGGCTATTTAATCTCCCTAAAGAAAAACAACATATGCATTTTACTTTTTTTGTATATCTTTAATAATATTTTAGTGTAAAAGGATAACCAGTATTTAAACCTTTTATATTACTTAATTAATTTATTTTACACAATGTTGAAAAATTAATAAGAGAGCTACATATTTTGGCAGTTGCTGCTTTAATTTTCAATGAAATGAAAAAAGCTCTCCAAGAGAAAACAGTTTGCACTATCTAAAAAGGAGAAACCCTCATTTATAAAGGTTTGCTGCAGATGACTTAACTGAAAATAAATGATCCTATGTGTGTAATACATATTTATTTATTTGACTTATGCCTTTATCCTAGCAACTTGCAACATCTGAGGTACAATTTGTTGCATTGCTTTTGTTTTTTGTAGCATAGGTAGGTGAAGTGACTTCCTCAGGGTCACACAGTGGTGTCAGTACCAGGATTTGAACTGACAAGCTCCGGGTTTGCTGAAATATTACTGAAGAAAGAAAAAAAAAAAACTAAAACGGCCAAATGGGGCTATGCATACAAACTTCCAACCATCCATTATCCAACCCGCTATATCCTAAATACAGGAGCCAATCCCAGCCAACACAGGGCGCAAGGCAGGAAACAAACCCCGCGCAAGGTGCCAGCCCACCGCAGGGCGCACACACCCACACACCAGGGACAATTTAGAATCGCCAATGCACCTAACCTGTATGTCTTTGGACTGTGCGAGGAAACCGGAGTACCCGGAAGAAACCCACGCAGACACGGGGAGAACATGCAAACTCCACGCAGGGAAGCGAACCCGGGTCTCCTAACTGGCATCTTTCACTGCGCCATCGTGCCGCCCCCCCATTCAAACTTAAAAGGTTTAAATAAAACAGAAATATATACAGTACCTTTATTTTTACTTCCTTGACTTGTGGAGGGTGTATCCTGTAGCAAAGCCCTAACATTTTTCATGAAAGCCCCTTTCACTCAATAAGCCTTAAAAAACAGGTGTAAAGATATTGACAACAAGCTATGCAAACCCACCAAGACATGGAATCGTTTAAATCAAGGCGCTGCGCTACCTTCCTCCAGATCGGCCTTAAGGCGTTCGTATTTTTCCAAAGCAGTTCTGGTCTCCATCGGCATCTGTAGCTGAGTCGAAAAACACCATCCCATACTATTAGTTAACGATTAACACATTTCTATATGTATTATAATCTTACAATACAACTGTTAATATGTTGCGCTTATTTATCTGGTGTACCGAAATTTTCGTGCGTTTAACGGCTGAAATCCGACGTGGTTTGTGCCTTTCAGAATGAAAAAAGTTTGCGTTTAACTTTTTAATAAAAGGTGAGCTTTTAAGCCTGAGAAATCACTCCGTAAATGCACACGTGTTAATATATATGCTTACACAGTATTAAAAGACACTCAACAACATAATTTACCTTCGTTCCCACGTTTGAGTCGTGCTGTAAATTCTTACTGTAAATATAATTGACTAATAATTCGGCGAACGAACTTGTGAAGAAGGTGGAGCTGGAGTATTACGTCACTTCATTAATGAAAATGCCGTGATGTGCGGGGGGGAGTGTCGGGGTTGACGGAGAGCTGAAGGGGGATGACAGAGATAGGAGGGTGGATGACGGAAAACGGACATCGGAGAACTGAGAGCGGACGGTGGTTGAAGGAGGGAGGAGGCGTGACGGGGGATTCCTCGCAGGGAGGAGGAATATTTTGTCGGAGGTAGTAGGAATGATGGAGTTTTCTCGGAGGGAGGAGGATGTCCTAAAATGGACACTGTACTTATGAAGTCTTGTACATTTTTGAGAATCACGCCTAGTGACTGCTTCCTCAGCATACCTCCACAAGCTTTCTAAAGTGTGTAGGTGCTGTCATCTTTGATAGTGGGTGGTATAATCAACATGTTTTAGAAATTAATTCCTTAATAAGTAGAACACATTGGGTGGATTGTAATAAGTATTTCTAAGATTTTTTCCTGTGATCATGATACTTCCTTCATAAATTTTTCCTTAAAACAAGTTATCATGTAAAACAACTAAAGGGCTTGAGTACATGTAATTCCACGCCGGACCAGGGGGAGGCGAGGTGCACTAATTCTCTTTCTCGATCTCTTGTAGACCATTCTAGGGAAATCCCTCCCGGCTCTGGGGCAGCCAACAACGTCACTTCCGGTTCCAGTCCTGATGACATCACTTTCTCTAATGGCCTTTAAAGCCGCCATCTTGTTAATACTAAGATAGTTCTGTTTTGGACTGTGTCGTGTGAACATGGCTATGATTTTGAATCAGTTTTGAAGCCGGGAAAAATTATACGGGTAGCTGCCCCAAACCATCGCAATGTCTTGTGGTCATTATTGCTACAGTGTCTATGTCTAGTCACTATTCAGGAACTGGATGTAGTGGTGGTCTACTCCTACAAGCACTTGGGGGTCCACATCAATGAAAGGTTGCAATGGTCTCATAACACAGAGGCATTAAACAGTATAAGAAAGGGTAGAACAGGGTCTTCTTCCCTTACCTTCCTTTAATGTGGAAAATGACATCTTTCACATCATCTATAACTCTGTGATGGCCAGTGCGATTTTCTGTGCGGTGGTGCTCTGGGCTGGTAACATCACTTCAAGAGATGCTCACCGAATCAACAATCTAATTAAAAGGGCAGGTTCAGTTATGAGATGCACTCTGGACTAATAGATGTAGTAGCAAATGAAGAAATTGAAACAAACTTAAATGCCATTATGAACAATGCTGCACAATCTCTCTTTGACACACTAATACTGAGGACTGTCAGTCCACAAATTATCCAGCAGAAGTGTGTCAAGAAACACTACTGGGGC
Organism: Polypterus bichir lapradei; assembly: GCA_026402145.1. NCBI lineage: Eukaryota > Metazoa > Chordata > Cladistia > Polypteriformes > Polypteridae > Polypterus > Polypterus bichir. The sequence continues at coordinate 109,514,644 of JANRMT010062791.1, read as the reverse complement.
TCCTTTATACCAACAGCAATATGCCTGCATAATGCCTCGGTAGGACCGTGACAGCCAAGTCAGAAGCTTTCTTTATTTATAATTTTTCTTCTTTTTTAGTCATTCTGGTGTGTGTTTAGACCATAGTATATGTATGTATGTGTGTGTCTGTGTGTGAATTTATTTATTTAATGAACTTCTGTAAAAATGCAAATTTCCCCGTAGGACAAATAAAGTTATCAGTATCTATCTATCTAACCCTGCAAATATATTCAATTTATAAGATACAAATCTTTCAATTCCAGAGGTGGTATCTCCCCTATTTCAATCTGCACTACATCAATAAAGATTTTAATTTTTAGACTATAGTAAGCATGCAGACTCAGGATGCAGATTCTAAACAGGAGGTGAAAGTAAATGGAGAATCAGACACAGAAAGGCAGAGATACCTCAGGTCTTCATTGACAACGGTGCTTTGAGATGCAGTCTGATTCTGGACATACATTAATAACAGCAATGATAATCGAAGTAAAACTTTTAATTTAAAAGAACAAAACATTGTTGGAATGCTACACTCTTCCTAAGCTTGTTACACTTTTTAATATCCAAATGTCTCCCCAGTCTTTTCATTAAAATGACTATCATCAAAATTTTGGTAAAAGTATATTTTAGGATGTCATTAAGTAACATCCTGAAGCATTCTTGCTCCAATTCAGAGTCACAGTGGGGTATGACCCATCATAACAGCATTGTACACAAGGCAGGATTCATCCAAGGTCAGAGTGCCAGTTTATCTAAGGTCTCACTCGCACTCACACACTCACACTGCAACAGTTTTGAATTTCTTAACCTGTATGTCATTAGGGATAAGTTAGAAAACCAGAGTAACCAGTAAAAAAAATCTCCATACAGGAAGAACTCCACACAGACAGCATACGGAACTCAAATACTAAAACCCAACTGGATTTGTGAGATAGCAGAGGTAATGTTTGTATCTAGCTGCCACTCACTGTCAACAAAATGTGAACCTGAATTTTATGTTTATAACAACTTTTTTATATTTCTACAGTTAATTGTCAGGATGACTTAGGGTACACACTAAGACTAAACCACCAGCCTTAAGCTTTGGCCAGCACATGACATTCTTGCCTACCAAATATGTTTTATTTAAACACAGAATGTGGTTAAAGCCACCAGAATGCCATATTGGGAGCTGACTGAAATAACAACCAGCATCTCTAGGGGTACTGCAGGCTCATGATTGGCTATTATTGTCTTATGCAACAACATAAAGAATTTACATCAGTAATACCTTCATATTCCAGGAGAGCTCTAGAGGCACAAAACTAGTCTAGCTGCTTCTATAAACATCAGTTGTTTGTTAGTGTTCTAAAGGAATATGTTCCGGTTTGTTTTTACTTGAAGACTCTTACAAACTTGAACATTAATGGATGGCAGTTATTTGAAGTCTCAACAGCTTGTACAGTATTGCTATCCACATGACAATCGATCCTGCCTCCGGGAAATAAGATCATCAGCTGTGTATGGAATGTTGTACATTTTATCAGCAGTTTCTGTGATGCTAACCGTGGTGGGAAACTTACTGGTTGTCATTTCTGTCTCTCATTTTAAGCAGCTTCACACACCAAGCAACCTCCTTGTGCTTTCACTTGCAGCAGCAGATTTTTTGATTGGCATTTTTTTGATGCCCTTTAATATATCAAAAATCATTGAAAACTGCTGGTATTTTGGAGACAGATTCTGCTTTTTCAATGCTTTAGTCGATTACACACTGATATCAGTTTCTGTCAGTAATTTAATATTTATAGCCATTGATCGTTACATTGCTATATGTGATCCTTTACTTTACACTGCTAAAATTACAGTTCCTATTGTACAGTTAATCATTATATCTATTTGGATATTCTCTATGGTATACACATGGACAGTTTTCTTTTTTAAGAGATATTACGTTTCTTTTGGTAGTGTCAGTGTTTGTGTAGGAGATTGTGAAGGATTCTATGCTGACTCTTGGGTGTTAATGGAGTTTATCATTATGTTTCTTATTCCTTGTGCTGTGATGGCAAGTCTGTATTTCAAAATCTTCTTAGTTGCAAGGAGACATTTGAAAATAATTAATTCTGTCAATCAACAAATTTGTACTAAAGAATTACATCAAAACAAAAGACCGAAAAATTCAGAAAGAAAAGCAGCAAAAACACTGGGAATCGTAATATCAGTTTTCTTTATTTGCTGGGTGCCTTTCTATACATGCACAATTATTGATACTTACACTACCTTGCCTGTACCTAATGTCTTCTTTAATATTTTGGCATGGCTCATTTATTTCAACTCTGGGATGAATCCAATTATATATGCTTTGTTTTATCCCTGGTTTAAGAAATCAGTAAAGCTCATAGTGACATTAAAAATATGCAATCCTGAATCATCGTTGATTAATTTATTTTCTGTTAACAATTAGGTGCATGTTATTTTCATATTTCTTATCCCAAGTGAGAGTTAAAGAGATGCGTTAGCAAATGACTGAAGCATGTGCATGCATAACTTTAGAAAATATTTATAAGAAGGCATATTCAAATAGAACTACCATATTATTCCATGTATTAGTTGGAGTGGAGAAGATATGAGTAAAACACATAACTTCATATATAAATGAAAGTGCAAACCAAGAAAAGTAGTTACAAATTAAGTAGGGGATGTAGACATGTACTTATGGGCTGAATCTCAGTCCTACAGCTCTCTTACTAACATTGCATAAATGGGTTTTATCATGGAGCCCTGTTAGTTAATGTATGTTTAAAGTACATGGGGTTAAAATACTATTGACAGTTGTTACTAATTTACTGCAATTAAGCATATACAAAACTTTTTCAGTTGTTTAGTTTAAGATGCCGCTTTGCTAATCTTATGTCACCAACCATATATACTCACGGATAAGTTCTCCAGGGGATGTCTAGACTTGATTTTACAGTATAATTTCTGGTATTTTATAATGTCACTCGTATAAGTTGAATGCAGAAAACTCACGCTAGTGGTATGATGTGATATTTTGCATACAAACTTATAAATATTTTGTATGTCTTTATTGGTAACTTGGGCAAAACTAAGTCAGGAAAGTGAATTTTACCACAGAGTTGGGGGAAGTGCCTGAAACAAATTTGGTAAATGTTTCTCTGAAGTCTCTCAACCCTCACACAAAGCCAGGCTGCCTAACTGCCAAGCTTTACCTTAACATATGGTTTTGGGGAATGGAAGGTGTTAAGACGTTCTTTGCCCCTTTGGTCTGAAGCATGGCTGTTTGGAATTGGCTTGTATGAAAAGCCTTTAAGTACCGTGACACCCTATTGGCTGTAGGGGTTGGACAGAGAACCCATAAATTTGCTTGCTTTATCTCACCCTCTCTCTCTCTTACTAACATCTAATGAAGGAGCATCTCACACCATTAACTGAGGAGAACACAATGAAGAGCACAGCTCGGCAGCCATATTGAGAAAGGCATGCAGCCTGTTCTGAAGAAAGCTGACCACAAAATGATGCCTTAACTAGAGACATTTTAAGTAACTAACAAGTCTGTGTGCCGCCGGAAACTACACATTACCATTTATCAGGTTTTATGGTTGCCAATATTCAAATGTACTTTGCTTATTGTTATTATTATGAATATTATCAATAATACATTGTTTAAATTGTAAGTTACCTCCTGCTTGTCTTTTACTACACCTAATTGCCTGAGGTTATACATGTAGAAGAGAAGGTGGGGAGAACTTATATGGGACAATACCTTATAAACAGTGGTAAGTCTTTGAGATTAGAGGCATTGTGAGAAAGGCTACATATTAATAATACAAAAGGGGAAAGTAGAGCAATATATTACTCTACCAAGACAAAACATGGTACAAGGGATTATGATATGCTAATGCCCACCTGAGAGAGAAATCATGGAGCGTACTGCCTTTTTTTTCTATCTGGGTGCGGCAATGCACTGTGTCAGCGCATGCTCCTAACCTCTCTCTCTCTCTCCTTCTATTGTGCCTACATGACCACATGGAAATACCCAAACATTAGAACAATAGAACATTACAACACTCTAGACGAGAACAGGCCATTCAGCCCAACAAAGCTCGCCAGTTCTATAAGCTTATTTCTTCCAAGAAAACATCAGATCGAGTTTTGAAAGTCCCTAATGTCTTACTGTCTACCACACTACTTGGTAGCTTATCCCAAGTGTCTATCATTCTTTGTGTAAAGAAAAACTTCCTAATGGTTGTGCAAAATTTACCCTTAACAAGTTTCCAAATGTGTCCCCGTGTTCTTGATGAACTCATTTTGAAAATATAAGTCTCGATCCACTGTACTAATTCCTTTCATAATTTTAAACACTTCAACCATGTCAACTCTAAATCTTAAACTATTCCAAAGCAACGTTTGGACTGATTTGTGTTTTTTGTATCTCACACCCTCATACACCTTTATCGTAAGAGTATCTCTTATCTACAATGGAGCGTTCGATCAGAATAAAATATGAAGCTGGTTTTAAGTTAAACGTGGTTGAAGTAGTAAAAGAAATTGGTAACTGCGCTGCTGCAACAAAATTCAATGCGTCTGAGAAACTGATGTGAGATTGGAGGAGGCAAGAAGATGTTGAAAACAAAAAATTAAGTGTCACATTTTTGAACGGGCGTACAAGTCGGGGTCTGATTTTATGATCAATTTTACGGGTTTCAAGACCCGACTTATACGTGAGTATAAACGGTATATATAATGTGTATCCACTTCAGCATGGTAGCACAGTGGTAAGGAGACCAGTGGTCACGCCCTGGGGTCCTCCCTGCATGGAGTGTGCATGTTTTCTCTGTGTCTGTGTGGATTTCATCTGGGTGGTATGGTTTCTTCCCACTGTCCAAAGACATGCAGGTTTAGTGAAGCTAAGTTGGACATGGTGTGTGTGTGTCTGTGTGTGTTCTCCCTGCAATGGACTGATGCCTGGTCCAGGGTTCGTTCCTGTCTTGTACCCTGTGCTAGCCTGGGATAGGCCCCAGCATCCTCATGCTCCTGGCTAGTATTAAGCAGGAAAGAAAATTACATGACATGATACTTCCTTCTACACTGTAGGACTCTATATTTGTAAGCATACATCAGGTAAACAGTTACTTGCTCTTGTACTGTATTGTACTGTATTTGAAGCATTGACACCAATCTCTGTGCTATATTGTCATTAACTTAAAAAAGAAACTCTGATGCTGAAAAAAGTTGTAAATGATGTGAACAACATTCTTTAATATTTTCACAATACACATTTTATTTGAGATTCATATAATATGTTCTCAGGAACTGTTTAAAGCAGTTTATCCACACCGGTGCAGTGTTACTTATTTCAGGTGTACACACCCTCTCCTCCATTATATCTAGGATGCATATGAATTCTCTTAAAGCCATTAGCCTCTCCAAGGGCATTGTCACTTTCAAATACCTCATATTTAAAAGCAGTTGATATACAAGTACCCATTAAGAAAAAAAGAAAGGTCATAACCTCTGGAAGTTTAGCAAACACTAAAAAGTTACATTCAGCTTTATGTTCCTGTCTATCTTGGTAACCCTAAATTAGCAGATAGACGAAGTGGGAAAGTGACATAAGTACAAGTTAAAATGAAAAGGAAAACGGGCATTCAAATTATTTGCATACTTATTTTGTTCAGTATTGTTCAAAGAATACTCTTCTGATTTCTTATGGATACACTATAAAACGCTTTAAACCATTAACTATTTACTGTTATCTGTATGCACAATAATGGAAAGATAAATGTTTAAAAATCACACTAACATAAAACATTTCAGCTTTCTTTGTACCTTAAACAAAGTGACCAAAATGAGGAAAAGATGTTTTCGGATCTGATTCACTCTGAAACTCTTGTTTAACCCAAACATCCAGCAATGATTGTGCAGAAACTGTACATTTAAAATTGTTTTTATAAAACTGAGCTGTCAGATGTAAACAACCAAAATCTCAGGTTTTATATTTTATAAATATAACACACATATATATCAGGACAAGATTACTGTATGTACCAAGTTTGTTGTTCCTTGCTCCCATTGTGATATTACATTTAATCAGACAACATTAGTGCAAAGGAGTGTTAAAGTAAACTACTAAATATATTTATGCACTTATAGCAAATATTCTATTTACAATTGCCTGATCTCTGATATTATGGGTAGAATTTTCACCAAATCTCAGATTGCAGACAAAACAAGGAGCTGGCTTTGTTGTATTTGTTGAAATTTGAGAAAGTTTAAGGAATTTGTTTGTTTTTAAGATAAACCACCCATTTTTTGTTTTTTTCATTTTTCTTAGAATATTGGTTGTGAGGCTTCAATTTTACAGGTTGATGACCTAATGAAGTGATTATCATGAAATGCTTCAGTGTTAATTTGCCTAAGTAGCACACTTCACACTCACTTAACTTATAATACTTTATTTAGAGATTTGGATTGCTTTCCTTAAATGTG
>JANRMT010062791.1:109491132-109503137 GCA_026402145.1 Polypterus bichir lapradei | reverse complement strand
TTTAGGCTGTTTACCCTTATGCTAATTTATATAGTATGTACTGTGTATTTGTGTGTGTGATATATATATGAGAAAACTCATGAGACATTGGTGCAAGGGTTTGGGGTATCAGGCCTGATAGCCCCATTTAATGACAAAAACCAGTCTATTTCAGCTCAAACAGTACTAAAACAAAAGAAAAATTAGGTCAAGGCACCCAATGCACAACATGCTATCAAGAACTACATCCTGGCACTGAGGGTTTTAATGGAGAGCAAACGTGAATATTGGCATAGTTTCTTTGCAGCCTTTGTTGATTTTTGTAAAGCGTTTGTCTCAGTTGATCAAGCTGCCCTGTGGTACATCCTGAGACTTTGCGGGATCCCTTCAAAGTTTCAGGATATCATGGCCTGCCTATACAATGGTACTGTGAGTGCTGTGCAGAGTGGAGACAGAACTTAGGGGTGTGTTTTGCTCCTAGTCTGTTCAGAGCTTGCATGGACTGGATGTTGGGCAAGGTCATGGGGTCCAGTGGCTACAAGTATGCGGCATCTGTTAGTGAAGAAAGATTCACTGATCTTGACTTTGCTGACAATGCTGTGATCTTTGCGGAGTCAATGGAGGCTCTGATCGGGAGGCTCTCGAGAGATTGAGTGAGGAGTCTGAGTGTGTGGGCTTGCGAGTGTCCTGGATAAAAAACAATATCGATGCATTTAATGACCACTTGGGCACAGCCATCAACAATGTGTTTGTCTGCGGAGAGAATGTCGATTTTGTCGAGGGGTTTACTTACCTTGGCGGCGACATTCATGTCTCTGGTGACTCTTCCTATGAAGTCAGTCGATGGATTGGGAGATTATGGGTGGGTCATGAGGTTGCTGGAAAGGGTAATGTGATTCTCCTGATATCTATGCAAAAGGACAAAGGTCCAAGTCTTTAGAGTCCTGGTGGTTCCTGTCTTGCTATATGGTAGCGAGACATAAACGCTATCCAGTGACCTGAGATGAACACTGGATTCCTTCGGTACTATGTCTCTTGAGAGAATCCTTGGGTACCTCAGGATTGACTTTGTGTGGAATGAGTGTTTGCTCATGGTGTCCCGAATGAGGCATATTACCTGCATTGTAAGGGAGCATCACTATTCCCCAAAGGTGATCTGGCTCACAAGGATCCTCATTGTTGAGGATGTAACACCTGGCTGCAGACAGATGGTCATCTCCAAAGGGTTGGACTGGACTGCATGTCTGCTTGGAGGTTTGCCATACAGGATCCCGAACTGTTTCGTCGTGTGGGGGGTGCAGCAATTTACAGACCTGCTGTTTTAAGTTCAAATCCCACAAAATCGACTGTAAGATGTTTGCATATTCTCTTTTACACATTCTCTGCATGACATAATAAGTTTCTCTTGTATCCCCAAACTTTTGCACATTAGGTTGATTGGCATTTCCAAATTGTCCCTATGTGGGTATATGCATAATTGTGCCTCATGATGGATTATATTTCCTGCCTTGCTCCAAATGCTCCTGGGATTGGTATCAATCTACTATGACTTTCAAATGGACCTACCAGATACAATAATGTTATGTAATTTAATGTTTTAATAAATTGAAATAAAAAACTTCAAATAAACATTAAGCCTTTGTTCCCTATACACTGATTCATGTCATCTGTCTATTTTAGGCAAGAGCTTTAAATTTTGGTAGCTTCGCACGTATGAAGACAGTCTACTTAGTAACTAAACAGCGCTAAGTCACTTCTGATAAAGAGGTAGTGTCTACCATTGCCATATTCCTTAAGTTCAGCTGTGACCTTCTCAAAACTACACGATCAGAGAAGACTTTCAATGTAAAAAATTATAAATTGCACTGGATTGAGTGAAGTACAATTTAAAGGACTTTACCTTAGAAGCAGAGTTATACATAATAATTATAACTTAAAATGTGAGTAAATCATGTTTATAGTAACTCATCTGGTAATTCATCCTACCCTAAACCCTTTTTAGCAAGATTAAACAAAAGTGCTGTCTAATTCACCTGCTAATTTGAGAGTGAAGACTTTTTTTCTGCACTCTTGGTGGTATAAGAGGGATCGACAGCCTCTGGCCATTAAAAGAACCTGTTCCTATTCTGGGTGAATTAAATAGCTATATTCAAAATAAATAACACATTAAAGGTGGGCATCATTTTAAATTCCCACTTTAATGTTTGCTTTCTTTGCCAGAAGATACCCTTCATTTTACAATGTCATTGCATTTTTCTCTGAAATCAGTCATACACTCCTGTCTTGAAGTTAAAGTGTCCTTCAGCAGTGCTCTGCAAAGTACAGAGTTAAAAGAACGAATGGCAGGCTATAAACTGTATATACTGTAAACATTATGGTACAGAGCAAGGAAGGAAGCAAGGTTTCTGAAATTGGAGGTGAGAATAGAAAATGAATATGTATTAATGAAGTAATGTGAAGCAAATGAGAAGGGCATGCCAGCATGGTATACTTACCATGAGTCTGGTTTAGCAATAAGCAGATATCATGAGAAATGGTATAAATAACAGAATGAAAAAGAAAATAAAGGATCACAGTGACCACTGAAAAGGAAACTGAATGGAGGAGTAGAGAACAGAATGCTGATAACTAAGTCAAATATCCTTTCAATCAGATGATACATAATCATTTCTCGTTTTATCCATCCATTATCCAACCCGCTGAATCTGAACACAGGGTCACGGGGGTCTGCTAGAGCCAATCCCAGCCAACACCGGGCACAAGGCAGGAACCAATCCCGGGCAGGGTGCCAACCCACCGCAGAACACACACAAACACACCAAGCACACACTAGGGCCAATTTAGAATCGCGAACCCACCTAACCTGCATGTCTTTGGACTGTGGGAGGAAACCGGAGCGTCCAGAGGAAACCCACGCAGACACGGGGAGAACATCCAAACTCCACGCAGGGAGGACCTGGGAAGCGAACCCGGGTCTCCTAACTGCGAGGCAGCAGTGCTACCACTGTGCCACTCTTTCTCGTTTTATTTAAATGATATTTGCAAGAAGGAAGAGAAGGAAAAGAGAAAGAAAAGATAATTAATAGGTGAAAGACTATTAAAGACATGAAAACTGATGACAAAAATTTCACTGAAGTAGATGATTACTGGTGACCCCCACCTTACAACTGTAACACTTAACAGTTAACTACCTGCAATTCCCTCCCTTCAAAATGTACGCAAGTAAAGAGACTACTTCCTTTATGGTCTTTACCATGATAGAATGGGGTTACAGTAAAAGATTATAGAAATTAAACATTCCCTGAATTATGGAATCTATTTTAGTAGAGGCTACATTCGAAACATTATTGCACAGAACTCTCAAGCAAGATGAATCTCATTATCTCTTGTCATAAACCATTGAAAAAATACATGAATGTCTTATTGAAAGCAGTAGTAGGAAGGAAGAAGTGGTTGCAGCTGAAAAGTGATGAACAAAGCTCTTTGAACTCGCTTCACTATGAGTTTGATGAAAGCGCTTAGTTTTCAATGGCTTACCCGCCACAGGGTGCCTCATTCATATATAATTAACCTTTTTTTTCTTTTCTTGCATTTTATATTTTAATGGGTAGGAAGATCATTTAACCTACCCGTTATGCCATTACTATCAGTAGGACTGAACTGCTGATGCACTCATTCTCTTTTCCTTGTGCTCAAGCCAGTGGGAAGACTTAATAAAGTAAAAACAAGTTGCCTATGTGGACATTTCCGCATGCCTCGGTGGACTTGATGCAGTCTGCTGATACTTCGTTAACTTGTGTGGAGGATTTGTTTATTGAGAGAAGTCTTCTGATTCTGCAGCTACATTGAAATTTATTTTCCTGGACTCGGTGGAGTGGAGAGAGAAGAATAAAATACATCCTTGTTATCTAAATAAAAGTCAGGAAAATTCAGGCAGAAATGGAGCAGGGATTGTGAATATATATGTCATGTGCTGATTAACTATACCATAGCTGCCCTGCTTACAATAGATGAATGTGTTTTATTGTGAAGTCATGTTAGTTACTGAATGCTACACGGAGAGAGTTACTTGAAAAAAATATGAGAGCTAATTTCTTTCAGGTTTTCACAATCAATGTAATGCTCGCAACATATGCTAGATGCAAATAAATTAAAATAAATATTTATCAGGCTTTTCATTGCTGTTTTTGCACAAATTAATTTTATTGTTCTTAATTTTCCTGTGTTGTGGTAACCACTTTAACACCAACCCCTGTGTTGTATACATCAGACATACCAACTTCTGTAGTTATATTTTTGGTTACAATTCTCTTTATTAATAATTAATTAAGGCTTGTTTTCTGTCTAATGCTAAGAGTTTTTTCTGGCATGGTAATTGAAGGGAGAGGGGATACATTGGTTATTCCCCCTGCAGGAAATGTGTAGGATCTCTGTTACACTTTCCAAGCAGGGATATGAAGAGATTTGAATAGTTCCTAAGAGGATTAAAGCCTATACTGCATATTTTTATTTATAAAGATTATTTGGATCAGAGTGTATCTACAAGCTACAGTTCCAATGATTTTTCTCATTTAAGTAATTTAAGATATTTTAGGATTACAGTGATCCCTCGCTATATCGAGCTTCGACTTTCGTGGCTTCACTCCATCGCGGATTTTAAATGTAAGCATATCTAAATATATATCACGGATTTTTCGCTGGTTCGCGGATTTCTGCGGACAATGGGTCTTTTAATTTATGGTACATGTTTCCTCAGTTTGTTTGCCCAGTTGATTTCATACAAGGGACGCTATTGGTGAATGGCTTAGAAGCTACCCAATCAGAGCATGTATTACATATTAACTAAAACTCCTCAATGATATACGATATGCTTCCCACACGGTGCTTGATTGTTTGCTTTTCTCTGTCTCTCTCACTCTCTCTGACATTCTCTGCACCTGACGGAGGGGTGAGGAGAAGATATATTTGCATTCTTTTTATTGTGAGAGAGAACTGTCATCTCTGTCTTGTCATGGAGCACAGTTTAAACTTTTGACTAAAGGGTGTTATTTCATGTCTAGAGGGCTCTAATAATGTTAACAGTGTGAGAGAGTTTATAAGGGCTTAAAATATATAAAAATAACCATACAAACATATGGTTTCTACTTTGCGGATTTACATCTATCGCGGGGGGTTCTGGAACGCAACCCCTGCGATCGAGGATAGGATTACTGTATATGCTACATTTTAAACTTCAAAAAGCAATTTTCATATTTTGGGCCATGTCAGGACAAAGGCTGCAGATAGTAGTTGGGACTTGCTGATTTTAGGCAAGGCAACTTGGATAGGTCATTTGTGGATATAGCCTGCTTTGGTGGTGTAATTTTGAATCCTCACACCCCTTTTTTGTTGACATTTTAGTTTTTGGAATTTATTTTTAGAGGAAAAGAGGATGACCAAAGAGAAGGTTTATAGATGTGATGAAAGATGACATGCTGGTGATGGATGGGGGTAACAGAGCAAGATGCAGAGGACAGGGAGAGATGGAAAAAGATGATACCCTGTGGCAACCCCTAACGGGAACAGCCGAAAGAAGAAAAAATGTTTAAAATGCTCTATCTTTTTTTTTGGCAGCACTCTGAGTGTTTGATTAACATATAAAAATTCCTAGTAATATTACATAATATCTTAGACAGGCACCATTATTTATGTGAAAATGTGTTTAGTGTTAAACACTTTAAGACACTGCTACTAACATTAATTTAGACAAAAGTATATTAATAGACATTTGCTAATATGTGGCTGACAGAGTTAAGAAAATTCATACTTCCAACCGAGTTACAGTTCTATAACTGTTTGTTTTGCAGGACTGTCCACTGCTGTCAGCTAGTTCTTCTTACTATGTAAATGACAGTAGTGAAGGACAGAATGGTTGTCCACATGACTGTTTTATTTTGCTGAGTGATGCATTTGTTTAAGTTGATCTAATGATAACATTTATTTTGCCTTATTCTTCCATGGTAATTTTGTATTTTAAAATATTTATTGTAGCAAGAAAACATACAGAAATAATAAGTTATATGATACAAAATAGCAAAGGTGGAAAAAAACAGGTGAGAGAAAAGCCACATAAACATTAGGGATTGTAATGGGAGTCTATTTACTTTGTTGGGTACCTTGCTATATCTCTGGCCTACTTGATTTATACTTGTATTTTAGTGCTCTTTCCTCAATAAAAAATTTTTTTACAGTCGGCCCTCGTTTATCGTGGTTAATCAGTTCCAGACTCTACCGCGATAAATGAATTTCCGCGAAGTAGGATTCTTTATTTATACATCGAATATTTTCACAGAGCATAGAAAACCTTTTTACGACCTTCTAAATACGTTTTTTAACATTATTAGAGCCCTCTAGACATGAAATAACACCCTTGAGTCACCATTACACTCGTATTACCCAATATATTAGACAAAATAAGACATATTAGATGTTACAAATATCATATTATCAGTAATCCCTCCTCGATCGTGGGGGTTGCATTCCAGAAACCCCCGCGAAAGGTGAAAATCCGTGAAGTAAAAACCATTAGTTTATAGTGTTGTTTTTATAATAATATTTATATTGTCACGCTTGGTTCACAGATTTGCCCAGAAACACAGGAGGTTGTAGAGACAGTGACTTTAAAACACTGCAAATAAAGATTTGTCTCTTTTTCAAAAGTTTAAACTGTGCTCTATGACAAGACAGAGAGGACAGTTCCATCTCACGATTAAAAGAATGCAAACATATCTTCCTCTTTAAAGGAGTGCATGTCAGGAGCAGAAAATGTCAAAGAGAGAGTGAGAGAGACAGAGAGAGAAAAGCAAACAATCAAAAATCAATAGGTGCTTTTCGGGCTTTTAAGTATGCGAAGCACCACCCAACAAAGCAGCTGCAAGGAAGGGAGCAATGTGAAGATAGTCTTTCAGCATTTTTAGAGGAACATCCGTATCCTTCTAGGCCAGTGTGCGAACAGCCCCTCTGCTCACACCCCCTCCATCAGGAACAGAGAATGTCAGGGAGAGAGAGAGAGAAAAGCAAACAATCAAAAATCAACAGGTGCCGTTCAGGCTTTTAAGTATGCGAAGCACCGTGCGGGAAGCATATTGTATATCATCGAGGAGTTTTATTTAATACATAATACGTGCTCTGATTGGGTAGCTTCTCAGCCATCCGCCAATAGCGTCCCTTGTATGAAATCAACTGGGCAAACCAACTGAGGAAGCATGTACCATAAATTAAAAGACACATTGCCAGCAGAAATCCGCGAACCAGCGAAAAATCTGTGATATATATTTAGATATGCTTACATATAAAATCTGCGATGGAGTGAAGCCGCAAAAGTCGAAGCGCGATATAGCGAGGGATCACTGTATTTGGCTAACTTCCATTAATTCATATATGAATCCGATCATTTATGCCTTGTTTGATCCCTGTTTTAAAAAATAAGTCAATCTCATAATAACACTGGAGATCTTGTCCCCTGAATCTTATTTCATCAGTTTGTTTATACACAAATAGTAAATCTTTTTCTGTTTCTGTTGCAAAAACTATGTTTGAAATTTGCTGGGGATTTTATAAAATGATAAATATAATTAATAAATGATATATGTTGCATAGCCCCGAATAACAAATACAGACTTAGTGACAAATTGACAATATACTCAAAATTCTTTTATCGTGGACAAATACATTATATAAAGCTGAGTATTTTAGGTATTATTGTTTAAAAAGATGTTATTTTTTTCATGAAAAAAGATTGTTAATCATTGCTTGTAATTGTGAACCAAAATTAATGATGTATGTGCTGATAAACAGGTCTCCCAAATAAACTACTGTACTATAAATAATACATTATGAGGAAAACTAAATTATGATTGTGTATACCCCAAAGAATTGTATATTGATAATCATTATTGGTAATATTGTGTTAAAATTATAGAAATGTCATTAGTTTTCAAGTACTTTAGCACGTTTGAAAAAAAAAAAAAAACTATAAATAGAATGGTCCGAATAAAGGAAAGTTCTTGTTAACTTAAGACGCTAATGGGGTGTTCCAGTGTTGTAAATTTGCATTTTATATTGTGATTGCGTACTAAAAACTAAATGTTCTATTTTTTGTGTGCTTTACTAAACTGGCCTGAATCATTTTTGTTTCAATTTCTGACCACATTCTGTCCTTGATACCCACAGCACCTGGCTAGGCAACTAACATCTGGGTTTTGTGCAAATTCACTTTATTTGGTGATTTCAACTCAGTTCTCTTTTTGATAAGTAACGTGTGAAAAGCTTAGCAGCATTTTTGTTTTTTTGGTAGGGTTAGTTAATAGTTTATTATTTACTGCTTTACAAAACTGATCTGCATCTCTTTCTAGTTTCTGACCAGGTTTTGTTCATTTCATGAGTGATAGCTCATCTTGGGTGAAGGAACACCATATTCGGCTCAGCCTGTCAAAGACACAGCCCCCTGTTATTCCACTCGTTCAATCTATTCAACACCCTATGTCTGTAAAGCTCAGCTCGTTTTTGACTGCTACTAGAAGTCAATGTAGTGAGCTAATAGGATGAGTGAAATTATACTTATATCAGCAGTTTGAAAACAAGACACATCACTGCATTTTGTACACCAGTCTGGTATATACAGTACTCCTTGTAATAACAGAAAAATATTGTAGTTCTTAACTTCATGCATTACAGTGTAGCATGGTTAAATTAAAATAAAGTATAAATTTTACAGTTTCTGTGTGATTTGTTACTTTCTCCAAATGTATTACCTTTGGTGTAAGGTAATTCTTTCAACTGCACCTGCATGACATCCACAATATATTTTCCCAAATCTCTTATGACCGGAAGGGTAAGGCAAAACGTTTTCTTGCACCCTTAGGCTGAGTCCACACCCGTACAATACTCTAAATACTCTAATTGTCAGCCAGCTTGCTGCTATTCATTTACTTACATTATGTTTTACTTAAAGTAAAATATACTAGGATGGCTATAAATGTAAGCCTCCACCCAATGTGAAGCACTATCAGACAGATACACCAGCTGATTGAAATGTGTTATGTTGCTTTTCATGATTATACAATTATGGACGCTAGGGATCGCTGTTGCCCCCGTTAAACCCACCAGAAAGACGGCCAGGACACACGTATAAAAGCACCAAGAAGATTCTTTAATAATATTCTTCAAATAAAGCACTGCACACTACACAATTCTTCTAAGAAATCAATAATCACAATAATCAATAACAATAACCAATCCTCCACTCCCAGCAGCTCCGTCACAATCCCTCCCAACTCCGTCTCGGCTTGCTGGGTTTCCCAAAGTCCTTTTATAGTTCATGACCCGGAAGTATTCCTTCTCTGGGTCAAACGCCACATCCTCCTTCCTTAAGTATCCCGGAAGTACTGCAGGATTCCGTCATCGTGACTCCGAAGTACTTCTGGGTTGGTCTAACAATAATAGTCCCCAGGTTCTTGGTGAGCTCCCCCAGGCAGCACCCACGGCATCCAACAGGGCTGAAGAAATGGACTCCATGACCCAGGATGACCTGAAGGAATCCAGGGAACCATTTCCATCCAGGGGAGCTGCCATCTAGCGTCCCGGGAGAATGCAGTGCCCTGAAAAGGCTGCTTTTCCACCTTTTCTCTGTTGAGGGATGTCCTGGCCAGACTGAAATGCTGGCCATCCATCTCAATAATGAAGCAGGTTTAAGCCAAGAAACAGCCCAACTCTATTTTTTTTAATTGAAAATGTTTGAAAGAATTTTAAATGAAAATATTTACAAGCAAGAATCTGTATGCCAAGAAAATATTTAATTTTAAGTTACTTAAGCTTTTAATTTGCTTGTTTCTACAATTGTTCAGGAAAAGGAGCCAATGAGCTATTGGTGAGAACAAAAGGATACAGACACTGGTGTAGCCTTGATGGTTATAGTTCCTAAAAGAAGTACTGCAGTTCTAATGTTACGTGCTGCCTCTTTTAAACACGCACATATGCAGACATACACATTGTCAGCACAACTTGTTAGGAAGACCCTGCCCGTTCTGACAGCATCTTTCTCCCACTATCAGATTTTTTCATTTAAAAAACACCCTTGTATAGACTTCTCATTGCAGTTTAAAAACTGTTGCCATAAATTTAGACGACATTGTGTGTTTAAGTGAAAGGCATGATGTTGGAGTTGTTAGAACTTCTACCTCATGCATTCGGTGCCCTGGGTTCTACTCACATTTACAATCCATATCTGTGTATACTTCTCTCTGTCTTTATGTTAGTTTCACTCCAGATACTCCCATATCCCAAAGACATAAATGTTAGTATAATCAGCAACTCTTTTTTCCCCTGGGTGGATTTGAGAAAGTCCACTTACTATGATATGTCTCTGTGTGTGGACGTGTGTTAAGGAGAAGAGAGAATGTGGGCACTGTCACTGTCTGTATGAGGAAAGCCATTCTAGACAGGTCACGTGTCAATAAAAACACATCACAGTTGTGTTTGTTTTGTCATTTCTAGTTACTGATCATACAATAACTTAACTGTACAGCATTTAACATGGGGCAATTAGTGCTTCAAGTGGAGCTGTGTACAGTATATGGTTAATTAATGGAATGTACAAATGCTGAACAAATATTAGTAGCAAATGTCCCCTTGAATTATTAACAAGGATTTTTCCTCTAAAACACTTATTTTCCAACTGTATTTATTAAATAGTAAAATATCAAATATATGTACTGTTAACATTTGTTCTTTCCAGGTTTGGTAATCATTTAATTTAATTTAATTTTTTTTTTGTCAATTGATTACATTTTTTATGCCATAGTCTCTTTCGTAGTGGTTGGGTAATCAAATCGCTTATGAAGTCTTGTACAGTTTTTAGAATCACGCCTAGTGACTGCTTCTTCAGCATACCTCCACAAGCTTCCCAAAGCATGTAGGTGCTCTCGTCTTTGATAGTGGGTAATATAAGCAACATGTTTTAGAAATTAATTCCTTAATAAGCAGAACACATTGGATGGATTGTACCAAGTATTTTTAAGATTTTACTTTCTGTGATCATAATACTTCTACAATGAATGTGTAAAAAAATTGTTAGTATAGTTTCCGAATTTGAACGTGTAAATCAAGACAAGTTTATTATGAAAAAAATCTCTAGACGTCGACTTGAAACTACATTTTCCATGTGAATTAAACACACATTAAAAAAATTCTTATTTTATTATCTGCTACTTTGCTAGATGGCACTTAAATGTCAATACAATTGGAAAACATGTGAAGCCAGTAACATGTCTATGTCTAGTCACTATTCAGGGAGTGGGTGTAGAGGTGGTCCACTCCTACAAGCACTTGGGAGTCCACATCAATGACCGGTTGGACTGGTCTCATAACACAGAGGCACTATACAGTATAAGAAAGGGTAGAACAAGGTCTTCTTCCTTTGGAGACTACCTTCCTTTAATGTGGAAAATGACATCTTTCACATCTTCTATAACTCTGTGATGGCCAGTGCGATTTTCTATGCTGTGGTGTTCTGGGCTGGTAACATCACTTCAAGAGATGCTCACCGAATCAACAATCTAATTAAAAGGGCAGATTCAGTTATGAGATGCACTCAGGACTAATAGATGTAGTAGCAAATGAAGAAATTGAAACAAACCTAAATGCCATTATAAACAATTCTGCACAATCTCTCTCAGACACACTAATATTTAGGACTTTCAGTCCAGAAATTATTAAGCAGAAATGTGTCAAGAAACATTACTTTGGGCTCCTTTATAGGAGTTAGAAGCTTTCTTTCTTTTTAAATTTTCTTCTTTTTTAGTCATTCTGGTGTGTATTCAGACCATAGTATATGCATGTGTGCGTCTGTGTCTGTGTGTGAATTTATTTATTTAATGAACTTCTGTAAAAAGGCAAATGTCCCTGTGGGACAAATAAAGTTCTATCTATCTATCTATCTATCTATCTATCTATCTATCTATCTATCTATCTATCTATCTATCTATCTA
>JANRMT010062791.1:109463749-109491122 GCA_026402145.1 Polypterus bichir lapradei | reverse complement strand
CTATCTATCTATCTATCTATCTATCTATCTATCTATCTATCTATCTAACTAACTAACTAACTAACTAACTAACCCTGAAAACATATTCAATTTGTAAAATACAAAACTTTCACACCCGGAGGTGGTATCTCCCCTATTTTAACTTGCACTACATTAATAGTATAGTAACAATAATATAATTGCTTAACCTGTATGTCATTAGGGATAAGTTAGAAAACCAGAGTAACCAGTACAAAAAATCTCCATACAGGACGAACTCCACACAGACAACAAACGGAACTCAAATACTTAAACCCAACTGAATTTGTGAGATAGCAGAGGTAATGTTTGTATCTATCTGCCACTCACTGTCAACAAAATGTGAACCTGAATTTTATGTTTATAACAACTTTTTTATATTTCTACAGTTGGATTATTGTCAGGATGACTTAGGGCACACACTAACACTAAACCAGCAGCCTTAAGGCTTAACAATCTAAAGTTTGGCCAGCACATGACATTCTTGCTTATGAAATATGTTTTATTTAAACACAGAATGTGGATAAAGCCACCAGATTGCCATTTGCCATTTTGGGAGCTGACTGAAATAGCAACCAGCATCGCTAAGGGTACTGCGGGCTCATGATTGGCTATTATTGTCTTATGCAACAAAATAAGGAATCTGCATCAGCAATACATTCATATTCCAGGAGAGGTCTAGAGACACAAAACTAGTCTTGCTGCTTCTATAAATATCAGTTGTTTGTTAGTATTCTAAAGGAATATGTTCTGGTTTGTTTTTACTTGAAGACTCTTACAAATTGAACATTAATGGATGGCAGTTATTTGAAGTCTCAACAGCTTGTACAGTATTGCTATCCACATGACAATCGATCCTGCCTCCGAGAAGTAAGATCGTCAGCTGTGTATGGAATGTTGTACATTTTATCAGCACTTTCTGTGATGCTAACCGTGGTGGGAAACTTACTGGTGGTCATTTCTGTCTCTCATTTTAAGCAGCTTCACACACCGAGCAACCTCCTTGTGGTTTCACTTGCAGCAGCAGATTTTTTGATTGGCATTTTTTTGATGCCCTTTAAAATAACAAAAATCATTGAAAGCTGTTGGTATTTTGGAGACAGATTCTGCTTTTTCAATGCTTTAGTCGATTACACACTGACATCAGTTTCTGTCAGTAATTTAATATTTATAGCCATTGATCGCTACGTTGCTATATGTGATCCTTTACTTTACTCTGCTAAAATTACAGTTCCTATTGTACAGTTAATCATTATGACTAGTTGGATATTTTCTATGGTATACACATGGGCAGTTATCTTTTTTAAGAGGTATTATTTTTCTTTTGGTAGTGTCAGTGTTTGTGTAGGAGATTGTGCAGGATTCTATGCTGAATCTTGGGTGATAATGGAGTTTATCATTATGTTTCTTATTCCTTGTGCTGTGATGGCAAGTCTGTATTCCAAAATCTTCTTAGTTGCAAGGAGACATTTGAAAATAATTAATTCTGTCAATCAGCGAACTTGTACTAAAGAATTACATCAAAACAAAAGACCGAAAAATTCAGAAAGAAAAGCAGCAAAAACACTGGGAATTGTAATATCAGTTTTCTTTTTTTGCTGGGTGCCTCTCTATACATGCACAATTATTGATACTTATACTGCTTTGCCTGTACCTAATGTCATGTTTAATATTTTGGCATGGCTCATTTATTTCAACTCTGGCATGAATCCAATTATATATGCTTTGTTTTATCCCTGGTTTAAGAAATCAGTAAAGCTCATAGTGACATTAAAAATATGCAATCCTGAATCATCATTGATTAATTTATTTTCAACAAACCATTAGGTGCATGTTATTTTTATTTCTTATCCCGAGTGAGAGTTAAAGAGATGGTGTTAGCAAATGACTGAAGCTTGTGCATGTATGTATCTTTAGAAAATATTTTTAAGAAGGCATATTCAAATAGAAATTGCACTACCATATTATTCCATGTATTATTTGAAGTGGAGAAGATATTAGTAAAACACATAACTTCATATATAAATGAAAGAGCATACCAAGAAATGCAGTCACAGCTCAAGCAGGGGATACAGACATGTACTTATGGGCTGAATGTCAATCCTACAGCTCTCTTACTAACATTGTATAAATGGGTTTTATCATGGAGCCCTGTTAGTTAATGTATGTTTAAAGTACATGACTAAATGGGGTTTAAATACTATTGACAGTTGTTACTAATTTACTGCAATTAAACGTATACAAAACTTTTCCAGCTGTTTATTTTATGATGCAGCTTTGCTAATCTTATGTAACCTATATTTAATATGTATCCACTTTGGCATGGTAGCACAGTGGTAAGGATACCAGTGGTCACACCCTGGGGTCTGTGTGGATTTCACTTGGGCGATGTGGTTTCCTCCCACTGTCCAAAGACATTCAGGTTTGGTGAAGTTAAATTGGACCTGGAGTGTGTGTGTCTGTATGTGTTCTCCCTGCAATGGACTAATGCCTGGTCCAGGGTTTCTTCCTGCCTTGTGCCCTGTGCTAGCCTGGGATAGGCCCAAGTATCCTCATGCCCCTGGCCAGGATTAAACAGGAAAGAAAATCACATGACATGATTCTTCCTTCTACACTGCAGGACTCTCTATTTGTAAGTTTACATCAGGTAAACAGTTACTTGTATTGTACTTTAAGCATTGGCACCATTCTCATTACTTTCTAGTATTATAGCATGAAAGCTAAATGGTTATGGAATCCTTTGTGCTATATTGTCATTAACTTAAAAAAGAAACTCTGATGCTGAAAAAAGTTGTAAATGATGTGAACAACATTCTTTTATATTTTCACAAAACACATTTTATTAGAGATTCATATAATATACTCTCAGGAACTGTTTAAAGCAGTTCATCCACACTGGTGCACTGTTACATATTTCAGGTGTACACACCCTGTCCTCCATTATATCTAGGATGCATCTGAATCCGCTTTATAAAGCCATTAGGCTCTACAAGGGCATTGTCACTATTTTCCTTCTTGACAATATTGAAATTTTTAAAAGATCAAATATTTCAAATAACTCAAATTTAAAAGCATTGGATATATACAAGTACCCATTAAGAAAAAAAAAGGTCATAACACCTAGAACTTTATCAACAAGTTACAATCAGCTTTACGTTGCTGTTTATCTTGGTAACCCTAAATTAGCAGATAGAGGCAGTGTACGGGCGACATAAGTACAAGTTAAAATAAAAAGGAAAACAGACATTCAAATTATTTGCACACTTGTCTCCCTATAAGTATTGTTCAAAGTATACTTTTCTGATTTGTTATGGATACATTATGAAATGCTCCAAACAATTAACTATTCCGCATGTGCAATAATGGAAAGATAAATGTTTGAAAATCACAGTAACAAAACATTTCTGCTTTCTTGTACCTTAAACAAAGTGACCAAAATGAAGAAAAGATGTTTTAGAATCTGATTCCCTCTTAAACATTTGCTTAACCCAAACTTCCAGAAAAGATTGCGCAAGAAACAGTACACTTAAAATTGCTTTTATAGAACTGAGCTGTCAGATGTGAACAACCAAAATCTCAGCTTTCATTATTTTATAAATATAATGCACATTTATTGTATGTCAGGACAATGACACTGTATGTACCAAGTCTGATGTTCCTTGCTCCCATTGTAATATTACATTTAACCAGACAACATAAGAGCAAAGTATATTTATGCAGTTATAGCAAATATTATATTTACATGTGCCTGATGTCTAATATTATGAGTGGAATTTTCACCAAATCTCAGGTTGCAGACAAAACAAGGAGCTTGTTTTGTTGTATGTCTTGAAATTTGGGAAAGTTTTAGGAATCTGTTTGTTTTTAAGATAAAATACCTTATTTTTGGGTTTTTCATTTTTTTTTTTAATATGAGGCAGCAATTTTACAGGTTGATGGCCTAATGAAGAGATTGTCATGAAAAGCTTCAGTCTTGATTTGCCTAAGTAGCACAGTTCACACTCACTTTACTTATAATACTTTATTTAGAGATTTGGATTGCTTTATTTAAATGTATTGGATGTTTCACCATATGTGTTTATTTCAACATTATGCCTATTACTATGGCTCCATGTTGTTTTCATTTTTAGTCAGTTTCTATATATATTTTTGTAGCTTTGTATTTGTTTTCATGAATTTAAGTTATTTACCCTTATGCTAATTTATATGTACTGTATATTTGTTCTGTGTGATATACAGTATATAAAGAAACTCATGAGACATTTGTGCAAAGGTTTGGGGTATCACACCCGATAGCCACATTTAATGACAAAAAGCAGCCTACCTCAGCTCAAACGGTAGTAAAACAAAAGAAAAATTAGGTCAAGGCACCCAATGCACAACATCCTATCGAGAACTACATCCTGGCACTGAGGGTTCTCATGGAGCGCTGACATGAATATTGGCATAGTTTCTTTGCAGCCTTTGTTGATTTTCGTAAAGTGTTCGACTCAGTTGATCGAGCTGCCCTGTGGAACATCCTGAGACTTCACAGGATCCCCACAAAGTTCCTGAATATTATGGCCGGCCTATGGTACTGTGAGTGCTGTGCAGAGTGGAGGCAGAGCTCAGCAATTTTCCCAGTTGATTCTGGGGTTTGTCAGGGGTGTGTTTTGCTCCTAGTCTGTTCAATGATTACATGTACTGGATGTTGGGCAAGGTCATGGGGTCCAGTGGCTATGTGGCATCTGTTAGTGAAGAAAGATTCACTGATCTTGACTTTGCTAATGATGCTGTAATCTTAGCGGAGTCAATGGAGGTTCTGATCAGTGCTCTCCAGAGATTGCGTGTGGAGTCTGAGTGTGTGGGCTTGCGAGTGTCCTGGCTAAAAACCAATATCGAGGCTTTTAATGACCAGTTGGGCACAGCCATCAACAGTATGTCTGTCTGCAGAGAGAGTGTCGATTTTGTTGAGAGGTTTACTTACCTTTGCAGTGACATTCATGTCTCTGGTGAATTTCGTATGAAGTCAGTAGACAGATTGGGAGATTATGGGGGCTAATGAGGGTGCTGGAAAGGGGGGTGTGATGCTCCTGATATCTGTGCAAAAGGACGAAGTTCCAAGTCTTTAGAGTCCTGGTGGTTTCTGTCTTGCTATATGGTAGCGAAACATAGACGCTATCCAGTGACCTGAAATGAAAACTAGATTCCTTCGGTACTATGTCTCTTGAGAGAATCCTTGGGTACCGCAGGATTGACTTTGCGTGGAATGAGTGGTTGCTCACAGTGTCCCGAATAAGGCACATTACCTGTATTGTAAGGGAGCATCACTATTTCCCAAAGGGGACCCAAGCAGCTGGACCAGGCCGATGGGATACCCACATAACCCCTGGCTGCAGCACAGAGACGGTCATCTCCAAAGGGATGGACTGGACCGCGTGTCTGCCTGGGGGTTTGCCAAGCAGGATCCCAAACTGTTTTGTTGTGTTGGGGGTGCGGCAGTTTACCTACCTGGGGCCTCATGCATAACGCTGTGCATAGAATTCGCACTATAACATGACGTAAGCACAAAAGCCGAAATGTGCTTACGCACAAAAAATTCCAGATGCAGGAATCTGTGCGTTTGCCAACTTCCATGTTCTTCCACTACATAAATCCCGGTCAGCATGAAAAGTAACGCTCGAGTACGCGCCTGCTGTCCTGCCCCAACTCCTCCCAGAATTACACCTCTTTGAATATGCAAATCAATATAAATAACCATTAAGATCAGCCTTCTTTGAAAAGACAATGGGAAAAGCACGGGGGAAAATATAAGAAATTCAGCGAATACCAAGTGGAAGCAAGTAAAAACGTACTATTTGTTGGTTTAAACAGTGGTATAAACAACAAAAGGAAGTCGATCGAGTGACGTAGCGTGTCGGAGAAACTCGAAAGCTCAAGTTCACAAAGTCACACAGTGCCTGGAATAAAAAAGAAGTCACATATCAAAGTCGCCGTGAAAAGGCGAGTCGTAGCCCACAGGCTGATAGCTTATTAGGGTACAGAGAAAAAAAAAATAGGCACAGGGTGGGAAAAAAGCACAAAATGTCAACTTTAATGATAAAATAAACTACGTGATTAAAGTGGAAATTTCGAGATTAGAGAAGTAGAACATAAACTTCATATTAAAATTGTTTAATTTATTAGTTTCTCAAATCCCATAGTAACTAAAGTACCAAGTTAAATGCTTTGTTTTGTATTTGATCTTCTATGTGCTCTATGTGTGTGAATCACTACGTGCTTCTTAAACCAGCTTTATCTTCCTCCGACAGGATACTGAATCCATTACATTTGTGAGTATTACAGCTCTCTGAATAATTAAAATACTGAGATATATACATGATATCATTTTCATGATGATAGGAGTTAAATCATGTTATTAAACATGGGAACACGCTGCGGCACCATGTCCTCACATGTTTAATTATTAACAATATAGATTATTTAAATTAAGTTAGTTTTATTTGTATAATATAATAAACATATTTTTCTGCATTTCATTTTAAAAATGATATCATCATCATATGTATATACACGCTTTATAAAGTGCCTCAGGTTGTGCAATATTATAACTGTATCGCAAGTTTACAGTAAGGTAATTCTACTTATCAGTACAGACAGTTCTACAAGGAGCACTTGATTGAGTGCGTTTATAGTTCTTGGAATGAAACTCTTTCTGAACTGCGAGGTCCGTACAGGCTTTAAAATGTTTGCCGTGTGAAAGCAATTCAA
The DNA here is from genome assembly GCA_026402145.1 of Polypterus bichir lapradei. Classification (NCBI taxonomy): domain Eukaryota; kingdom Metazoa; phylum Chordata; class Cladistia; order Polypteriformes; family Polypteridae; genus Polypterus; species Polypterus bichir. Next base: position 109,484,354 of record JANRMT010062791.1, on the reverse strand, counting down.
TAGACAGCATGGCTGAGGCAGCATGTGCTTGATGCTGTATACTGATAATTCTCTTTCTCAGCTTCTGTAGATCTTTTTATTTCCCACTCAGATACAGTGATATAAATACTCTGAGTGGTGCAGTGAGAGTAATATGGAAAAAGATGATCTGCTGTGGCAACCCCTAACGGGAGTAGCTGAAAGAAGAAGAAGATGCAGTGAGAGAAACAACGCTAAAGCAGCTATTGTATTTAGAATACTTTGACCATTCTGTGGACCATTATATTGTTACTGGCTAATTACAATCAGATAGATTAAACTAATAAACAATATGCTGTTAATTTCAGTTATTTATAAAGCCGTGTCAGGGATGTTGATCAAAAAAAGAAAGGAAAACCACACAGTAACAGTAGCACTGCTTTGACGCTGGGTGCCGCCAGTCTGCAAAACCGAGCGCAGAACTTGCGTACGACAGGGTATGAGGTACCTGTGACACCCCGTGTAGTGGGAATTAGAATCACCAGCCTACACTCTAGGTGTCTAGTATGTGGGACCGAGCGTGACCAGGATGATGGTGTAAGACAGGGAGACACGGACACAAAAAGGGTTGGGTTTTTTGAAAAATAAAGTGAGGTTTTATTTACAGGTGCACTTAAAGAAAAATCAAAAATAATGTCCTGTGGAATTTATATATATTAATACACAGTCCAATACCGCAAAGGACACACAAAAACAGTAATTAAATGGAGCCCAAAATAACTATATACAGTATTTACAGTGCTTCCTGAAAGTCCCAAAAGAAAAAGAATACTACACACAAACTAGTGGAATCCATATATATATACACAAAAGCAAAAATGTGAAGCTGTCTACCTCCACAGTGATCCAAGTCAGGAAGCTGCTCCTCCAAACAGTGTATAATACAGTATTCACCCAAAAATATACAAAATACAAAAAAAAAAGTGTATATACAAAAATAAACAGTGCACCACTAACCGCAACCCAATAAATACCTCCACCAAAGTTAATCGAGAGATATTTATATGAAAAAAATATTTACAAAAACAAAGCACAAGCCGTAATGCTTGGTAACTTCTAAATCGCAGATCTACCAAGTACAGTACCTTCCTTCAAGACGAACTAGTCAGAAAAAGACCCCCTCTAGAGACCATGACTCCCTTTTGTATTCGGGGCCACTGCGCCGACCAATTAAACAGCCGTACGCGATGACGTGAACACGTTTGCGAAAAGCGGCGTCTACTATCCCACATAATTACTATAAAAATCGAGCAGCCGGCACGCGCGCGCGTATAGCTGTGCTGGCTTTTCAGACGCGGACTGCACTTCATGCCTTAAGTTAAAGTAAGCACTTTCTAATTTTTTTTTTCCTCCTTCCCCTGAGCTACAGCTCAGACAACTACGAACACGGGATCCCTATGCTAACCCGGGTTAACTAATATTGAGGCGCTTCGCAGTTTCTTTTGCTCCTTTAGAGTTATGATGTCGCGGGAGGCACACGCAAGAGTGGAGGACCGACAATGCCATCCCGGCCGGTCAGTGGCAAGGCTGTCTCTCCCGTCTACATGAGACCCACCGCGACGCTCCCCAAAAAGGCGTTCATAGCGTCAGTGTAGACGTCTGTCTGCACTTATATAAAAGAAAAAGGCACGTTTCCTTTCTTTATACCTTTTTGTCCTAAACAAATGCCTCACTCTTAACACTACAGAGAAGACTTAACTAATTTTATTTAATTACTGGTAATGCCAGTAAGGCACATTACCACAGTACCGTGGAAATGTGCATGGCTTTACACCAAGTTTAGGTAATATACATCGCGATTTGAATGTGGAAACGTTCTCATGCAACATTTCTGTGCATATGCACTGTTTATACATGAAGGCCCCTGCTGTTTTAGGTTCAAATCCCACAAAATTGTCTGAAAGATGTTTGAAAATTCTCTTTTACACATTCTCTGCACGACATAGATTTCTCTTGTATCCCCAAAGTTTTGCACATTAGGTTTTGCATACCCTGTGTGGGTATGATTGTGCCACATGGTGGATTATATTTCCTGCCTTGCTCCAAATGCTCCTGGGATTGGTTACAATCTACTACGACTTTCAATTTGACCTACTAGATAAAATAATGTTATGCTCCAAATGCTCCTGGGATTGGTTACAATCTACTACGACTTTCAATTTGACCTACCAGATAAAATAATGTTATGTAATGTAATGTTTTAATAAATTGAAATAAAAAATCTTCAAATAAACATTAAGCCTTTGTTACCTATTGTGACAGATAGAGGGCGCTATCATCCTCTTGAACCCTTGGACAATACGTCAGACACCAGGTAAAAGTCCAATAAGTTGACTTTATTATTAATAATAGTGCACAAAGCACCCTCCTCTCCACAATACTCATTCAACAAACAATACACAATCAATAAACCAATCCTCCTCCCCCCAGACGCGTTGCCACCCTTCCACCCAGCTCAGCTCCTCGTCTGAGGATTTCCCACAATCCTTTATAGTCCTTGACCCAGAAGTGTTTCGCTCTCTCTGTCCATGTTACTATGAACACTTCCGGTTCAGATAAAAAGTCCTTTTTCTTCAACCCGGAAGCGTGTCATTCCTCTTGTCCATGTGACTCGGATGTACTTCCGGGGTGTAGGGCAAATACTCTTTGTTCCTCCCTGCAGCATCCTCTAGCAGCCCCCATGGTATCCAGCAGGGCTGTGGATAAAAACTGCATTGTCCAGGATTCCCTGCTGGTCTTTGGGGCACCTCCATGCTGCAGGGAGGGCTCCATCTGGCGGTCTGGGGGTATTGGCCGGGATAAACGACCAGCCATATGCCACAGTACTCTCCCCCCAGCGAAGAATTATGATTCAGAGCATCCAGCCCTGCGAGGGAAGTCTTCCTCCAAGAGGAGTTTCTGGTCGAACCTTGGCTGATCCTTGCTTCGCGTTTCCTGGAGAATCTAGGGGGAATATTAATCCAATTTGACATCTGGTCCCCTGTTCTCCAAGGACAATATCGCCAAATGTGGCCCGACTTTCGGCATCCATAACACTGCCTGCTTCCTCCTGCTACTCTCCCTCTGCGGAACTGAAAACAGTTAGCAAATGCTGGCTCCATCCCTTTCCCTGCTGAGGAGGATTCCAGCGCCGCCCTTGAGCTCTCAAGTTTCTCTTTTTGGATCTCCTTCTTAATCTGGGGCTTGTTCACAGTTTGGGTCTCTCTATTAGGTAAAGAGAGCCCTTTTACTGTTTGCATCCCCTTTGATTTCTAAATGATCGGTGGCGGCATCCTTAGGACCGTATCGCTCCAGAAGCCAGCACTATCCAGCTGCACCGGCTTGATCGATCCTTCTGCCGCCCACTCGGTCAAGGTTTCCGACTCCCTTGTAGGACTTGCAGCTACTTGGCACCCGCTATGTATTAACAGCGGGCCCATGTCACTCTGCGTCCCTCTATTATGTACGGTACGGGCTTTGCTTACCTGTACTGCTGCATTCTTTAATACTGGAGGCTCCCAACCGATCCGCAACAGGTATTCATTCACCTTCTTTATCGGCGCTTCGACTGTCGCTCCCAGGTCTCCGACCATCTTCTTTATAGCCATTAGCATCTGCAAAATACCTTGTACGGGCTCAATCAATTTCTCAAGTTCCCCCACGTCACAACAGTTAATTAATTCGGCCGGAGGCAGGCTCACTTCCTCGTTCTCCTTACCTACCGGCCAGGAGCCAATGAGCACGTCCGCCGTCGGCACATGCTCTGACGGGGCTTCTGGGAATTGGAGTTCTTTGTGTCAGAGGACCAGGTCGCCTTCTTCGGTGGACCGCGGTCTGTCTTTATTAATTTGTCAGCAGACCGATCAGCCATTTCCCGGCCCTCCTTACCTTCTTGCGGGGTGAGTGGTGCTTCGCTCGCCTCCGACTTCCCCTTCGGAATGTCCAAGTCTGTCTGCTTGTGGGTAAAGTTGGAAGCAATGGGACGCGGACCCTCTCCTTGCCACAATACACCGGATCACGTATCCCTCGCTGGCACCCGACATGTGAAAGTCCATTGTTTTCCCCACCATCTCGATTGAGAGTGCACCGCCAGTCTTCGGAAGATTTGCCTGCCTCTCGCAGAGCCTCCGGATGACATTCTCCGAGGTATGTGCATGGTACTAAATGAGATGTTTTAAAAATATGTTTGTTAAATACGCCGGCACATACCTCTGTGTATTTATCTTCCTCCAGAGGCTTCTCCCGTGCTGCGCAGCCGCTCTGTAATCCCTCCCGGGTGTCGGCCATGGTGAGTGGATCTCCTCCACTGGTGCTGATACTTGGTTTCAGCTTCTTCTTTCCCATGACGGACTTGAAGAACGGGGGTTCAGGCGATGTTGCTGCGTGTTCTGACGCTGCCTTCTTAGGATTCTCTGTCAACAGACAATTTAAAAACAGGTCCTCTGCCAAAACGACAGCCAGAGAATCCTGCAGACTATGCCACTGTGACAGATAGAGGGCGCTATTGTCCTCTTGAACCCTTGGACAATACGTCAGACACCAGGTAAAAGTCCAATAAGTTGACTTTATTATTAACTAGCAAAATACCCGTGCTTCACAGTGGAGAAGTAGTGTGTTAAATAAGTTATGAAAAAGAAAAGGAAACATTTTAAAAATAATGTAACATGATTGTCAATGTAATTGTTTTGTCACTGTTATGAGTGTTGCTGTCATCAAGGATTTGATTATCATTATTTCTTTCAATCAGGTTCGTATTTGGAGGACATGTTGTGTTCAAGTTACATTCCATGTTTGTCAACCGTTGTAAAGATAACAGGTTCCATTCATCGAAGTGTTCACTACCCAAATCGCTACTTGTGAATCTAAGATGTTTAACAGGCCATTTCGGTACACTTGAAAGCGACAACCGAACAATTCAGCGGCAGCCATCAACTCACATGCAGAAGCATAGGTGAAGGGCTTAAGCATTTCACTTTTATAGTGCTCCTGTGTAGTATAATAATCTCCTGTACCATCATCAGTCCACACCTTGAACATGTCAAAGTCATTCAATACATAAGACACAATGTTCCTCCGAATATCAAGAGTGAGCCTGATATGTCCGTGCAATATGTAACACAGAGAATGGAAAAGGTAGGCAGCATCTCCGGGCATGGAAATCACTCGGTAAGTGACAGTTCTTTGATCAATGGTGATCACCTCGATAGACATGTTAATGGGGGTACGGTTGGAACGGTAAAAGAAATGGGTACCTGAACAATGTAAACTAAGTCTAAAATACCTACCCAATAACTATAAGCGTAATAAACGAACAATAAAACAGCAGAAAAGCCGTGGATTAAATAAAAAGGCTGCAGTTATAAGCACAATAAAACAGCGGAGAAGCCGTGGATTAAATAAAAAGGCTGCAGTTATCAGCAAGTAGACATGAATACCGTGGCGCAGCAAGGAAGGGAATGAAGAGACCGGAGCGACGGACGGCCTTATATGGGCAGCCCCATAATTTTACATATAAAATCCGCGATAGAGTGAAGCCGCAAAAGTCGAAGCACGATATAGCGAGGGATTACTGTAAATCACATTCATCCTACCCTATATCATTGTTAACAAGATTAAACAAAAGTGCTGTCTAATTCACCTGCTAATTTGAGAGTGAAGACTTTTTTTTCTGCACTCTTGGTGTTATAAGTGGGATCAACAACCTCTGGCCATTAAAAGAACCTGTTCCTGTTCTTGGTAAATAAAAATGGCAGTTTTCAAAACATATTGAAGGTGGGCATCATTTTATATTCCCACTTTGATGTTTGTTTTCTTTACCAGAAGATATCCTTCATTTTACAATGTGATTGCATTTTTCTCAGAAATCAGTCATGCACTACTCTGCTAGGAAAACTAAAAACGCTAAAGGATTGGAGTCTACTTAGGGCTTAAGTGCACAGGGGGAGAAAGGAGTGAGTTAACATTCCTGTCTTGAAGTTAAAGTGTCCTGCAGCAGTGCTCTGCAAAGTACTATAAAAAAGGCTATAAACTGTACATAAACATTATGGGATAGAGCAAGGAAGGAAGGAATCAAGGTTTCTGAGATTGGAGGTGAGAATAGAAAATGAATGTGTATTAATGAAGTAATACGAAGCAAACGAGAAGGGCATGCCAGCATGGTATACTTACCATAAGTCTGGTTTAACAATAATCAAATATCATGAGAAATGGTATAAATAACAGAATTACAAAGAAAATAAAGGATCACAGTGACGAATGAAGAGAAAACTGAATGGAGGAGTAGAGAACAGAATACTTTAACTAAGTCAAATATCCTTTTAATCATATGATACATAATCATTTCCGGTTTTATTTAAATCATATTTGCAAGAAGGAAGAGAAGGAAAACAGAAAGAAAAGATAGTTAATAGGTGAAAGACTATTAAAGACAAGAAAACTGATGACAAAAATGTCACTGAAGTAGATGATTACTGGTGACCCCCACCTTACAACTTTAACAGTTAGCTACCTGCAATGCCCTCCCTTCAAAATGTATGAAAGTACAGAGACTACTTTCTTTATGGTCTTTACCATGATTGAATGGGGTTACAGTAAAAGAATATAGAAATTAAACATTCCCTGAATTTTGGAATCTATTTTAGTAGAGGCTACATTCAAAACATTACTCTACAGAACTCTCAAGCAAGATGAATCTCATTAGATAGATAGATAGATAGATAGATAGATAGATAGATAGATAGATAGATACTTTTTTAATCCCCAACTCTTGTCGTAAACCTTTGAAAAAATATATGAATGTCTTACTGAAATCTGTAGTAGGTAGGCAGAAATGGTTGCAGCTGATAAGTGATGAACAAACCTCTTTGAATTTGTTTAGCCTTGAGTTTGATGAAAGCGCTCAGTTTTCAATGGCTTACCCGCCACAGGGTACTTCATTCATATCTAATTAACCTTTTTTTTCTTTTCTTGCATTTTGTATTTTAATGGGTAGGAAGATCATTTAACCTACCTGTTATGACATTACTGTCAATAGGACTGAGCTGCTGATGCACTCATTCTCTTTTCCTTGTGCTCAAGCCAGTGGGAAGACTTAATAAAGTAAAAACAAGTTGCCTATGTGGACATTTCCATGCACACCTCAGTGGACTTGATGCAGTCTGCTGGCAGTTCATTAAATTGTGTGGAGGATTTGTTTATTGAGTGAAGTGGTCTGATTCTGCAGCTACATTGAAATTTATTTTACTGGGCTTGGTGGTATGAAGAAAGAAGAGTAAAACACATCCTTGTTATGTAAATAAAAGTCAGAAAAAAATTCAGGCAGTAATGGAGCAGGGATTGTAAAAATAAAGGTCAGGTGCTAATTATCTATACTATAGCTGTTCCACTTACAATAGATGAATGTGTTTTATTGTGAAGTCATATTACTTACTATATGCTACATGGAGAGAGTTACTTGGAAAAAAAATATGACAGCTAATTTCTTTCAGGTTTACACAATAAATGTAATGCTTTAAACCTACATTAGCTGAATACAAAAATATAAAACTAAATATTTATCAGACTTTTCATTGCTGTTTTTGCACAAAGTAATTTTACTGTTCTTATTTTTCCTATGTTTTGGTAACCACTGTGGTCCCGGCCGGGGCTGGAGCCCGGCCGGGACGCCCAGGAGGACCAGAGGAGGGCTTGTGCCTCCTCCAGACCACGAGGGGGCGTCCGTCCTGGTTATGTTGGGGGCCTCAGGTAAAGGGCTTGGAAGCCCAGCCCTGTAGGGACCCATGGCCACCGCCAGGCGGCGCCCCAGTGCCTGATTATCCCGGGAGCCCGGCACTTCCGCCACACCAGGAAGTGCCGGGGGGAAGACGACAGGGGACACCCGGACGGCTTCCGGGTGCGCAGCCGGCACTTCCGCCACACGGGGGTGTGTCCGTGGGAGATGGCCGGGAAGCAGCTGGAGCCCATCTGGGTTCCTATAAAAGGGGCCACCTCCCTCCAGTCATTGGCGAGAGTTGGGAGGAAGCGGACAGAGCTGGAGTGAGGACTGGAGGCGGCCAAGAGAAAGGCAAAAGGACTGTGTGGCCTGGACTTTGGGGGATCGGTGCTGGAGGCACTGGGGTTGGTAGTGCACGATAAAGACTTGTAAATATTGTAAATAAACGGTGTGTGGTGAAACCATGATGTCCGTCTGCCTGTGTCCGGGGCCAAGTTCACAGTGACGTAGTCAGCAGGATGGGCCGTCTGGTACAAGACGGGGACCTGCATTTCCATTTCATAAGTCTGTGGACGGCCCGGTGCAGCAGCAGCGGACCCCACACACTGGCCGCGGGAGCGGCCCGTGCACAACCCCGCGGGAGCGGTTCACCCAGGGGACCGCCGCCGGTCCGCGGATTGGCCATCCCCGGGTGCAGGGAAAGAAAAGCAGACGTCGCCAGAGTGCAGTGGGCTCCGAGAGCCACGCCGTGATGAAGGGCGGCCCAGCCGGCGTTGCAACACGGGAGGCCACACCGAGGCAAGGGCCTCGGCATGACGGGATCCGCGAGGTGAGTGCCCTGCCCTGCAGTAATCGGCCCTTCGGGGTGGACTGTACCTTATTTTCCGCAGGCAGGGACGGTCCGGATCCGCGCCAGTGGCAGGAGCGCGCCGGTCCAGGGGCTGTCAGCAGCGCGGTGGCGGCAACAGCGGAGGCTGCGAGGTCAGAGCCGCTGCAACTGCCTCAATGTAAACTTGCGATACAGTTATAATATTGCACAACCTGAGCCACTTTATAAAGTGCATATTTACATATGATGACGATATCATTTTTAAGATGAAATGCAGCAAAATATGTTTATTATATTATACAGGTAAAACTTTAACTTAATTTAAATAATCTATGTTGTTAATAATTAAACATGTGAGGACACGGTGCCGCAGTGCTAGCAAAGAGCTGGTGGTCCGTTCACGGATTGTTCCTACCGCATGCAGTATTCTTGCTGGGGCTGGTGCAATACTGGAAGGACAGATGGATAGAATAATTTAACACGTACTATGAAGATATTTCAATGTTCCTTAAAAGTTTTAAAGAATCGGCATTCTCAGCTTACAGATGGCTTAACGTCTATTACAGAGCTGATTGTGTGACGATTGTGTATTTGGAGAAAGAAAAGGAAGGACAGGAATTTGGGGTTAGTACATTTGAGAGAGACAGTACTGCTGCAACATATTATTTCATCGGTCACGCACGGTGCAGCAGGCATCTTACGTGAGGCATGAACAATCACTGCCCCACCATGTTCCCATGTTTAATACATGTTTTAATTCCTATCATCATGAAAATGATATCAAGTATACAGTACATCTCAATATTTTAATTATTCAGAGAGCTGTAATATCATGAACGTAATGGATTCTGTGTCCTGTCGGAAGAAGAGAAAGCCTGTTTAAAAAGCACATAGTGATTCACACACATTGAGTACATAGAAGAACATATACAAAACAAAGCATTTAATATACTACTTTAGTTATGATGGGATTTGAGAAACTAGTAAATTAAACGATTTTAAGATGAAGTTTATGATGTTCTGCTTTAATGACAAGTAAACTACGTGATTAAAGTGGAAATTTCAAGATTAAAGTTGAAATTTCCAGCTTTTTTCCCAATGTGGCCCTATTTTTTTTTCTTTTCTCTGTACCCTAATAAGCTTCCATATGACACTCAGATGGTGGGCTATGACTCGCCTTTTCATGGCAACTTTGATATCTGACAACTTCTTTTTTATTTCAGGCACTGTGTGACTTTGTGAACTTGAGCTTTCGAGTTTCTCCGACACTCTATGTCACTCGATCAACTTCCTTTTGTTGTTTATATCACTGTTTAAACCAACAAACAATACGTTTTTCCTTGCCTGCACTTGGTATTCGCTGAAATTCTTCTGTTTTCCCCTGTGCTTTTGCCATTGTCTTTTCACAGAACGCTGAGCTTAACAGCTATTTATATTGATTTGTATATTCAAAGAGGCATAATTCTGGGAGGAAATGGGGCGGGACAGCAGGCACGTGCGTTACTTTTCACGCTGACCGGAATTTATGGAGCGGAAGAACATGGAAGTTGGCGAACTCACAGATTTATGCATTTGGATTTTTTCATGCGCATGGACATTTCCGCTTTTCTCCTTATGCCATGTTTTAGTGTGCATTCTACACATGGCGTTATGCATGAGGCCCCAGAACAGTTCATAAAAGGATGAAAGTCTATACAAAATATGTTGTCTTTGATAGTGGGTGGTATAAGCAGCATGTTTTAGAAATTAATTCCTTAATAAGTAGAACACATTGGGTGGATTGTACCAAGTATTTTTAAGATTTTATTTTCTGTGATCATACTTCTACCATAAATGTGTAAAAAATGTTATTATTATAATTTCTTAATTTGAATGTGTAAATCAAGACAAGTTTATTATAAAAACTCTATTTGAACTCTCTAGAGGTGGACTTGTAACTTCATTTTCCATGTGAATTAGACACACATTAAAAAAATACTTATTTTATTATGCAACAGCACTGAAAGGCTGTTGATCCGCTACTTTGCTAGATGGCACTTAAATGTCACTACTGTTGAACCCAATAATATGTCTGTGTTCTGTCACTATTCAGGGAGTGGTTGTAGAGGTGGTGCACTCCTACAGGCACTTGGGGGTCCACATCAATGACAGTTTGGACTGGTCTCATAACACAGAGGTACTATTTATGAAAGAGTAGACCAGGCTCTTTCTCCTTAGGAGACTACCTTCCTTTAATGTGGAAAATGACATCCTTCACATCTTCTATACCTCTGTTATAGCATGTGCGATTTTCGATGCTGTGGTGTTCTGGGCTGGTAACATCACTTCAAAAGATGCTCATCAAATCAACAATCTAATTAAAAGGTCAGGTTCAGTTATGAGATGCACACTGGACTGATGGTTGTAGTAGTGAATGAAGAAATTAAAACAAACCTAAGAGCCATTATGAACAATGCTGCACAATCTCTCGCTGACACCCTAATGCTGAGGAATTTCAGTTCACAAATTATTCAGCAGAAGTGTGTCAAGAAACGCTACTGGGGCTCCTTTATACCAACAGTAATATGCCTGTGTAATGCCTCGCTAGGACCATGACAGCCAAGTCAGAAACTTTCTTTGTTTTTAATTTTTCTTCCTGTTTAGTAATTCTGATGTGTATTCAGACCATAGTGTATTTATGTGTGTTTGTGTGTCTGTGTCTGTGTGTGATTTTATTTATTAAATGAACTTCTGTAAAAAGGCAAATTTCCCAGTGATACAAAAGTTCTCGCTATTTTTCAATCTATCAATCTAACCCTGCAAATATATTTTCAATTTGTAGGTACAAATCTTTCACACCCAGAGTTGGTATCTCCCCTATTTTAACCTGCACTACATTAACAGACATTTTAATTTCTAGAATATAGTAAGCATGGATAATCAGGAGGCCAAATATAAACAGGAGGTGAAAGTAAATGGAGAATCGGACACAGAAAGGCAGAGATACCTCAGGTCTTCATTGACTATGGGGCTTTGTGATGCAGTCTGATTCTGGACATACATTAATAACACCATTATAATCTTAGGAAAATGTTTTATTTAAAAGAATAAAACATTGTCAGAATGCTACTCTCTGCCTAAGCTTGTTACACTTTTTAATATCCAGATGTCTCCCAAGTCTTTTCATTAAAGTGACTATCACCAAAATTGTGTTAATGTATATTTTAGGCAGTCTTTAAGTAACATCCTGAAGCATTCTTACTCCAGTGTAGAGACACAATGGGGTATGACAATTCATAACAGCATTGTACACAAGGCAGGATTCATCCAAGGTCAGTGTGCCAGTTTATCTCAGGTCTCACTCGCACTCACACACTCACATTGCAACAGTTTTGAGTTGCTTAACTTGTTCGTTATTAGGAATAAGTTAGAAAACCAGAGTAACCAGTAAAAAAAAACAATCTCCATACAGGGAGAACTCCACACAGATAACAAACTGAACTCAAATACTAAAACCCAACTGGATTTGTGAGATAGCAGAGGTAATGTTTGTATTTCTACTGTTAGATAATTGTCAGGATGACTTAAGGCACACACTAAGACCAAACCAGAAGCCTTAAGGCTTAACAATCTAAAAGCTTTGGCCAGCACATGACTTTCTTGCCTACGAAATATGTTTTATTTAAACACAGAATGTGGTTAAAGCCACCAGATTGCCATTTGCCATTTTGGGAGCTGACTGAAATAACACCCAGCATCACTAAGGGTACTGCGGGCTCATGATTGGCTATTATTGTCTTATGCAACAACATAAAGTATCTACATCAGCAATACATTCATATTCCAGGAGAGCTCTACAGACACACAACTAGTCTTGCTGCTTCTATAAATATCAGTTGTTTGTTAGTGTTCTAAAGGAATATGTTTCAGTTTGTTTTTACTCGAAGACTCTTACAAATTGAACATTAATGGATGGCAGTTATTTGAAGTCTCAACAGCTTGTACAGTATTGCTATCCACATGACAATCGATCCTGCCTCCGAGAAGTAAGATCATCAGCTGTGTATGGAATGTTGTACATTTTATCAGCACTTTCTGTGATGCTAACTGTGGTGGGAAACTTACTGGTTGTCATTTCTGTCTCTCATTTTAAGCAGCTTCACACACCGAGCAACCTCCTTGTGCTTTCACTTGCAGCAGCAGATTTTTTGATTGGCATTTTTTTAATGCCCTTTAAAATAACAAAAATCATTGAAAGCTGCTGGTATTTTGGAGACAGATTCTGCTTTTTTAAAGCTTTAGTCGATTACACACTGACATCAGTTTCTGTCAGTAATTTAATATTTATAGCCATTGATCGCTACATTGCTATATGTGATCCTTTACTTTACTCTGCTAAAATTACAGTTCCTATTGTACAGTTAATCATTATAACTATTTGGGTATTCTCTATGGTATACACATGGGCAGTTATCTGTTTTAAGAGATATTATTTTTCTTTTGGTAGTGTCAGTGTTTGTGTAGGAGATTGTGAAGGATTCTATGCTGAATCTTGGGTGTTAATGGAGTTTATCATTATGTTTCTTATTCCTTGTGCTGTGATGGCATGTCTGTATTCCAAAATCTTCTTAGTTGCAAGGAGACATTTGAAAATAATTAATTCTGTCAATCAATACATTTGTACTAAAGAATTACATCAAAACAAAAGACCAAAAAATTCAGAAAGAAAAGCAGCAAAAACACTGGGGATTGTGATATCAGTTTTCTTTTTTTGCTGGGTGCCTTTCTATGCATGCACAATTATTGATACTTATACTGCTTTGCCTGTACCTAATGTCATTTTTAATATTTTGACATGGCTCATTTATTTCAACTTTGGCATGAATCCAATTTTATATGCTTTGTTTTATCCCTGGTTTAAGAAATCAGTAAAGCTCATAGTGACATTAAAAATATGCAATCCTGAATCATCATTGATTAATTTATTTTCTGTAAACAATTAGGTGCATGTTATTTTCATATTTCTTATCCAGAGTTAGAGTTGAAGAAATGTGTTAGCAATTGACTGAAGGATGTGCATGCATAACTTTAGAAAATATTTAAAAGAAGGCATATTCAAATAGAAATTACAGTACCATATTATTCCATGTATTATTTGAAGTAGAGAAGATATTAGTAAAACACATAACTTCATATATAAATGAAAGAGCATACCAAGAAATGCAGTCACAAATCAAGCAGGGGATATAGACATGTACTAATGGGCTGAATCTCAATCCTACAACTCTCTTACTAACATTGTATAAATGGGTTTTATCATGGAGTCCTGTTAGTTAATGTATGTTTAAAGTACACGACTAAATGGGGTTTAAATACTATTGACAGTTGTTACTAATTTACTGCAATTAAACATATACAAATCTTTTCCGCCTGTTTATTTTATGATGCAGCTTTGCTAATCTTATGTCACCTCTATATAATGTGTACCCACATTGACATGGTAGCAGAGTGGTAAGAAGACAAGGGTTCACGCCCTGGGGTCCTCCTTGTGTGGATTTTGCATGTTCTCCCTGTGTCTGTGTGGATTTCATCTGGGTGATGTGGTTTCCTCCTACTGTCCAAAGACATTCAGGTTTGGTGAAGCTAAATTGGACCTGGTGTGTGTGTGTCTCTGTGTGTTCTCCCTGCAATAGACTCATGCCTGATCCAGTGTTTGTTCCTGCCTTGTACCCTGTGCTAGCCTGGGATATGCCCCAGCATCCTTGTGCTCCTGGCCGGAATTAAGCAGGAAAGAAAATCATATGACATGATTCTTCCTTCTACACTGCAGGACTCTCTATTTATAAGCATACATCAGGTAAACAGGTACTTGTACTGTACTTGAAGCATTGGCACCAATCTCATTACTTTCTAATATTATAGCATGAAAGCTAAATGGTTGATGAATCCTTTATATTATATTGTCATTAGCTTAAAAAAAACTGGTGCTTCACAATATGCATTTTATTAGAGATTCATATAACATGTTCTCAGGAACTGTTTAAAGCAGTTCATCCACATCAGTGCACTGTTACTTATTAGAGGGGTACACACCCTCTGCTCCATTATATCTGTGTGGCCACACAGCAGGTCAAATGATCAAGCCAGGCCTTGTCCATAGAACAAACAATCCCTTGAAAACAAAACTAAAAATTGCTTACCTATGTTATGGCAATTAAACAAAAAGGCTTGGGTGAAAGCAATCATGTTCTTGAAATAGTTCCACCAGTGCTTCTTTCTTGAACAGAAGAAATATGTTGAAGAAAAGGGGCTCTGTTTAAGGTCCTCCATATAACTGGCAATGTCCCCGGCTATCCTAAATCTTTCTGCTTTGCTTACGAGAATGTGAATGTGATGTTCCTGCTCCCTTACGCAATGTCCCTTCTGCAGCAACTTGATCAAGGCATTATCAAGTGCATTAACACAACTTACTCCCGATTTGTGCTGCCTTTGATGCTGACTCTGATTGCAGCATCGTGGATTTATGGATGAGCTTCACAATTGCAGATTCAATTCTAAAGGTCAAGACAGTCAGTTAATTTTTGAAGTTATTATGAAGTGATGTAGTCATTGATTGGTTGGTGGGGAAGGCTTCTCTGACATGATTAAGAAAGATTTAGGGGAACACATAAAGGAGCACAGTGAAACCCTTAACAACTTGGAACTCGAAGATCTGCTGAAATACAGTACTGAAGAGAATGATGATGTAGAAGATTTAGAGTAAGCAGAGCCATCAGTTAGGACACTTGAAAAATTTGCAGCAGTTATTCAACAGACACCAGGACTGTTGTGTACAATCGTTTGTTGGAACAAAGCCTCCTTGTCACCTGAAGGATAACAGCGTGCCTACAACTATTGCAAGATTTGTTTGATGATGCAAAGAAAAAGAACAAAAGGTTTCCTATCGCAATTTTTTTTTTTTTATTGATTTTAATTATAAGAAAATAACATACAATCAAGTCAAACATAACAATGCAAAATTCCACCCCCACCCAAGAGAAAGAGAGGAGAGCCAACAACCTAAGCAAATCTTTAAAAGCGGAAAGGAAGGAAGAGTATCTTTTTCCCTTATTCTAGATTGTTATTGATCATACCCTACCATATTTTATAAAACTTTTGAACAAATCTTCTGAGTCAGAATTAGATTTTTTCCAATTTCAAACTGTATAGAACATCAGTTACCCACTGACTTAAAAGTGGTGGGGTGAGATTCTTCCACTTGATCAAGATACGTCTACATGGTAGTAGTCAGGTAAAGGCAATTATGATTTGTTTGTCCTTCTCCACTTTAAGCCCGTCTGGGAGTACACCAAACAAAGCTATTAATGGGTTCGAAGTGATTGTGACACCATTAAGGCTGTCTGATATGCATTCAAAGATTTTTATCCAAAATGTTGTTAATTTGGTTCTCACAACATATGGCCCAGTGAGGATGGAGCTAGACTGCAACATTCTCAGGTTGAGTCTTGCCCAGGAAACATTTAGGACAATTTTAAACTGGATAAATACGCTCCAAAGATTTTAAGTTATGTGGTTGAAATTTAACATCTTATTGAAGAAAAAAAATGTCCCCTAGCAGAACAAATCATTCATCAGGCAGGAGAAAAGCTGTTTATTGTATATTTTAATTAGTCCTCAGCAACATGCCTTGGAGGGAGCATTTTTCAAAAGCATTCTGTTACAGCATGGTCAGAATGGACAGAGAAACAAAGAATAGAGAGAGGTTCATTTTATAAACTGTTGAATTTACATACAGTGTCAATCAATGCATACATTATATTCTGCTTGGTTCATTGGTTTACACACAAATAATTTATATAATATAAAAGCCTGATTATATTATATTCTGGTTCTTCTGATACCTTTGAGTTGTGCAACCACCCCTAAAGTTTCTGTGCATATAACAATTGTCCATTCTCGTTTATAGGACATCTGCTGATTATTCTTAGTCATCTCTTAGTCATCCTTCAGTACATTTTGTTACATCAACCTTTCTTCTGGTACATTATTTACTTGACCATATCAGTATTGTTCCTAAACCAGTTCTTATATTTCTGTGTACATTATATTGTTAACTTGACCTTCATCTGTTTTCCTGGTGTGCCTGAACAGGTTTCTGACATATATTAAGCCTTTATGTTATTTCTTTAAAATGAATGCTATGTTACCATAAAATTATTCTTCCTCAGTTGAATAACAGAATGCTTTGTGTATTTGGAGCTAGATTGTATTATGTGTATTCTGTGCATGGCTGCCTTCCACTACTTTTCTGAAATATTAAGTGAATGATCCTTTCCTCTTTGTACCCTGTGATCTTTGAAAGGAAGGGACTTTAAAATGTTTTTATCAATTACAGAGATGATATCTGATTCTTCAAGACTGATCAATATTTCTTCTGGAATATAAATAGGTTGGAGGTGAGGAAAATTGGGCAGGTTCCATTTAGCAGTGTTTCTAGCTTGAAAGTACTGGAAGAATTGTGTTGATGAGAAGTTAAATTTGAAGAATAATTGTTCATGGATGCAAATAAATGATCTATGTACTCTAAGTCTCTGAGTGTTCTAATACCGGACGTTTTCCAAACATTAAATACTGTGTATGTTTGAGAGGGTGGAAAAAGGTGGTTGTCATGGAGAGGTGCAATAGGTAAAAGCTTCTCTGTCTTAAACTGCTTCCTACATTGGTTCCATGTTCTGAGTGAATGAATGTCAGTTGGATTATTAGTGTATTGACAATAATTTGTACTGAGGCACAGAGAAAGGAATATAAAGAAGTAAAACAAGATTCTAATTCTATTGCAGACCAGGCTTGTGTTTATTCATCGATTTGTGTCAATGTCCAGGGGCCTCATGCATAACGCTATGCGAAGAATTCACACTAAAACATGGCATACGGACAAAAGCAGAAATCTGCGTACGCACAAAAAAATCCAGATGCATAAATGTGTGTGTCAACTTCCACATTCTTCCACTCCATAAATCCTGGTCAGCGTGAAAAGTAACGCACATGCCTGCTACCCCACCCCAACTCCTCCCAGAATTACGCCTCTTTGAATATGGAAATCAATATAAATAGCCCTTAAGCTCAGCATTCAGTGAAAAGGCAATGGCAAAGCACGGGGGAAAATAGAAGAATTTCAGTGAATACCAAGTGGAGACAAGGAAAAAAATACTATTTGTTGGTTTAAACAGTGGTATAAACAACAAAAGGAAGTTGATTGAGTGACATAGAGTGTCAGAGAAACTGAAAAGCTCAAGTTCACAAAGTCGCACAGTGCGACTGAATGAAATAACTTATTGCAACAGTACTGTCGCTTTCAAATGTATTAACCTCCAATTCCTGTCCTTCCTTTTCTTTCTCCAAGTAACCAATCGCCACACAATCAGCTCTGTAATAGATGTTAAGCCATCTGTAAGCTTAGAATGCCAATTCTTCAAAACTTTTAAGGAACATTGAAATATCTTCATAGTACATACTTAATTGTTTTAATTATTCTATCTATCTATCCTTCCAGTTTTGCGCCAGCCCCAGCAAGAATATAGTGTGAGGCAGGAATAATCCCTGAACTAGCTAGTGCTGCAAGACCGTGTCCTCACATGTTTAATTATTAACTATACAGATTATTTAAATGATGTTAATATTTTATCTGTATAATGTAATAAACATATTTTGCTGCATCTCATCTTGAAAATGATATCTTCATCATATGTAAATACGCATTTTATAAAGGTTGTGCAATATTATAACAAGTTTACAGTGAGGTAATTGTACTAATAAATATAAACAATTCTACAAGGAGCACTTGATGGACTGATTGAGTGCATTTATAGTTCTTTGAAGGAAACTGTTTCTGAACCGCGTTGTCCCTACAGGAAAGACTAGAGGAACAACGCTAAAGCAGTTATGGTATTTGGAATAGTTTGGCCATTTCATGGACCATTATATTGTTACAGGTTAATTAGAATCAGATGCCTTAAACTAATAAACAATATGTGGTTAATTTCAGTGTATTTATAAAGCTGCGTCAGGGATGTCCATCTAAAAAAGAAAGGAAACCACACTTGAACAAAAGCACCGCTTTGACGCTGGGTGCCGCCAGTTTGCAAAACCGAGCAGAGAACTTGCATACGCCAAGCATTTAGCTGGCATGAAAATGTGTGGCTGTGAAGTTTGTTTTATACATCGCGATCTGAGCATTTAAATGGGAGTACACAACATTTTTGTGTGCACCATTTATACATGAGGCCCCTAGGCTTTATAGATTTTATATTTGCCACCCAGTAATAAATTTGAAAGTTAGGTAATGCTATGCCCCCTTCTACTTTAAGTCATTGCAGAGTTGCCCTTTGAATGCGTGGATCTTTCAAATTCCAAATAAATGCAGTTATGATTGAATCTAATTTCTTAAAAAATTATTTGTTAATTGTGGTAATTAATCTGTTCTGCTATATTTTTAATAGTTATGAAGTTTGAATTTTATATCTGAAAGAGATTAAGCACATTTAGCAAGTTTATTATGTAATGTAATTTTTTTCAAGTAACCTTGGGCAGCTGAGACTACATTATAGTGTATGCAGGAAAGTATATGTTTTACTTACTACATGACAAAGGAAACTGCCTTCAGTTTCTGTGCTGACAAAGAAAAAAATTGAAAATGGCAAAGCTCACACGGAATGCTGGAAATTAATAAATCTTATCCCGAGTTTTTAACTATACAGTTTTCAATACAGGAAAGTTCTACCCTTTTAAATGCATGTACTTATGTTGGTCGAGGTCAGGGGTTTTAAACTGTAATTATAGAGTGCATTATAGATTTGAGCCAATCACGCATCCTAATCTCAGAGTTTGAGAAAAAAACACACACACACACACATACACAGACACAAACAACAGATTATTTATTCTCACAATGCAGATTTTTGCATTTGAACCCAAAAGAAAAACAGAATTCATATCTGCTCACAGAAAAGAAAAGATTGTCAAGCTAAAACACAGAAATGCTTGAATATGTTTACAGTAGGTCAGCTATTACTTAGTTACATTTTTTACTGTGTACAGTATGTCTTGGCTGTACTTTTTTAGACACAGTCCTTTGAATCAATCAAAAAAAATGTTATTTTGTCCCGATTATTTGCGATATGTAATCGAACAGAGACAAGTCAAACCACAATAGACCAATATAGCTGCCATACAACCTTTGCTTCAAATAAAAACAAAAAGGCAGGTTCAAGATTTTCTAGAACTACCTGTGTTCTATTGAAGGTTCATGCCCAGCTATTCCAAAAAGGCTGCATTTTAATGTGCTTGATACGAAAGTCTGGCAGTTCCTCCAGAAAAACTACATTCAGTGACCTAAAGCAGGCTCTGATGTCAGCATCTATACTAGTGGCATCTAACTTTCCTCTTCTCTTCCTTCTCCAGATGGACAGTTTTGAGACTTGCCTTGGAGCTGTTTTAAGTTAGACTGTCTGAACACCCCATATTGTACCTAAGCCAGAAACCATTGGACTGAGAATTTATGTATGCAGTGCTAAAACAAGAGGCCTCTGCTTTAAATAATCAGTTACGAAGCTAAGGCATTATCTCCTGTGTCAGAGGTTTACCCTTCTCACGAATCATGCACTTCTGCAATGGATGGCTTCTCATAAAGAGAGTCATCCGCAGGAGACTCGCCAGTTTCTTGACCTACTGGGCTACTGCTTTAAAATGGTCCATCTCAGGAGTTTCCTCCCTGCCAACATCGATGCTCTGCCTTGGGTATATGACCTCTCGGGTAGGTCCGCTTCTCACTATAGTAGCTAACTTAGGTCTCACATCTTCACCTCTTCTCTTTCGACTTCCTTGGCCCAAATAACACAGCAACAGGTAAATCAACATCATTCATGACCAGATTGCTAGCTCTTCAAGAAGAACCTCATATTACCAGCTTGCAGAAGTAAAACCTCAATAGTGACAGTGTTTCCTATTATAAATGCTTGATGTTAAATGGGTTAACCTGTTGTCCCACAATTCTTTATCTATTTGTATGTGTTCATTTCACCATATATATA
>JANRMT010062791.1:109435929-109453749 GCA_026402145.1 Polypterus bichir lapradei | reverse complement strand
AAGCTGGAGGGGTGATCACACCCCAAGAAGACAAAGACGCCCCTGGGAATACCCCTGAAACACAGACTACCCTCACACTGCTCCTTACCTCCTCACTTGCGCTATAACGCGTAATACAAGCCTCACGCGATACTCCGCTAACTTAAAAGCCTTGTGCAGCGCCTGTCGGTTTTGGGGAATTGATTGTTTGCTTTTATCTCTCTCTCTCTGCTCCTAGCGGAACTGTCATCCCTGACTTGTCATGGAGCACGTTTAAGCTCATGTGTTTTCAGTGTTTGAATAAAAATCCTTCTTGTTTCTACAACCTCCTGTGTCTCTGTGCAAATCTGTGACCCAAGCGTGACAATATATATATATATATATATATATAAAACCAAGCATTATAATTAAACAAACATCACTCTTCTGCTCCAGTTACCTTAAAATGTTTACTTTCTTGACATCTCTTAGAATTGTGGAGCTTAATGTTCCCTGAATAACACTGTTTTCGTGGACTGGCAGTCAGAGTACCTCAGCACACCAGTATGGATTCTGCTCCATCTTTCATTGTTTCTGTGTGCCTCTCTCTGTTTCTGTTGTCATTTTCCTTTAGGTTAATCTTTGTCTGCTAGCTATCTCTCTACATGTTCCCTCCCATTCATTAAAAGTCAATGAATCTCCTGCCATGAATTACGTTTAGGAGAATTCATAAACACAAATGTTGTTGACATAATGTTGGGAACATGAAAGCATCTTGTCATGTAGTAACAGATATCCTGTATTTATGAAAACATTCGCAGAAAGCCTCTCTAAAACATGTCCCCTTATTCAATGGAAAAATTCAAATCTCTCCCTCAGTTGGGCAAATTTGACCTTGCCATCATCTACCTTATGGTTAAATGTAAACAAAACAGGAAGCTCCAATCATGTGTTAGACAGATCAATCAGTGGCCATTTTCCAAGAAATCTCAAATTTGGTTGACTGGGACATGTTTGTGATGCAAGAGAAGGAAATTGTCAGAAAAACAAAACTTTCTGTTTGTCAGTTTTAATTCTTTTTTTTTTAGTATTTATTCACCTTTCAAATGGTTTATTGGTCATTTGCCTCAATGTGTAGTAACTGTGATTAGAGTATTTTACTTTTTTGTTGGTGCTAAGTTATTAAATGCTTTTACTTCATCAATGTGGAACATTTCCATAATATGTTAATGTTATCTCCTTTTGCAATATTTTTATTTTAGGCCAGGATCAGAATATTTCAGAAATAATAACACTTATTGAATAGTTTAATGTCACCAAGACAAGTCAACAAGTATGTTATCTGCTATCATTAGATTTTTTTACTAAACATTTGTGAATTTTCAAAGGCAATTTCTAATTTTACTATTTAATCATTTTTTCCTTCAGCCTGTCTTTTTATTTCATATGTTCTTATTATATTTTTTAGTTAGATGGTCACCTGAAAATGTATTCTTATTACAGCTGTTTAAAAAAAGGTTTAGGAGGTATACTGCAATGGCAATTTGGTACACTTTATACTGAATATACTATATTCTAGAACAGCCGTCCCCAACCACCAGGCCATGCACTTGATACCATGCCACATGAAAAGAATAAAAAAAAATGTATTTCCAATTTATTGTCTTGTCAGAGTCTGCAGGGTGTTTTATTTTAAAAAATGACCAGAAAGCTAGGCTAAAGTTATCTTAACAGTGAGATGGAGGTTATAGATATAGAATACAAGAAGAAAACTGAAATAGTAATCTTTTATAATCTATAGGAGGCAAGTGAGAGCAACAGTTCAAAAACTTATAGTCACAATATCAAAAGTGCACTTATGTGGAGATTTACATAAAGTATTCTATATATAAAAAGAAGCTACTGTCACATATTTAGTATACAGCATGGCAAACTGTTGAACTTTTAATATAAACTAATACATCATAATTTTGAGAATGTTGTCAAGTGTACCTTACTGTGGAAGGACACACACACACATAATTCACTCTTGCTTGGTCACTGAACCTAATTCAGTAGAATCCATCTCTCTGTAAACCACAAATTGAATTAAGCAAGTTCAGTAAATGAATAATGGATTAAAGAAGAAAATTATTTGTGTTTGTGAGTGTCGTGGTCCTGTATAATGCAAAGTTGACTGATTCACTAACTCATTTACGTATCAACACAAATGTTACACTGTTTCACATTTAGTTAAAAGCCGATATTGTCAGGATGGTACATATAAGGCAGTAGGTATCAGCAAAGAAAGGATGTTTCGATATATTAATCCTTAGGGGTAACTAGACAGAATAAAACATCAAAATCTCAAAAATGCTTTGACACATTTGATTGAAATTTGGTGGTTATAGAAAAAAGAAAATCAGTCAACACATGCTTTTTTATTTGTCGGTCCTTTTTTTTATTTGTTGCTGTTTATTAATATTATGGTAACTTAATAACTGGTAACTGTTCTATACTGCACGGAGAATGTGATTTATGCAAATTAGGTAGCTGCAGTGATTGACAGGTCACTCAAATAGCACCATTAAACTATAGGGTAGATGGATGACTGAAGACACGGCAGTCCTGCACAGAAAAAAAGAGTCACGATCATTTTGTAAGAAAGAGAAAGTTCAGAGAAGCTCAAGGAAGATGCAAAGCTCAATGATTAACAAGTGCTGTTGTCTGCTGTTGACTACTGGCAGTTATAGATGTCTACTGGCTCTCATTTTGGTTATCAATTTAGTTCAGTCTACCTCCAATCCCCATTCACGGCGCTGAGGTACTGAAAACTATAAAGGAGGATGACTCCCAACCCCTGCTCATCAATTACGGTTCTTAAAAAGTTATGAGATTACCAAACTCCCCCATTTCCGCTCTTTGATTGCGGTGCTGCAAACTCCCAAGGAGACCCAAAGAATATCCTTCCTCCCACTAATTGCTTAAATCATGCAATACCCCAGTCTTGGTGTTAGGTTGTGAATCTTAAATTTCTACTGTAATAGAGAAGCCACAGAAATTGTGTTACAACACTTGAAGCTACTTCTCTGCTCTCTTCTTTCTTTATGTTAACACATCAATGTAACACAAAGGATACAACCAGTATCCACTGCATGCACTGCTTTCCCATCAGTGGACTTTAAAAGGGGGCTACATACAACTGAATAAAAACAGGAAAAGAAATACTGCACTTGAATAAACAGCATAAACAAATGATAATCATAAAACATCTAATTATGATAATAATGTATATTTAAAATTCACATTATTCCTACTGATTGTTTGCTTCAATTCACTAGAATTCACTTTAGATTAGATTAGATTCAGCTTTATTGCCATTGTACAAGTACAACCACTAACCAGAAAGTGCAAATGGCAAAGTGCAATAGATAATGGGTGTAAATATTAATTGAAAGTGCGATAGAAAATAAGGTACAATAAGGCAGCATGCAAATGAGAATATATATATATATATATATATATATATATATATATATATATATATATATATATATTATCTGAATTTACAGGTAGTAGTATATCCAAGGGAGAATATACTGTATAGATATAAATATTGATAAATATGTGCAGATACATGATATAAATAAATATAGATATATGAAATATTTATGTACAGTATACATACACTGTATATAAGGAGGTAAAAATATACATAGAGTTCATCCAGAAGTTATTGATATTTAGAAAGGTCAGTTTTAGAGAGGTAAGGGTTGAAAGTTCATAATGGCGATAGTGTTATGAAAGAAACTGTCCCTGAGCCTGCAGTTGTAGGACCGAAGGCTGCTATAGTACCTCCCTGATGGAAGGAGGGTAAACCGTCCATGGTTGGGTTGTGAGGCATTCTTGATGATACTGCAAGCCTGTTGCAGATACCGTGTATGCTGCAGGTCAGCAATAGTCGGCAGTGGGATACCAATGATGTGCTGGGAGGTTTTCACCACCCATTGCAGAGCCTCCCTGTCAACTACGGATCTGTTGCCATATCACACTGTAAAGCAGTTGGTCAATATTGTGATGTGTGAGTTAGTGATGCACCAATATGGAAATTCTGGGTGATACTGATAACCGATATGTTTTTGTCCATCTTTGCCAATACTAATAACCGATGGCCGATATTTTTTTTTTTAATTTACTTCAGCTTTGAATGTTTTAATTGTACTGAAAATGTATTATGCATTATCAAAGAAACAACAGCAGCATGTGAAACATCCATCCATCCATTATCCAACCCGCTATATCCCAACTACAGGGTCACAGGGGTCTGCTGGAGCCAATCCCAGCCAACACAGGGCGCAAGGAAGGAAACAAACCCTGGGCAGGGCGCCAGCCCACCTCAGACCATGTGAAACAGAGATGAACTTATTTTTATTAACTTGCTGACTTTTACGCTCTTCTTTGCTATAGATATAGGCAACCAGTACTTTCTGTGGGGGAAAAAGAGCAAGATATGGCCCTTCTCTATAGAAACAATACTCCAAGTCATGTACAAAAATCTGGTTAACATACACATTCTGGGTAACTTAAGCACATTAAGACACCATGCCATTACAGAACATGGCATTGGGTATATTAACAAAAAAGTTAATGCACATATACTTTGAGCCATAATCAGCATATTTTACTTTAAGTAAAACTAAAATTAAAGGTACAATGAGGCCAGTAACACTGGTCTTAGGTTGGCCTTCTTGAAAAGAGGTTTTTCTTAACAAAAGGAAGCATTTCTGCCTTTTCACCAGCATGTCTGTTTTTCTTTTCATTTACTATATTTGACACAGCTGAAAAAAGGCGTTCACTGTCTACACTGGTACAAAGTACCAATACTTGATTGCTGCCTTGGCCAAGGTTGGGAAATGGGCTGCATTGCTTTTCCAATACTGGAGGGCGCATTTATTTCTGGAAATAAAGGGCTTGCTGAGATATTTATTCAGCTAAAAAAAAACAAGTTTACAAACGTTTGCCTGTATTATAATAAAAAAACATAAATTATTACCAGGTTGTCCAGATATGTGGTAAAGAAAAACAGGACAACCACCTATACCAACCACCACCATTAATACAAATTTGTGACTTTGAAAGCTTGACATATATTGATTTGGAACATATAAAGGGCATTCTATAAAGTGTTATGCAGATGGAATTTTAAGAGATGTAGCACAAGCTGTTCCACAATGAAACACTTTCTAACACAGGTGTGCCTTGAAATATTGAGAGACTGCTGTATATTTTAGGGTAATTGTTTTAAAGTAATGCTTACATTAAAACTGGAGCAGATCTTGCAATAAAATCTTTTAGAGTTTAGACACAGGAGACACATCTTTCACAAGGTACAAATCTTGAAGCTGCATTCTAGCATGAAGGCGAACCTGTTCCTCCTTTTTAAGTATCCATTAAATTAAATTCCTCCAATATTTTTCCACCGTGACTCGACTAAAATGGAAAAACTCCTAAACTGTGCCGCTGCAATAACAGTTTTGTAGGCAATCTGGCAAATAAAGTGTAAAAACCTGACGAAAAGGCGAGGTGGTGCCATTAACGTGTTCCTTTTTTTCTCAGCTAATGTTTGTGGAGCAATTTGCCCTGCACTCGTGCACTGTCTCAGCAAGCCGCCTCTCAGTGCCGACTGTGAGTTTCCAGAAAATGCACAAGGATACTAATACATAAAAACGCAAGTTAAAACATAGATTAGAAAGACGAGCAGACGGCCAGCTCACCAGTCAGCGCCATCTTAAATCAATATAAGCCATGCAGCTTAAACTTTTAATGCCACTTTCTTTCATAGCATTTGCCATATTGCGAGTGTTGTGACAAAGCACATCGTGCACATTAATTTTTGAAATGTTCCACTTCGTTAACATGAAATCAAAGATTGTTTAATGAAAGTTGCAGAATGAAACATTTTCGTCAAAATGTTGCCATTAGACTCAACATACTCATGGGGCTGACTTCTGAGCTCCACATATCTGTAGTGAAGCTAATGCTGGTGAAATTGTTTCTTAAAACCTTGTGGATATATGTAGCAATCACATTATATAATGCAGGCAGTGAGACATCTGCAAAGTATCCCCGGCTTGGAAGAATGTACTGAGGTTCTGAATGATGTAGTAGCTGGCAAAATCCCTCGTCCTCATCTAGGGAAAAAGGTTGGTCAGTAGGTTGGTTAGCAGTTATGCCTTTAGCTCTGGTGCTGTCTTGAGGAAATATCTTCACGTTCTGAAGGGTTTGCTGTAGCGTCTGATTTAACTTTCGTTTTGGTAGCATTAGTTGCTAAAAATTCCGTGGATAATTCATTACGGTGGTTCGTCAGATGGGTAATTAAATTTGTAATATTGAAAGATTTAATTCTAAAATATCCTCACTTTATCTCATTTTTGCAGGCAGATAGCAACTATGTTGTCTTCAGTTTTCACAGAAAACTTGCTTTACCAATGATATTTGCCCAATGAGTAAACAACGCATGTAGTGCTCTTGTCAGCAATACTAGGAAACCCAGTTTTTTTTTTGTGATTGCAAGGGGCTGTGCTTAATGTCTGCCTTGCCGAACAATGAAAACAACATTTAATTGTTTAGTGAACTGACAATGTTGATAAGCCCGATATATTGGTTGGCAGTATTAGTTTAAATGTACACATCTGACCGATTTTGATGTTGTCATTTTTAATAAACAATGGCATATATTTTCAATATATCATGCATCTCTAGTGTGAGTCCCTGTCTTGCACCGCAAAACATGAGGCTGTGTCTCAGTACTTTAGCAAAACCAGCTTTATTCCACTTGAAATAGGAACAGCATGGGTATTTACTATAGCTGGAGCTACCACTCTCCTGTACACAGACAAAGCAATCAGACAGGTTTGTGGCCTTGCATCATCCATCGACAACAGGCATACTTGAAGTGGGTATAATGGTGTCACATGTAACAGAAGGTTTTGTAAAGTAATTTTCAGTGTGAAAACAAGGATTTTTGCTTCCTGAAGCCTCATTTTGGAGCCTGTTGAACCCAGCACCGTCAGTACCATAATCAAGATGAGCGTGGTAGATGGGGACAAAACACTCCAAGCAACAGGGGGTGCTTGTATTGGAAAACAACCAACAAGAAAAGGTGTTCAAAAAGTGCAGTGAATAAAAATATTCAATAAATATATAATTCAATATAAACAAGGTGCTAGTGAAGGCTTAAATAATCCAATAAATAATAACATACAAATGAGATTAAAATACTGAAATGAGTCTTTAAAATCCTCAATCCCCAATGCTTCTGTCTTAAAATAAATGCCTCTTTGGCTTATTCCTCCCAGATCTCGCAGCACAGAGCGACGTCCACCAACAGGTGCAGACAACCATTAAATCTGCCCGATCCACAGTGTTCAACGGGGAGCCACTAGACCATTCTCCCGCACCCACCGCTGCCAATCCAGGTTCCACCCAGCAAAAATGTGCCATCCTCCCACTACTGTCAATCCAGGCACCACCTGGTGAGAGGACACTCTGGAGTGTAACGTTTACTCCTGCTCCTAGGTGCTCAGCAGAAGTAATCCTTGTGCACAACTCCTGAGCCCTGGCCACGTGCTGCCTCCTATAAGGCACCATTCCCGTTCCACCTGCTTCTCTACTATAAGCACTGGGTCATTCCTGCTCCTGCCTTTCTTTCTGTCCTTTAATCTCCGCTTTCTTTCTCTTTCTTTCCTTTTTCCCCAGTTGTCCTGCGGCATTTCATTTTTAAAGCTCCATGGGTGCAGCATCTCAGTCACGCACCGTAGGAAACCAATGAAGCAACTGAGTAAGATTGCACCTTCACATGCAGGTGCGTCTCACCCCAATTACCTCATCAACTCCCCACAGCTACGTGAGCACACTCACAGAGAAGGAGCCAGCCAATAGATTATTATAAACTGCCTCTGTTTTGAGCTGTGAACCCCGATATACCACATGCACACTTGTAAAATTAGTTCTATTTATCATTCTCATTTACATCACAGCACAGCAGAACATTTCTCTTTTTATTAAATGGGGGATGTTGCATATTTTTCAAACAAGATACACTAAAACCATCATGCACAAAACTCACTACATGAGAAACTGCTCTCCCTACCCCCTCCCCACCTCCACTGCCATTACCTCGCAACCAAGGTTTTTTATTCCACCAGATGAGCATCTTTCTGTCTCCAAAGCATCTTTAGTGTTTTTGATCAGACTGTGGTCAGAAGGATTATCACCATAAGTGACCAAGTGGGGTTCCTGCCACCAGTACACACCTAGTGAGCTCAACAACATGTGTGAATGTGACAGGAAACGATTAATGATTTGTGATGATTAGTAATGATGACTGGCAAACACATATTGAATTAATGTGCATGTGCAGACAGGAACTAAATGCCTTTCTTCTTGTGTCATTGGCGTTAATTTCACATAAAAATCAAAATGCAATTTGTTTTACAGATTTTTTTTTCAAAGCGAAGTACTGAGATTCACTGTAATTTAATTTTGCCTGAGTTGTTTGCTAGTCACTAACCTTTAGCTAATGAATAAAAGTGGCCAGAGGTATGCTATGTTTTGCTGAAACATGGCAATAATGAGTAAACTGTTTTCTTCTTCTTTTTTAAGTGAATGAAAATGTTCTATTGTACAATTGTTGTGAGACTTTTTTGGATGTTTGGCTTGTACAAAAATAAGTGCCTCTTTGATTATTCCGGGGGCATTCTGTTACAAATTTAAAGTTACCAATTTGTGTGTGTACAAGAAGAACCTGTGGCTTTAAATGTATCAGTAATATTTTGGTGATGATCTGATAAAACAGTAAAAATCAATTTTACAAGAAACTGTTGCTTTTCTTGTTCCTATTATCCCTTAACAAGATCATTTTTAACCATTATTCCCTTTTTAATTGTGTTTGTCTTCAAAGTATCAAAGAACTATAACAAGACCAAAAATGCTGCTGCCAGAGTTCTGAAACAGAACAAACACAATAAGCACAAATTCCTTCATCTGGTTAAACCAGCTATCTATATGATTTAAAATTAAATTTAGTAGTCTCCTTCTGACTTTCGAAGCATCCCACATTAATTATCACTGTTATATGTGTGAACTTAAAATCTTCTTATAAAAGCAGACCATTGAGAGCAACAGTTCAAAATAGAGAAATCAAGTAAGTTTTGGTAATAGATGTACATTTTCAAGAAGCTATTGTGACAAATCTGTTGACTATCTTGATGAGACATTATGCTACAAATTCTAAAGCAAAAATATAATATACTGATCATACCATTCATCGATTTTCTCAATTTACTTATCCCAAATGTGGATATTAGAGACCCAGAATTTATCTTAGCAGCACAGGACATTAGGCGGGAAACAATCCAACAGAGAGAGCTTTTCTTGTGTTGGTAGGTGTGCATTAGTATGTCCTGCAACAGAGAGACATATTCCTGGTTCCTATAATGTACCTGATGTGTTAAGGATGTGCTCCGTCCCATCTATATTACTAAATGAAGGATGTATATATGCACGGATGCCAGACGGCAGAAGAAAGCCGTGCACAATACAACCGCTGCCGGAACGTGAACGCGCACAATACAACAGCCGCCCGAACGCGCACACCACTGCATATACAACCTTCATTTAGTAATGTAGATCTCCAAGCCGGGATCCGCCATCATGGTCACTTCAGCATGCGAATCCGCCGCCGTCACAATCAGGGAACTAGGTGGCACCTCAGCGCATTCGCATAGCACCTCAGCGCCCCAGAGTTAAACCTAGCGGCTTCCCAGAGTCAGTAGGTGGCACCCAAACAACACAACACAACCTGTAGGGATTTACCTATCTGAGCCTGTATTTGGACATGGACAACTTTATGTTGCCTTTTCAAGAGTCCTGCGTTCGTGTGACGTTAAAGTGAAGGTTTTAACTACTCCATACCAGGCAGAGCTGATTCAAGGACAGGAAACCATCTTTACCAGAAATGTTGTTTATCAGGAAATTTTTGATTAACTATGTTGAATTTACCATTTTATGATTTTTTTGTTTCCAATTTACTTCATTTAAACCTTTGCACTTCGATATTTTTTTACTTATGACTGCAGCAACTCAAAGACATTTGGACTTGAATGATATAACAATTCAGTTTCAATTTTACTTTTAATAAATTGGTTAATTTTAGTACAAATAAATGTATTTAATTAAATGAAAACTTTCCCAGAACGCTCCCACCCTCCATGATTTGTCATCCCTCCAAAGATCGGATGAAACAGAAAGTGATTGCCATTCTTGGATTTCTGATTCTTTACAGAATCGGGGGTTTACTGGTGGATAAATGAGTGGATGTTCACTGCAGTGTACCAATCTCATTGTCAGGGCTGGTACTTTCTTGCACATAATGCTGTATAGGCATCCTACACCCCAGTACTGGTCAAAGTAACTTTATTCAATGAATTAGAGGATCAAAATGATGTATTCTTTTACTTTCCTCTTGTGATGGTTTTGAGCTTCTCACTTTTATATACAGTATAAAAAAAATTGGATTTAATAAATTTTTTTGATTTGCAATGTTGACAGACAAACAGCAAATAACAGTGAAATGTTTGTTGAGTTTTAGAATTCTATGCAGCATTCAATTAAACAGCCACTGCCCAATAATAAAAAGCAAAAAATCAAGTTTATATTTTTTTCCAATAGAGTATCATTCTTATTCAGTCTGTTATTTTGATTGGAGAGTTTCTGTTTAAATATTCTTTTAATTGTAGTCAAATTAAGAAATTTCTTTTCCTTCCTGTTAACTCCCCAATTCCCCACAACACTTCTTCCTAAACAACTCTATTCAAAATTTGCATCATCCCTGTGTGCTTTCAGATAATTTCAAAACATAATTGATCCCTGAGGAGTGTGGTATATGTACGTGTTTTGATCTCTTTATAAATATTGCTTAGCTGACACTGCTGTAAATATTTAATGACAGAAGCAAAACATTGCAAAATGATGGATATTAACAATTTGAAGTCTGCCCAACAGTACTGCTACCCTCTTGAAAACACCTCTTGCCTGAGGGAGACAAGAACAAAAGAGATGTATGTGATGTTGTATGTCTGCTCAGCAGCTTCTGTGATGCTAACCATCTTAGGAAACGTACTGGTGGTCATTTCTGTCTCTCATTTTAGGCAGCTTCACACACCAAGCAACCTCATTGTACTTTCACTTGCAGCTGCAGATTTTTTGGTTGGCATTTTTTTGATGCCCCTAAAAACAATTCAGATCATTGAAGGTTGCTGGTATTTTGGGGACAATTTTTGTTATTTTCATGCTTTATTTGGCTTTCTGCTGACCTCAGTTTCTGTCAGCAATATGGTGTTTATTGCTATCGATCGCTATGTTGCTGTGTGTGATCCTTTGCTTTATGGTACTAAGATTACAATTCCTCTTGTTCAGCTAAGCATTACAACTAGTTGGATATCATCAATATTATATGCATGGGCAATTTTGTTTTTCAAGGGACATTATTTGAGTCGTGATGATGGTTCTGCTTGTCTTGGTGAGTGTGTGGGGTTGTATACTGATGCCTGGGGAATAGTGGACCTCATTGTAAGCTTTATTCTTCCTTGTACTGTAATTGTATGTCTATATTCAAAAGTTTTCATGGTTGCGAGGAGACATTCAAAAGTAATGAATTTGGCAAATCAGCAGATATTCGTAAAAGAAGCAGACCAAAACAAAATACCTAAAAAATCTGAAAGAAAAGCTGCCAAAACATTAGGAATTGTAATATCTGTGTTTCTTCTCTTTTGGGTGCCTTTCTATTTGTGTGCAATTATTAATGCATATACTGATGTGGTTGTATCTGATGCAATTATTAATAGTTTTACATGGCTAGCATATTTAAACTCTGGCATGAACCCAATTATATATGCCTTGTTTTATCCTTGGTTTCAGAAATCTGCTAAACTCATTATGTCATTAAAAATATGTAGTCCTGAATCCTCAATAATGAATTTATTCTCTGTGAACCATTAAACCATAGTTGTGTTTATCTTTTTTTTTTTAAGAAAATATAGAAATTAAAAATCTGGTTTTAAGAAAAGGTCTCTGATGTAAGGTATGAAAAATATTTAAATTTTTTTTAATTTGAATTTATCAATGTTTTGTACTTATTGTAACATTTTTTTTATTAAATCAGATAAAGTTTTTTAAAATAATTGGATCATTGTAGTTGCAGTACACGTGTAAATTGCTTCATAGTCAGAGTTTAAGAAAAGAAAGGAATGTTTTACGTCTGTGCTGAAAATAAGAGGCAGTAAGGAGACCGGGGTTTATGTCCCGGGTCCTCCCTGTGTGATATCTGCATGTTCTGCCCGCGTCTGTGTGGTTTTCCTTTGGGTGCTTTGGTTTCCTCCTACAGTCCAAGGTTAAGTGAACTGGTGATCCTAAATTGTCCCTAATGCGTGGTTGGGGTGTTTGAGAGTATATGTGTGTCTGCCATGCGAAGGACTGGTTGAGACTAGCTGGTTAAGGTTAGACAATGACTGTTATACTAAATCCTCAGTGAGAACACAATGTGGCCATGCCTGAGCTGTGGTTTTATGAGATTGCCAGTTTACTAGGAGTTGCTTTAGTGTTGTTGACTGATGTGAAGATATGCTTTAATCTCATCAATTCTTCATCTTGTTCTTCTTCTTATTATTATTATGGTGTTGTATTTACCTTTATAAAATTATTGACTTTTTTTGCAGACTTTTTATAATTGTATCTTAAGAGATTTTTTCTAAGTTTACAAATATTTTTAAATTATTTAAGAACATCTTAAAATCAATCAAATAAAAAAAACATAACTGGTATGAAGTATATAACAAAATCTCAACTGATGCATATGCAAATGAATAAAATTAACCAGAAAGGAATCTCTGGGTTAATGAGATAGACAAATGCTGTTTTTGATTTTATCTCTCATCAAACATTATCTTATGTACTCATCTGTGTTCCTTGTATTTAGTTTACAGAAAAGATTTTATTATAAAATTTGATGTTATCCAGGAGTGCACCTATGTCAAATTTGAATATATTATTTAATGGTAAGGTGTGCATAAAAGTTTTGCTGAGAATGGTTCCTGAAACTGACTTTTAAAAGATCCTTTTTGGCATGTAAAGTGTAACTTTACGCAAATTGGGTCTGGAATTTAATAGAGTATGTGGCTGAGACACAGTCAATGAAGCCAAAACACAAAATGATGATGAAAAGAACATGAGGTGGACACTATGAATGCAGGGGATTTCACTGAGATATACAGCTAAACACAGATGTGAAGGAAACCCAATCCAGCGGAAATTATGTGTTTTTTAAACAGAAGAGATGAGCTGGTTAAAAAAGGCACAGAATGATTCTGAATGAACAGCACTTTTCAGAGGACATGCCCAAGAAGGACATTGTGAATTGAAAATGTCTGCACTCACTCCGATTTCTTGATTTAGTTTTTCACATTTCTGATGAAAACCTTTGTTGTACAAGAGCACCACATCTCATTTTGCAGATTCATGGCCCCTGCTTTAACTCCCTAGGTGGGAAGCTTCTGTGTATAGTTTGCCCAATATGTGTACAGATTTCCTGTGTATAATTTACTTTCCTCAGTTTAAAGACATGTGATTAAATTCATATGCATTTATTTCCTGACTTCTGCAGTAATAGAGTCTAGTTAAAGTATTTTCAAAATTAGAGAGGATAATTTGGATCTGTCTACCCTCTTCCCATGACCATGTCCATATGCTTTGTGAGGTCACAACCATGTAATTTCCACTTTTTCTTGCATTCTTTCACCTGTGATGGTCAGAATTGATAGTTCTTGGGTACCTCTACTGATATAACACACTTATTAATATAACCAGTCCCAACACATATAGTAGTTACTTTGTTTTCATTATTCATTACAAAGACTGTTCAAATTCCTTCTTTTTGTATAGTTCTCTTCATAGAGTACAGCCTTCACTTAACTAAAGTGAACAAATCATAAAACAGGTATGAATCAAAGTGGTTTAAGGTAAACAAAAGCATACCAATATAAAAATCCAATAATAAAATTATTGAGATATGGCCACTCACAATGGTGGAAAAAACAAAAAACAAAAATTCCACTTAATAGCATATCAACAGAAAATAAATCTTGAAAGACCTGTGGTCATTTACAACAAGTCACAGGTTTGATAACCTAAGCCAAATGACTGTGCATTCCACTTCACAACCTAGACTTTTTCTCTTTTTCTCAGTCACTATAATGTCTTCTTCCACTGGCAGAAGCCAAAGTAATGAGTAACATGGTAAAGACTGGTAATGTAGGATACATTGTGGCTTGGTAAAGCAGGATACCAGGGATGTCAAGAGGAGAAACAGAATAGAAATGGATCAGTAACATTCATTCATTTTCCCCTGCTTATCCAAAACCGAGTCACTGGGCAACAGTCTTAGCAGTGAAGCCAAAACATTCTTTTCCCCAAACACACTCACCAAATTATACTGTGGGATCCCAGGGTGTTCCAAGGCCATCTGGGAGATATAATCCTCCCAGCTTGCCCTGAGTCTTCCCCTGGGGTTTCCTCCCAGCAAGTCGTGTCCATAAAACCTACACAGGTGTCCAGGAGGCATCCATATCAGATGCCCAAGCCACCTCAATTGGCATCTTTCGGTGCAGAGGGTCTGTGTTTCTACTCCGAGCCTCTCCCAGATGTCACTGCTTCTCACCAGTATCTTAATCTTGGTTACATTCAAGTAACAATAACAACAACATTTATTTCCGCACTATATGATTCATACACTAGATGTAGCTCAAAGTGCTTTACAACATGTCAAAGAAATAGTTACAAAGAAAAGCAAATTTAAATTACATAACAATTAATAATGAATAAGTAACACAAGAGAAATAAATAATTCACACTTATGTAAGATAAGTTTATGCCTGTACTTTACACTGTTCTGAGATAACAAAAAGTAAGAAGTGAAGAGCTGTTTGTGATAATCCAATATTCTGGCAAATTGAACCCACACATGTGATTTACTCATTAATGCATGAAAAATATAGATAATTAATCAATTAATAATAATAACATTGCAAGAAAATGCAATTTATTTTACAGATTTTTTTTCCAAAGGAAAACAGAGATTCACTATGAGTTAATTTTTTGCATGAGTTGTTTTGCCAGTCACTAATCATTACCTAATGAATATAAGTGACCAGAAATATACAATTATTTGCTGAAACATGACAATAATGAGAATCTACTTTGTTTATATTTTTTAAGTGGATGAAGAAGTCCTGTTATTCTTTCTTGCACTTATTGCTACAGGCATCCTACTCTCCTGCATTGGATTAAGTGACTTTATACAAGGAATTAGAGGATCAAAATGATTTATTCTTTTACTTTTTTATTATGAGATGGTGTTGAGCTGCACAACTCTGACTATATATTAAAAAAAACCTTTGGATTTAATGCATTTTTTACATTTTATTCCATTCTTATTCAATCTATTGTTTTGATCAGAGAGTCCTTCGTTTAAATATTTTGTTTTTATTGTTGTCAGATTAATCAATCATCCCTGTGTTGTTTCAGTCAATTTCAATACATAATTGATCCCTGTGGAGTGTGGTATTTGTATGTGTTTTGATCTTTTTATAAACATTGCTTATCTGCCACTGCTGTAAAATGACTTTGTTCATGATTTGCTGTGCATTTAATGACAGAAGCAGAACATTTGCAAAATGATGGATGTTAACAATTTGAAGTCCGACAAGCAGTACTGATACCCTCTTGAAAACACCTCATGCATCAGAGAAAAAAGGTCAAAAGAGATGTATGTCTGTGATGTTGTATGTCTGCTGAAACGGTGATGCTAACCATCTTGGGAAACTTGCTGGTGGTCATTTCTGTCTCTCATTTTAGACAGCTTCACACACCAAGCAACCTCATTGTACTTTCACTTGCAGCTGCAGATTTTTTGGTTGGCATTTTTTTGATGCCCCTAATAATAATTCAAGTCATTGAAGGTTGCTGGTATTTTGGGGACATTTTTTGCTATTTTCATGCTTTATTTGGCATTCTGCTGACCTCAGTTTCTCTCATCAATATGGTATGATTCCTCTTGTACAGATAAGTATTACAATTAGTTGGATATTATTAATATTATATGCAGGGGCAATTTTGTTTTTCAAGGAACATTATTTGAGTCATGATGACAGTTCTGCTTGTCTTGGTGAGTGTGTAGGGTTGTATGTATACTGATGCCTGGGGAATAGTGGACCTCATTGTAAGCTTTATTCTTCTTTGTACTGTAATTGTATGTCTGTATTCAAAGGTTTTCATGGTTGCAAGGTGACATTCAAAAGTACTCAAGCTGGCAAATCAGCATATATTCATAAAAGAAGCAAACCAAAACAAAATCCATCCATCCAACCCGCTATATCCTAACTACAGGGGTCTGCTGGACCCAATCCTAGCCAACACAGGGCACAAGGCAGGAAATAAACCCACACACCAAGCACAATTTAGGATCACTAATGCATCTAACCTGCATGCCTCTGAATTGTGGGAGGAAACCAGAGTACCCAGAGGAAACCCACGCAGACACGGGGAGAACACACAGGGAGGACCCGGGAAGGGAACACGGGTCTCCAAACTGCGAGGCAGCAGTGCTACCACTGCACCACCATGCCGTCCCCAAAACAAAATGCCTAAAAAATCTGAAAGAAAAGCCGCAAAAACATTAGGTACTGTCATATTTGTGTTTCTTCTTTTTCGGGTGCCTTTCTATATGTGTGCCGTTATTAATGCATATTCTGATGTGGTCATATCTGATGCAATTATGAATAGTTTTACATGGCTAGCATATTTAAACTCAGGCATGAACCCATTATATACGCCTTGTTTTATCCTTTGTTTCAGAAATCTGCTAAACTCATTGTGTCATTAAAAATATGTAGTCCTAAATCATTAGGACATATTGAAATTAATAATAAAATCTGGTTTCATGAAAAAGTCTCTAATGTAGTGTACAAAAAATACTGTGTGTTCCACTTCACAAACAACATTTGTCCTATACATATTCTGAAATTTACAAACATACAAACTGAAGTAACATTAGAAGTTCTGGTTTTGTTTTAGTAATACCAATGCCAAGTTTCCCGGTCACTATAATGTTTCCTTTCTTTGGCAGGAGCCAAAGTAATAAGTACAATAGTAAAGACTGGCAATGTAGAAAACCTTATGGCCTGGCATAATGAACTAACACATGTAATGTATGTGTAATGCATGTGAAAATATAGAAAATTAATCTATTAATAATAATAACATAAAATTTTCAATCATGCCTAATTCAGGTTAATTCAGATGACAGTCCTTTATACTGTAGAGCCCACTAATGCAAAAGTAAGTACAAACACAAGGACAGTTTGAAATCTTTAGTTCTCCTAACATACACATCTTTAGAGATGTGGGAGAAAAAAAAGAGTACCTGGAAGAACATCCAAGTAATAAACATACAGGCACAAGATTTGAACTTAGAACTAATCATTGTACCACTTTGTTATCCAGTTTAAATATAATGATAATACAAAATCAGCAACTACTTCTAGTAATAACAAAAATTATGATTATTATTATGTTTTTTCACTAATACTCAGGTACCATAGTACTGTGGTGTCTTGTTCTAGATGATGCAGGTACAAGCTTTGGCTCTGGCAACCCTAAAGGGACAAGCTGTAGTGGGCTAGAACATGTATGGAAAAATAACAATATAATATAATATAATATAATATAATATAATATAATATAATATAATATAATATAATATAATATAAT
>JANRMT010062791.1:109403202-109431361 GCA_026402145.1 Polypterus bichir lapradei | reverse complement strand
GATAGATAGATAGATAGATAGATAGATAGATAGATAGATAGATAGATCTTATAATTCTTTGTGCAAAGCCAATCTAACAATTTATTCATTTGTTTTCTTCCTTTTGTGATGGTTTAGAGCTTCACACCTTTGAATATGAAAACAAAAACTTCGGATTTCATTATTTTTTGGCTTGCACTTTTGAGAGACAATACACTAAGTTAAAGTGAAATGTCTGTCAGGTTCTTGCATTCTGTGCAGTATTAAAAAAAAGATACTTCAATAATAAAAAAGTTGAAAAGATCATGACAAAAACTGAAATAACTAGCCTCAGAATTTGCATCATCCCTGCACTCTTTTCAGATGAGATCAAAACATAATTGATCCCTTGGGGGTGTAGGATTTGTATGTGTTTTGATCGGTTTATAAATATTGCTTAGCTGACACTGTAAAATGATTTTCTCTATATTTTGTTACAAATTTAATTTCAAAAGCTAAGTACTGATAAATATGATGGATGCTAACAATTTAAAGTCTGACCAACAGTACTGCTATCTTCTTGAAAACACCTCTTGCCTCAGACGAACAAGATCAAGAGAGACATATGTGATTTTGTATATTTGCTCATCAATTTCTCTGATTCTCACCATCTTCGGTAACTTGCTGGTGGTCATTTCTGTCTCTCATTTTAGGCAGCTTCACACACCAAGTAACTTACTTGTGCTTTCTCTTGCAGCTGCAGATTTATTGATTGGCATCTTTTTAATGCCTCCAAAAATAATTCAAATCATAGAAGACTGCTGGTATTTTGGGGACAATTTTTGTTATTTTCATGCTTTACTTGGCTTTCTGCTGACCACAGTTTCTGTCAGTAATTTGGTGTTCATTGCTATTGATCGCTATGTTGCTGTGTGTGATCCTTTGCTTTATGCTACAAAGATTACAATTCCTCTCATACAGATAGGTATTTCAAGTAGTTGGATATTATCTGTATTATATGCATGGGCAATTTTGTTTTTCAAGGGACATTATTTGGCCCGTGATGATGGTTTTGCTTGCCTCGGTGAGTGTGTAGGATTTTATACTAAAGTTTGGGGAATAGTGGACCTCATTGTAACTTTTATTTTTCCTTGCACTGTAATTATATGTCTGTATTCAAAAGTCTTCATGGTTGCAAGGAGACATTTAAAAATAATTAACATAGTAAATCAGCAGGTATTCATAAAAGAAGCAGATAAAAACAAAATACCTAAAAAATCGGAAAGAAAAGCTGCAAAAACATTAGGTATTGTCATATCTGTTTTTCTTCTTTTTTGTGTGCCTTTCTACCTGTGTGCAATTATGAATGCATACACTGATGTGGTTGTACCTGATGCCATTTTTAACATTTTTTTATGGTTAGCATATTTTAACTCCGGTATGAATCCAATTATATATGCTTTGTTTTATCCGTGGTTTCAGAAATCCATTAAACTCATTGTCACATTAAAAATATGCAGTCCTGAATCCTCAATTATGAATGTATGTTCAGCAGACCATTAGACCATGGCTGCAGGTACTAATACAATAAAAAATATGGTCATAAGATAAAGCTGATAGACTGAGGCAGCACATATGCCAAAAACTGGATATTAAAACTGGCCTCAGCTCTCTAATTTACAGCGCTCATAATAAATATCTGTATTGTAGATGTGTGTACAGTCTCCATCTTTAGTTTGCTGCACTAGCGGAGTATAAGAAAAGGAACAGCATACTTCTGTTGTAGTGGTGTAGTCTGAAAATCTTGTATTGTTTATAAATTATTTTGAATTCCTATTTCATTGCATAAACCCTCATTTTGATATTCAATGCGGTTATGATTTCTGCTAGGCTATTTGATAGTTCACTTCAAAATGTATATATGATACATAAGTAAATATAAATACATAAGGATGAGTATTATGTCATTATACATCCATTAAACATTATTACTGTTTATGTGTATTGATAATTATCAATACATAAAATCATTACATTTTTCTAGTAGTATTTTATAATAATTCTGTGTACATCATATATTTAAAACACTTTATTATATAGACATTTAAATATGTTTTTAGAGAATTATTAGTACTTTTCTCAAATTTTGGTAGTAAAATTTGCAGTAAGATTTTTTCAGATATTTATATTTAAGTGAGAATTGTATGTGAATGCTGGTATATATCTCCAACCTAATTCTTCCCAAAGTTAAGAACTTTGGTTATTATTTTATTAGATTATTTTTCAGAAACTGTATTAATATACCATTTAGTACCTTCTGTTTAAAGTAGAGGCAGGAATTTGATGATGCAAAAAGATAGGTTTAATTTAAGTGTCATAGATTAGCATCTTATAATTTTAAAATGTATCATGAATCTTGATATGTTTCTTATAATAACAAATAATAAAAACATTAATATAAAGTGAAAATATGATGATAAACTAAAAGGAATATAGGGCTGAAATTATGATAGGAAAATCTTTCATTAACACCCACCCAAATGTTACATCTGCTATTAAGCAAACTTTTTTCAGCTCATTTTCTTGTGGGTCAGAGCCCATCTCAGTAGCATAAAAAAAACAATGTAGGAGCTAGCTTTCCATGTGGTGCAAGTATACTACAGGGCACAGTCAGTCATTCACAATGGCATACATCCACACTGACTCATGAAGAACTAATTTAGTATTTCCAGTTCACCTGACATGCATGTCTTTTTATAATGTGGATGGAAAACCAGAATACTTGCAAAAGAATGCAAACACTGTTCAGGCCAGGATTAGGACCCAGGACTCTACCATAGGTGCTGCCAGCTCACTATCTATTTATAGTACTTCAAAATAAGGTGACCAAAATATTTTAAAATACACTACTACTTTTTGCTTGAATAGTAAAGTCAAATTAGGACAGTAAACGTTTGAACTGAAAAAAACAGAAAAAACATGCAAGTTCTATATAATTAACATACTCTTTGTGTTATTTTTTTTTTACTTTTTACTCAGTATTTTTTTAAATATTCCCCTGTTTGATTTTTATTGTTTGAGTGTCATATGCACTTAATATCAAATGCTCAGATGCTTGTTAGAGCAACTGCTGGAGATTTCATCACCATTGCCAGATTTGTGAGTGCATATGTTGGAAGGATATCATGGTGGCCCTGTGGACAAACTCAGTGTGAAAAACATAGCTGTATTTAGTCTTATATATTAGGGCTACTATTCACAGATTATTTCTTCAAAAATAAAACAATTTTGAGTTTTGGCTGTGCCTTAATGATTTGATGAACCTTTATTGCGGCTTTATTTCTGGTGTCTGATGTCTTTTCTGATGTCATTGACATGCACATGCAGTAAAACAAAAATCAATACAATGCACATAGTTTTGTGTGTGAATGGCCCAAACTACATAAAATGTATATGTATATACTCAGTTCATCATGCTGCATGCCGTTTACCTACACAATCCTTGAAATAAGAAAGTAATTCTGTAATTTTTTTAATTATTTGCTGTATATAAAATATTTTGACTTAATAAACTATTTTATGTTTCCAGCTAATTGAAAAGTGTTTTGCTTTTCACTATTAAATACTAAAGTAGTTTTATGCAAATTCAGAGAGAAACTGCAGAAAGCTGCTTGTATCTCAGCATCCTTTTTTGGGTCATTCCCGCTTCCAATGAAGCAGTGCAAAATCGGGGAATGCACATGCAATAAAACTATGTAAAGTACATAAAACTATGTAAAGTGTCAACATAAAAAGTACTTTCTAATTCATATATTATTTTACGTGTGCAACTGATTGAAATGTGCAGTTTTGCTTTTTATTAATAGATACTGAAGCAGCTTTCTGCACCATGGCCTCACAACCCTGGTGTTTTTTTTAATAATGCATGCAAACTTTTAAAGTGAAAATATGTTCAAACAATGTATTGTGTGTGCTAACATTTAAAGTAAAAAATGTACAAACAATGTTATTCAGTGTGTCAAGAGTGATTTATTTTTATGTTCACTCAAGTTGTATGAGGTTATCTGCTTTTTTTGGAGGTAGGGCAGTAGAGATGCATTATCAGGATGCCAAGATGATGGGCCATTGGTGAGAACAAAATGATTCAGATGCCACTTGGTATAGCCTTGGCAGATATAGTACTGAAAAAATGTGTGGCAAGTGAAGTGTTAATTTGTCTGCAAAACATTCCTTCTTGATGGTCAAGTAATTATGCTCCATGGGGAGTAATTATCTGCTCAGAAATGTTCTTCCCCATTTTGACATTCCTTAGAAAAGTTGAGACTCCACAGAGCTGGGAATGAAGACAAAGTGGCCTTTAAGTCGGAGAAGGAGCTGTCACAATCATCGGTCCAGACAATGGTGCATTTTTTTGCCGCTTCGTCAGGAATGGTCCTCTGCATAAAGTTTGGAGTGAATTGTCTGTAATGTCCTAGAAACAACAAAAATGCTTCTGTGTCTCTGGATGTGGATACGCAAACTCTCACCCACCTTGTCCAACTGAGGTTTATTCAAACCGTTCCCCATAGAATACCCCAAATAACATGTTTCTGACATGCCCAATTTGCACTTCTTAGGGTTAGCTGTCAACTCAGCCAGCCTCAAACTGATAAGCAATGCTTGCAGGCGGTCAAGGTGTGACCTCCAATCATTACTGAAAATGACCACATCATCGAGATAAGCCCCAGCCTACTAGGAATGGGGTCACAGATTCTGATCCATCATCCGCTGAAAATTCAACAGCGCACCATAAAGCCCAACAACCCATCTGTTGTTCTTGCCAACTGGATGCCTCCGAGGGTACCTGGCAGTATCCCTTTCTGAAATCCAGGGTGGAAATATATGAGGCTTGTCCAAGTTCCTCCAACAAGTCATCAATATGTGGCATTGGGTACACATCAGACTTGGAAACCTTATTCAAGTATCTAAAATCTATACAGAACCATATTGTTCAGCTTTGGAAACAAAACAATTGGGCTTTGCCACATGCTTTTACTTCTGCAAATTACACCCAGTTCAATCATCTGCTTCACCCCCTCTCATATCACATTCCTTTTCGCTTCTGGAAGATGATACAGAACTTAAATAAGTGGATTAAGAATTTGCATCATCTAAAGGCCACAAATCCTGCACAAATGTCTCTCTCTGTTCCTGTGGGAATGCTACTAAGAGGAGTTTTAATTTCCATTTATTATATTCTGAAATAACCCAAACCTCCTATGAAGAACAAAAACCTTGGACAACATTTACCCTCGCCTGGACGCTGGTCACCAGGGCCCCCCTCTGGAGCCAAGCCTGGAGTTGGGGCTCGATGGCGAGCACCTGGTGGCCGGGCCTGCACCCATGGGGCTCGGCCGGGCACGGCCCGAAGAGGCAACGTGGGTGCCCCTTCCCATGGGCTCAC
This sequence comes from Polypterus bichir lapradei, assembly GCA_026402145.1. Classification (NCBI taxonomy): domain Eukaryota; kingdom Metazoa; phylum Chordata; class Cladistia; order Polypteriformes; family Polypteridae; genus Polypterus; species Polypterus bichir. The sequence goes on along the minus strand of JANRMT010062791.1, from coordinate 109,425,960 downwards.
CACCTGTAGGAGGGGCCAAGGAGGTCGGGTGCATTGTGAGTTGGGTGGTGGCTGAGGGCGGCGACCATGCCGGTCTGATCCTCGGCTACAGAAGCTGGCTCTTGGAATGTGGAATATCACCTCTCTGAAGGGGACGGAGCCTGAGCTTGAGTGCAAGGTCGAGAGGTGCCAGCTAGATATAGTCGGGCTCACCCCGATGCACAGCTTGGACTCTGCAACCAATCTCCTTGAGAGGGGCTGGACTCTCTACCACTCTGGAGTTGCCTCCGGTGAGAGGCGCCGAGCAGGTGTGGGCATACTTATTGCCCCCCGACTTGGAGCCTGTTCATTGGGGTTTACCCCGGTGGACGAGAGGGTGGCCACCCTCCGCCTTCAGGTGGGGGGATGGGTCCTGACTGTTGTTTGTGCGTATGCGCCGAACAACAGTTTGGAGTCCCCACCCTTTTTGGAGTCCCTGGAGGGGGTGCTAGAGGGCATACCTCCTTTGGATTACCTTGTACTGCTGGGAGACTTCAACGCTCACGTGGGCAATGACAGTGAAACCTGGAAAGGCGTGATTGGGAGGAGTGGCCCCCTGATCTGAACCCGAGTATATTAGCATGTTATTAGACTTCTGTGCTCGTTACGGATTGTCCATAACGAACACCATGTTTAAGCATAGGGGTATTCATATGTGCACTTGGCACCAGGACACCCTAGGCCTCAGTTCGATGACTGATTTTGTGGTCATTTGGTCGGATTTGTGGCCACATGTCTTGGACACTCGGGTGAAGAGAGGGGCGGAGCTGTCAACTGATCACCACCTGGTGGTGAGTTAGCTTTGATGGTGGGGGAGGATGCCGGTCAGGCCTGGTAGGCCGAAATGTGTCGTGAGGGTCTGCTGGGAATGTCTGGCAGAGTACCCTGTCAGAAGTAGCTTCAACTCCCACCTCCGGCAGAACTTCGACCACGTCCCGAGGGAGGTGGGGGACATCGAGTCCGAATGGGCCATGTTTTGTGCCTCTATTGTTGAGGCGACTGACTGGAGCTGTGGCCGTATGGTGGTCGGTGCCTGTTGTGGAGGCAATCCTCGAACCCGTTGATGGACACCAGCGGTGAGGGATGCCATCAAGCTGAAGAAGGAGTCCTACTGGACCCTTTTGTCCTGTGGGACTCTAGAGGCAGCTAATAGGTACCAGCAGGCCAAACGGAATGTGGCTTCGGTGGTTGCTGAGGCAAAAACTCGGACGTAGGAGGAGTTTGGGGAGGCCATGGAGAACGACTTTCGGACGGCTTTGAGGAGATTCTGGTCTGGCGTCTCAAGTGGGGGAAGCAGTGCAGTGTCAACACTGTAAATGGTGGGGATGGTGCGCTGCTGACCTCGACTTGGGACGTTGTGGGTCAGTGAGGGTAGTACTTTGAAGACCTCCTCAATCCCTCTAACATGCCTTCCAATGAGAAAGCAGAGCCAGGGGACTCGGAGGTGGGCTCCCCCATTTCTGGGACTGAGGTCACCAAGGTGGTCAATAAACTCCTTGGTGGCACGGCCCCGGGGGTGGATGAGATACGCCCAGAGTTCCTCAAGGCTCTGGATGTTGTAGGACTGTCTTGGTTGACACGTCTCTGCAACATCGCATGGACATCAGGGACAGTGCCTCTGGATTGGCAGACCAGGGTGGTGGTCCCCCTCTTTAAGAAGTGTTCCAACTACAGAGGGATTACACTCCTCAGCCTCCCTGGAAAAGTCTATTCGGGAGTTCTGGAGAGGAGAGTCCGTCGGATAGTCAAACCTCAGATTCAGGAGGAACAGTGTGGTTTTCGTCGTGGTCGTGGAACAGTGTACCAGCTCTACACCCTTTAGTCTTGGAAGGTGCATGGGAGTTTGCCCAACCAGTCTACATGTGTTTTGTGGACTTGGAAAAGGCGTTCAACCGTGTCCCTCGGGGTATCCTGTGGGGGGTGTTCTGGGAGTATGGGGTACCAGACCCCCTGATAAGGGCTGTTCGGTCCTTGTACAACTGGTGTCAGAGCTTGGTCCATATTGCCAGCAGTAAGTCGAACCCGTTTCTAGTAAGAGTTGGACTCTGCCAGGGCTGCCCTTTGTCACCGATTCTGTTAATAACTTTTATGGACAGAATTTCTAGGCACAGCCAGGGTGTTGAGGGGTCCGGTTTGGTGGACTCAGGATTGGGTTACTGCTTTTTGCAGATGATGTTGTCCTGTTTGCTTCATCAGGCCGTGATCTTCAGCTCTCTCTGAATCAGTTCGCAGCTGAGTGTGAAGCAGCTGGGATGGGAATCAGCACCTCCAAATCCGAGACCATGGTCCTCGGAGTACCCTCGGAGGGTTGGGAGCGAGATCCTGCCCCAAGTGGAGGAGTTCAAGTGTCTTAGGGTCTTGTTCACGAGTGAGGGAAGAATAGAGCGTGAGATCGACAGGCGGATCGGTGAGACGTCCGCAGTGATGCGGACTCTGCATCGGTCTGTTGAGGTGAAAAAGGAGCTGAGCCGTAAGGCAAAGCTCTCAATTTACCATTCGATCTTCATTCCTACCCTCACCTATGGTCATGAGCTATGGGTAGTGACCGAAAGGAGATCGCAAATACAAGTGGCTGAAATGAGTTTCCTTCGCAGGGTGTCTGGGCTTTCCCTTAAAGATAGGGTGAGAAGCCCAGTCGTCCAGGAGGGGCTCAGAGAGGGACATGCTGTAGCCAAGAATTATATCTGGCAATATTGCATTGGTGATGAACTTTACTTGAGGGTGGTTAGAGTTATAGAGTTTAACAGCACTTGATTCAATGAACTCAGGAATTCTAGGCTGCAAAGCGTCACTGGTTACCATTTTGGTCTTCAGATACTCCTCAAAGCAAAGAAATAAGAAAAAAGGCAACCTTATCTAAACAAATAACAAATGTATTATATTTTTCTACACTTTGTCACAATTATTGTCCTATTGTAGTCAAGAGGGGAATATGAGCATGAGCATTTTATACAGAATAAGTAGTCAACAAAAATTAAAGTTAGCTAAAACTAATATTCCATAATAGTTGCATAGTCATTATGTGTCAAGTATATTAACCCTTTAATTACTATATTACCCATTGATGTTCCCATTATTCTCTCCCATGGAAACTGCATTTGTATAAAAAAATATTTTTTTTAATTATTGGAATAATAGCACATTTCACAAAACATTTTTAATGAACAGTGCAATAAGCAGTGTATTAGGAAAGACCAGTCTTGTGCGGAATATTCCAAAAATGTATGTACTGAATATACAGTTCTTCATATATTCAGATTTTCATTCTGATTAAATACGCAAAATATTCTGATTTCTGATTCTGATTTATTTTTGAATGCTTTTCAAATACTTTCAGAAATGGATATATAGTGTAATTCATAGAAATAGTTTAACAAGTTAAACAGATTTAAATTAAATTTTGACCCGAAAATGAGCTTTAATTTCACATAAAACCAATGGTGTGTTTTTACTGTTTGTCAAAAACAAAGGAAACCTACTTTTTCAGGGAACATTTATTAATAACAGTTGTATATTTGAAAACAATGAAAATAATGACTGTAGCTCAGAGTCATTTTGTATGGGTATGTAAGTTCAAGATAGCATGCTTTACGTTGTGTAACTATGGCATACCTGCTCAAATAAAGTCCTCCACAGATCACCATTCAAATCCCCTTTTAACGTTATTGCCCTTTTCAAGCTGCAATTAGACTGAAGAGGCTAAAAAGCAAACAGAATAGAATCAGCAGTGTGTTACAAACCGTTTTACATTTTGCTGCATCTAGAGCACTGCTGCTTAAAACATCAAATAACTACTTGACTTCTTCTTTTGGCTGCTCCCGTTAGGGGTTGCCACAGCGGATAATCTTCTTCCATATCTTTCTGTCCTCTGCATCTTGTTCTGTTACACCCATCATCTGCATGTCCTGTCTCACCACATCCACAAACCTTCTCTTAGGCTTTCCTCTTTTCCTCTTCCCTGGCAGCTCTATCCTTAGCAACCTGCTCCCAATATACTCAGCATCTCTGCTCTGCACTTATCCAAACCAACGCAATCTCACCTCTCTGACTTTGTCTCCCAACCATCCAACTTGAGCTGACCCTCTCATGTATTCATTTCTAATCCTATCCATCCTTGTCACGCCCAGTGCAAATCTTAGCATCTTTAACTCTGCTAACTCCAGCTCTGTCTCCTGCTTTCTGGTCAGTGCCACCGTCTCCAACCCGTATAACATAGCTGGTCTCACTACTGTCCTGTAGACCTTCCCTTTCACTATTGCTGATGCCCATCTGTCACATGCTCCCTACTATCGCTACAGATCACAATGTCATCAGCAAACATCATAGTCCATGTGGACTCCTGTCTAATCTCGTCTGTCAAACTGTCCATCACCATTGCAAATAAGAAAGGGCTCAGAGCCGATCCCTGATGTAATCCCACCTCCACCTTGAATGCATCCGTCACTCATACCACAGAGCTCACCACTGTCACACTTCCCTTGTACATATCCTGTACAACTCTTATGTACTTCTCTGCCACTCCCAACATCCTCATACAATACCACAGCTCCTCTCGAGGCACCCTGTCATATGCATTTTCCAGGTCCACAAAGACGCAATGCAACTCATTCAGGCCTTCTCCATCAACATCAATAAACTTCTTCATCAACATCCTCAGAGCAAACATTGTATCTGTGGTGCTCTTTCTTGGCATGAAACCACACTGCTGCTCACTAATCATCACCTCACTTCTTAACCTAGCTTCCACTACTTTTTCCCATAACTTCATGCTGTGGCTCATCAATTTTATCCCCCTGTAGTTACTGCAGTTCTGCACATCCCCCTGATTCTTAAATATCTTAAATATTCTTTTCTACTCCTCAAGCATCCTCTCACTTTCCAAGATTCCATTAAACAATCTGGTTAAAAACTCCACTGCCATCTCTCCTAAACACCTCCATGCTTCCACAGGTATGTTATCTGGGCCAACAGCCTTTACATTTTTCATTCTCTTCATAGCTGTCCTTACTTCCTCCTTGCTAATCCATTGCACTTCCTGATTCACTATCTCCACATCATGCAACCTCTTCTCTCTCTCATTCTCTTCATTCATCAGCCTCTCAAAGTACTGTTTCCATCTGCTGAACACACTCTCCTCGCCTGTGAGTATGTTTTTATCCCTTATCACCCTAACCTGCTGCCCATCTTTCCCAGCTCGGTATCTCTGTCTAGCCAATCGGTACAGGTCCTTTTCTCCCTCCTTAATGTCCAACCTCTCATACAACCAATCATACACCTTTTCTTTAGCCTTCACCACCTCTTTCTTCACCTTGCGCCTTATCTCCTTGTACTCTTGTCTACTTTCTGCATCTCTCTGACTACCCCACTTCTTCTTCGCCATCCTCTTCCTCTGTATACTCTCCTGTATCCTGTACTCTCCTGCACCCTTCTTGCTGTCACCCTTACTACATCTGCTGTAGTTTCTGAACTGTGTGGTAACTCTTTACTACCACCCAGTGCCTGTCTAAGCCTTCTCCCTAAACTTAACCTTGTACTTTTCCTTTTTCAACTTCCACCATTTGATCCTTGGTTCTGCCCTCACTCTCCTCCTCTTCTTGATCTCCAATGTCATCCTGGATGCCACCATCCTATGCTGCTTAACTACACTTTCCCCTGCCACCACTTTGCAGTCCATCTCCTTCAGGTCAACTCTTCTGCATATGATGTAATCTACCTGTGTGCATCTTCCCCCACTCTTGTACATAACCCTATGTTCCTCCCTCTTCTTAAAATACGTGTTCACCACAGCCATGTCCGTCCTTTTGGCAAAATCCCTATCCTCTAACCTTCTTCATTCCTGTCCTTGACACCATACCTACCCATCACCTCCTCTTCTCCACTGTTCTCTTCACCAACATGTCCATTGAAATCTGCTCCAATCACCACTTTCTGTCCCTTGGGTACAATATTCATCACTTCATCCAACTCACTCCAAAAATCTTCTTTCTCCTCCATCGCACACCCAACTTGCAGGGCATATGCACTAACAACATTCATCATCCCAGCTCTGATTTACAGCATAATCATTACTCTGTCTGACACTCTCTTCATTTCCAAAACACTCTTGACATACTGTTGCTTCAGAATAACCCCTACCCCATTTCTCCTCTCATCCACACCATAATAGAACAATTTGAATCCACCTCTGATCCACCTGGCCTTACTCCCCTTCCATTTAGTCTCTTGCATGCACAATATATCTACCTTCCTTCTCTCCATCATATCTGCTAACTCTCTCCCCTTACCAGTCATACTGCCAACATTCAAAGTTCCTACCCTCAGCCCCACTCTCTTTACCTTCATCCTCTCATCCTGCCTCCTCCTCTTCTTCTCCTTTTTCTTCTTCGGCCAATAGTAGCCCAATTTCCGCCAGCACCCTGTTGGCTAACAGTACTGGTGGCGGTTGTTGTTAACCCAGGGCTCGACCGATACGGTATGGAAATTTGTATTGTTGTCCACATATTGATTTGGCAAAATTTTAAACCGGATGCCCTTCCTGACGTAACCCTCCCCATTTATCTGGGCTTGGGACCGGCATGAAGAAACACACTGGTTTGTGCATCCCCTATGGCTGGGTTCAAATAATTACTTGACTGCTGCTGGTTAAAGCACAAATTAATACAAAGCAACAACAAACACTTTTAGAAAACTGGTTAAAGGAGAACAAGATTTCTGAAATATTTTTGCACACCTAAAAAGTAAACAGAAAACCTGAGACAAAAACAAAAAAACAAGAGAGAGAGAAAAATGAGCACATGCACCAGGCTTCCTAATATGAAACATTTAGAACAAAATCTCCCAATGCTAGAACATTAAATTAACCAGTTGCACACACAACACAAGCTGTGAACGAATGAGTCTCAAGGTGAACAATGCAACAAAGAGTGTTGGGGAGAGACTGATTGAATCTATGGAACCAGAGAGCCAACTGCACATGATTCTTTTGTAGGAGATGTAGTTTAAAAGTATTTAGTCTAAAAAGTATTCCGTTTTAAATTTACTAAAGTAACTGTATTCCTGCATACATCTTTAGAAATGGACCGCAAGCTGAATCCTGAATATTTACTTTTGTACAGGGTGACACAGAAAAATGGTAACTTTTGAAATGCGTAGTGGCAGCCATGTACAGTTGGCAGCACTGCGGAACAGGGACCTTGAGCTGTAAACAATCTCGCCATTTAGTAATTTAGTAATCAATTGCAAGGCAATCAATGGCAGCTGTGCGAAAATTGTTCGGTAACCGTGTCATCTCAAAATTCGGTGACATTCCCCGGCCCTCAAGATCACCGGATTTGTCCGTTTGTGATTTTTTCTTGTGGGGCTACCTTAAGAGTCTGGTCTACATGACTCGGCCAAGGACACTGAATGAATTGAAACAAAGAATTCAAGATGAAATTTGTGGTATCCCAGCTGAGATGTTGCAGCGATCAATGGGGAACCTCAACAGCAGATTGGAAGAATGCATACGTACAGGAGGACGCCATCTACAGGACGCAATTTTCAGACATTGATAATATGGATTACTGTCTCTTAAAAGGCAAGTTGTAGTGGTTCAATTGCTGTCAATAAAATTTTTTTGTTGGATTTCTTCTATTTTTATTGGGTTTTTCAAAAGTTCCCATTTTTCTGTGTCACCCTGTATTATGAATACGTAACGCTGGTACTTGTATTCCATACAGCAAAACCCTGGGAAAGATCCTATTTAATTTCTACAACGTTTAATGAAGCCCATGTTTACATATTTCTCTGACACCATGCTTGAAGTGAGAGTGTATTAGCTTACTACACTATATGCTGCTTTTTGTAATGCTTCAGGACATTGGAAGTTGCCATCATCCCATCAGTAATTGTAGTTATATATCTTTTACAAATTGCGGTTCAGTGTTTTTCTTCTGCTTTAAAATTCAAAAAGCAATAAGCTATTATATTTGGTACAACCATACTGTTTTCAATTTCTCTATCCCTGTATTGTCAGCATTTACATTGAAATATGTAGTTCCATGTTAGATTGCTGACATTTATATTCATCTTGTAGATTATGGGGTGGCACGATGGTGCAGTGGTGGTGCTGCTGCCTCGCAGTTAGGAGACCCGGGTTCGCTTCCTTGGTCCTCCCTGCATGGAGTTTGCATATTCTACCTGTGTCTGCATGGGTACTCTGGTTTCCTCCCACAGTGTAAAAAGACATGCAGGTTAGGTGCATTGGTGATTCTAAATTGTGCTTGGTGTGTGTGTGGTGCCCTGCCTGGGGTTTGTTTTCTGCCTTGCGGCCTGCCTCCTGCCTGTGACCCTGTAGTTAGGATATAGTGGGTTGGATAATGGATAAATGGGTAGATGTAGATTATGTATCTCAGCTATGAAGTGCTTGAAACATGAAAACTAATTGCTCTGAAAGGAACAAATAAGGAAAAAAAGGGAGCAGAGTTGTTGTTTTTTTTTATTTTTTTGAAGTCTCACTCCTGCATGCTCACTAAGATTGCATAGGTGGTGAACCAGCTAAGGGTAGGGAAGGCTGCAGGGATCTATGGTGTCCAGGGTGAACTTCTCCAGGCTGGTGGTAAGGCTGTCCTTCTGCCATTTCAAGCAATCTTTGCTTCTATTTGGGAGATGGCCATCATTCCAACTGGAAAACTAGTGTTGTCATCCCAATATGGAAAGGATTGTGGCAACTACAGGGTGACAACACTGCTCTTGGTTCCAGGTAAGGTGTTTGCTACGTCATACTCCATAGGATTCATGATTAATTGCTCACCTACCAGAGCAGTCTACCATCAATCGCATCCTGGCACAGAGTTGCCATCGAGTGAAAACACAAATATCAACAGTCTCTTTGCAGCCTTTCTCGATTTTTGTAAAGCATTCTATTCAATTGATCAAGCCTCCCAAAGTTGCTGGATGTTATGGCCAGCCTGTACCCTGGTACTGTGAATGTAGATCTTCTGTGTTTTTCCCAGTTGATTTTGGTGTTCGTCAGGGGTGTGTTCTTGCTCCTACCCTATTCAATGCATGCTTGGACTAGGTGTTGGGCAGGGTTGTCGGGTCTAGAAGCAGTGGGGCATCTGTTGGTGAAGAGAGATTCACTGATCTTGACTTTGCCAATGATGCTGTGATCTTCATGGGGTAAATAGAGGATCTGATTGGTGGTTTCAAGAGACTGAGTGAGGATTCTGAGTGAGGATTCTGAGTGTTTGGGCTTGCAAGCTTCCTCTTGGACATAGCCATCAGCATTGTGCCTGTTTATGGAGAGAATGTGTACTATGTTGAAAGGGTTATGTACCTCAGCAGAAATATTCATATTCATGTCTTTTGTGACTCTTCCTTTGAGGTTAGTAGAGACTACAAATTGGGAGAGCACGGGGTGTCATGAGGTTGCTGGAAAAGGGTATGTGGCGCTCCCAATATATATGCAAAAGAACAAAGGTCCAAGTCTTTAGAGTCTTAGTGCTTTGTGTTTAGCTATATGGTTGCGAGACACGGACGCTATCTAGTGACTTGACATGAAGTCCGGATTCCTTCAGTACTGTGTCTCTTTGGAGAATTCTTCAGTACTGCTGATTTGACTTTCTGTTGCTCTCAGAATCCGAAAGAGGCACATTACCTGCATTGTGAGAGAGCATCAGTCATGGCACTACATCCATGTGGCACAATTCCCAAAGGGTAATCCAACTCGCAGGATCCTCATTGCACAGGACCCAAGGAGATGATCCAGGCCAAGGGGATGCCCACGTAACACCTGGCTGTGGCAGATAGATGGTCATTTCCAGAGGGAGGAACTGGACAATGTTTCTGACTGGGGTGTTGGCAATTGGAATCCTAACGTGTTTTTTCATGTGGTGGTTGTGGCAATTCATCGTACCAGTGCATTCTCCCCAGCTTGACCTGACCTGACTAAGTCATTAACTGTAAAGTTCAGGTAAAGTCACAAGTCTTTTTATTTTGATTAAGTTGTGTCACAAGTCATAAAAATTGTGACTTGAGTCAACTTTAGTCCAAATCACTTGAATCATGTCTCCACTTCTGGTTTAAGAACCGTTTCACATGGTTAGCTTGTGTTCATCCTCACAAAATTAAAACGAAGTAGTATGGAAACCAATGCAGGATTATGGTAAACATCATTTGAAAAGCAGATGGAAAGGTGCTAACCCATATGTGACCAGGCAGAACCTGAACAACTGTTCAAAAGCAATAAATACTGTGTCAAATCACAGCTGCTTTCATGCAGGAAATGCAGAAAGTATGCATTTTCTAAATCGATTCTGGAGAAAACTGTTGGCCTTCTCAGCAATTAAACAATGTGAGGATAAGGATAGCTGTATGTAATGATAGATTTATTAAGCTTTTGCAGATTGATGCAGGTGACACACATACAAGTACCATCAGTCTTCTTTATGAGAACCACAATATGTCAGACCTGTTAAAAGGCATTATCTCTTTCAATAATCCCTGTTTGAAGAAGGTGATTTGGCTATGTACTTACATTATTTTGAACCAACACTGGTAAATTACATATTTTTTCACAGTGCAGTGACAAAGTCTAGCACTCTGTCATCCCAGTGTAACTGCAGAATATAATAGAATAGAAAGCCTTTATTGTCATTGTAAACAAAATTATGAGTCCCACTGCAGCTGAGTACAAAAAATCAAATGGCACTCCTTTTGTGAAAAAAACTGCAACAAATATTACACACTAGAAGAACAACATATAAATGATCAATATAAAATAAATATAAAAGAGGTAATGGAGCTATAGAAAGGCACAACACAGAAGTAGAATTTGTGGTAGCAGAAAGTAAGAAAATGTTGCCCTTAAAGCATAAATTTAGATTCTATTAAATCCATGCCCAGGAAAGGAGTACTATATTCTACTATGAAAAGACTGATGTACCATCTCCTTTAGACAAAGTTACAGATACTGTATGCAGCTAAGCACAGGAGTGCTGAATGTGAGTAAGTCACTAACTTAACTGAAGATGGCAGTAAAGGATCTTTAAAGTATGCGCTGTAACACATTTATACCAAATAGATAATAAAGATCCAGGATTTACTGTTAGATCCAGACATGCTGTAGCCACTGACATTTTCATGATGACAATGCAGTGGATTCTCAGATGCTGAATGGTCACTTAAGCAATTTCCTGCAAAGAGCATACTGTATATGCAAAAAACAACAGACTCAAGCACAATGACCACACTTTTGACACTTTTTACACTTTTTGAGTAGTTTAGTAGATCTGCAGCAGTAACAAACATGGACAGAGGCTGCAGGAGGTGCAACAGCTTTAAACTGTGAAGACTCAAAAGGAGGCATTGACATTTAAAGGGGTCTGCAGTAACACAGGAAATCAGCATCAGGCACAGGTTTAGTTTGTGCCCGCATTACTTTATCTCCAGAAATAAATTGTGCCTGCTCTTAAGCAGTGCCAGTTTGTTTAAGAAACATAATAGCTTTATCTAATGTCAAGCTGAATTCTAAAGGTAAAATTCCACATATGTGATGACTAGCCACATTTTTCTCTAATTGATCTTGTAACTTTAAATCCAATTCAGTTTCAAACTCACATTTAGCTGTTAAGTCTCATAGAGCAGCAACATAGTGTAAAAACATTTCATTAACAGACTGAACAGGTTTTCTAAAAACATGCTTCTCATCAACAACATTTCTCCAAGTAGCAAAGTGAGCTTGTAAAGCCGTAGTGGCATCTTCCTTCAATGTAACTTCATTCGGGAGTATATAAAATAGTCTCTGATCTTCGGATCCCAGACAATGAAGGAAAAGTGCCTTTTTTCATGTTTTTAGCCATTCATCTCATGATGCTTCAACAACCAGCACGTAATTTTTAAATATCTTCAGCTATATGTTGAATGTTATAGTGGGCCCACCTGGATTTGGCAAAAATAGTGGAGGAAAAGAAAAAATGTGTAAGTAACTCGCCACAAGTCTGGTAAGCTGTCTGGTGGTAGAATGAAAAGACTTAAAGATTTATTCCAATTAAACCAAACACACAGTTGTTAACATAAACGCTCCTAATGCCATGTTTCTTTCCTTCTTCTTCTCTCTCTCTTTCTCTCTAGTACTTCTCCTGTAGCTTTCCTCATTTCTCCCCTAGTGACAAATGATATACATAATAAAGTACCATAAAACATGTAAACTTATTATTCACTATTAAATATAGAGTATATAAAGGGTATATAGGGTTTGTGTAGCAAATGCTTGAACAACTGACAATATTATGTTCACTCTGCTCTATACGAGAAAAGGTGTGTTTTGTGAGGTCCCATATTAAAGACTGTAGGAAAAGACAAACTTGAGGTAACCAGAAATTGGTAGGTAATAAAGTTTATGGCAGTTATTTTAAATAAACATATACAAAAAAGAAAAAAAAGAAAATTTCTATAGAATTAATATAACAGGCAACTGGAGTTACTTAGAGAAACTCATACTTTTAAATGCATATGTACTGAAATATTTAGGCAATTAAAAATAAAACTTATTTTTTCACTCAATAAAAGTTTTGAAAATCATTTTCTAGATTTTGTAAATAAAGTCAGCTAAGTTAAAATAGAACTGATATTCTGAAATTCTTTATTGTCATCTGAAATAGCATCTGCACAACTTCTAATGAGTGAAATGTGGCTCTTGTGAAACTGTGGTTGCATTTCCTCAGCCCCCTTACTGACTTTGAATTTGATTTATTCTCCTTGACTTGTTATCATTATACTACCCTTTTTCCACGCTTCCATTTGGACACAAAGGTAAATAGACCTAATTTGTGAAGATAAGAGTTACTTACACACAGCTAATCTTGAATTCTGTCCTTTACTTAGAGTTGTGACATTTTTGAAGGTCTCCTGAGAAGTAAGGCACATAACTAATTAACTGTTGAAGTATATAAACATAGTGAAACAAAAGCTGCAGTAACAATGATAAACAACAAGGGTGTTTCATTGTTTACATTTTATTCACTTGTAAACAATGGAAATAATTAATCTGGAGGCTCAACAAAGTAAGCAATATTGCTACATGTTTAATAAGTCTTGCCTTAAAGAAATATGGGCACCTGAAGTCTCTGTGATTCTTTATATTTTCTCAGCATGTTCTGTTCTGATTACATTCTTTGGAAACCTTCTGGTAATCATTTCCTTTTCTCACTTCAGACAGCTTCATACACCAAGCAACCTGCTTGTTTTATCACTGGCAGTGGCTGACTTTTTTATTGGAGGATTTTCAATGCCTTTTGAACTGATAAAACTTATTGAAAATTGTTGGTATTTTGGGGATACATTTTGTTTTGTGCACTCCTTTTTCAGTTTTTTGCTTACCTCTGTTTCTGTTAGTAATTTAGTATTAATAGCTTTTGACAGATACATTGCTGTGTGTGATCCATTTTTTTATTCAGCTAAAATAACAATTCCTATTATAGGGATTTTTATTGCTAGTAGTTGGGGCTCATCCTTTGCATATACATGGGCACTAGTATATTTTAAAGGAGTCATATTTACATATGAAACCATCAATGGCTGTCTAAGAGACTGTGGAGGATTGTATACAGAGGTGTGGGGTTTAGTGGATCTCTTTGCCACATTTATTCTGCCCTGTTCTCTAATGGTAAGTCTGTATGTAAAAGTTTTTATAGTTGCCAGAAGACATTTAAAAATAATTAATTCAGCTTCTGAACAAATTAATAAAACTAACAAAAATCAGGGTAACATATCTAAAAAGTCAGAGAGAAAAGCTGCAAAAACTTTAGGAATTGTAATATCTGTTTTTCTTCTTTGCTGGGTACCTTACTATTTATGTATAATTATTAACTCATATACTCAAATTCAAGTGCCATTTGCAGTGTATAGTATTTTTACATGTGTAGTTTATTTTAACTCAGGAATGAATCCAATCATTTATGCTTTGTTTTATCCTTGGTTTCAGAAGTCACTGAAACTTATTATAACATGTCGGGTATGCAGCCCTGCTTCATCCCTGATCAGAATGTTCCCAGAAAACTAAGACTTATTTACTTAATGTCTTAAAATACTGAAATAATGAATTATATAATTGGAGTTATGTTATGTACGAACTTACTTTCTGAAATGACTGTAACACAGTAGCTCATCTTGTGTAATATTTTAAAGGTATACTTGGAGATAGTGAAATTTAACCCTAGGTAATACCATCACATTGCATATAACATTTTAATCAATTTACTTCTGGATTACAGCATATCTTTCTATTTTTAAAATTAATTGTTAGAAATTCTTAAAGTTTTACCATGTGCCCTGTGCCTGCATTCTTTTTATTATTTTTATAGGGTTTTTTATAACATTATGCATCACAATTAGAGGTGTTGCTATATCACCAGAAGAAAATATCCATGCTGTCTTTAGTTGTAATTCTGATATTTTATGTATGTACATTCACATTTAATTCAGATCTAAATATGCGTTTTCACGTCTTTTCTTTGACTAAACAGTGACTTGGGTTAAGCAGGTTTAAGAATGTTATGCAATGATATATTGAATAGAACAAGGGCAACGCTTTATATTTATATAAAGCTTTATAACGCTTTATATATACTGTATACGCAGGCCAGTATGTGTCAACAAATAATTAGCACCTCTATCACCTTACAAACAAAACACCCAGGAGCATTTCCATTTGTCACAGTTGTATGTCATTTTTTACTTCTCTCTTCAAACTGTCTTCTTTCTTTTTCACCTTTTTATTCTTTTGGCCATTGAAGTATGTATTTTTGCTATTTACTGTATCTGGTGTGGTTAAATACTGCAGTATCTTTATCAGACACAAAATCAATCCTACTAAAGCCGCTCATTATGGCAATACACTTTGCTCTCAAAAGACACTGAAACAAAAATTAATGTATACATCCAAAATCTGCTACAATGTCCATTATGATGAAAAAGGATAAAGAAACAAACTTGGTAAAAGGGAAGTAGTAGCCTGCACTAACCTGCACTTGAAGAAAATAACAAAAGATGGATGCTCAGCATAAGGAGCACCACTGTGAAGTCAAGTACATTGCATCCAGGGATTTGGAAGACCACCCGTAAAAGAGCTTGTGTTGTAGTCAGCACATAAAGTCGAATAAGAGTGGCAGTCTGGACACAGGTGAGAAATTGTAGCCAAAGCAAAGTACACCTGTTTACACATACATTAACAAGTGTCACTGTCACATGCCCCTTGACGACAATTAAAAAATGGGTGTAAATACACTGATGATGGATCACACAGAAAATAATAACAGTCACAATTAATAGTAGAGGAATCACAAAAAAGCATTTTTTATCCACATGTAAACAATGTCAACAGAAAAGACAAAAGAATTGTGTAGGGAGGTGACAGTAAACACATAAGTTGTGGCAGGGTAGTCAACCCTTATATCTGTGCAGTTTTAGAAATGAGTGGAGTAGCAGCAGCTGTGTGTATCTAGCTACTGTCTCCTTTATGAGGATATCACATATTTAGTATAATGCAAAAAAATAAAAAACACTGAAGTTCTTTAGGGCAGTGTGATATATCACTCCATCCATCCATTATCTGACACGGTATATCCTAACTACAGGGTCACGGGGGTCCTCCTTTTTATCTTTTCTTGTTGGGTCATTATGAGCAGCCAGCTTCCATTCTAACCAAATAATCATGATAATAATAATTCTTTATATTGCAGGTCTATTTGCTGTAGTGTACTGCACAGTACAGGTAACCACAAGCAGTGTAAATGCAATCCTGTTAAATTATATATAGATACAATCAATATATAAGACACACATTAAAGGTGGTCTTTGAGAAAACCATTGATCATCACAGGCCATATGCAACATGTTTAGTATATCGATGATACGGGCCACATTAAAAATGTCCAAAGGCTGGGTACAGCTTGGAGAACTTGAGTTTGACATCCCAGAAATAAAAGAATAAATCAGAGTATGAAGTGCAATGAATCTCTATACTGCCCAAGGAGTATTACTTAATATTGGTTAATTCATTCTTGGAAGAGTTGCTCTTATTGTATAACTTAAAAACAAATTTGGCAAAATTTTTTGAAACACCCAATACAAGCCAGATTATAAGAAGAGCACTAGAAATTTTGTACATTAAAAAGAGACTGCTTATATACATTTTTTATTAATGTTGTTAAGTCTAAAAAAAAAAAAAAAGTCTCCCATTTTTGATAGAAGCAACCTGGTCTACAGTATTTCCAGTTATATAAGCACATACCTCTTCCCTCAATTTACAAACATGAGTCTGATTCTGTTTGATTCAGAATTTATACTCTGGGAACAGCTGTTTGCTGCTCTTGTCCAGGAAATTTCCAGGGAGGAAAACAGAGGAACAAATATACTGTGCAGCAAATCGCAGCTACAACTGTCCATCTCACCCTGCATAGACAATGTTAATTATTTACATTGAAAGGATAAAGAACACTTTATGTTTTACATGCATATTACAGTATCACATTTGTTTCTAGAAATAGAAAGTAGACTATGTGAATACCCATCTTGAGCATATATTTATATGGAATGTATACACTTTAGTGATATAGAAGCAGTCTATTTATATCTTTAGGTCCCAGTTTGTCTGGTCCTGATAAAGGGGGAGTAGTCCCAAAATGTATTGGCTTGTCCTTCATGGATAACAGGTGAATATTTAAGGATATTTATTTTGAATATTATTGTTTTGCTGATTTTTGCAATTTTAATATTTAACATCACAAAACTAAGAACTGGCTAATTTCTTTATGTTTTAAAAAATGTATAACAGTTAAGAACCTATTGTGCTCAACTCTGGCATAGCTGTTTAAACTATCCAGGTGAACCAGGATGGCATGAACTACAAGACATATGGCATCGTTTGGTATAGAAAATGTGGATGCAATTAGATTATATTTTACTGCAAGCTGCAAGCTACTAAAAACTCTATAGTAAAGTCCCAATTGCCAAAACTACACATCGAAAAACTTTAGATAACTTGTAACCAATAGCCTTAACTTCTTATATAATGAAATTCTTTAGGAAGACAGAGAACTGCTAAACAAAACTCAGGCCTATCTGGGCCCTTACCAATCTTACCAAGAGCAAAGTGGGCGAACAAATGAACCTAGAAAGCTGAAAAACCCATCGCAAGATTGCTGCATGATGATTTTTCTTCTGTTTTAGTTAAGAAACTGATATATTATGTTTGGTCTCTAGCTTGGTGAGCTGGATTCTAGACCTTTTAACAAATAAAATGCAGTGAGTGATGACTGTTGTTTTTCTGATATCCTAATTTCTTCCACTGGATCACCTGAAACATGCTTTCTGTCTTCTCTTCTGTTTATTACATTAATGCATGACTGCAGGAGTTCAAATATAGACAAGCATATCTTAGAATTCATGGATGACTCTGTTTTTGTAAGTCATCTGCAACATAATGAGGACAGTAATGGACCTGTTGTTGATGAGTCTGTTCAATGGTATACTGTAATCGTTCCTTTTTACAACTAAATAAGTTTAAGACCAAGAATATGCCTATAGCATATGGACCTAAATAATATGACATCAACATTTAATCAACATTTGGAGAAACATCTGGGGATACATTTGTATGAATTTCACTTTGCAGAATGTATGTAAAGTTCTTCACAATCTAGTGCTCTTTTGATTATGAATATGGTTATAAATGTCATTTGTTAGTACTCAGTGTCAGTCATGTTGCATGTGATCTTAGCAACAAAGCATGATGCGATTAAACTGGCACTTCTTGTACAGGGTTTGATCAATGTGGATAGTGGAAATACCCCCAGAGGAAAATTTTACTTTCCACAAGGAATCTGAGATGAGTCTCATTACAGAAGTTAACTAGTATTTATGATGGGACATGCAGGATTGTGAGGCAAGTTTTACCTGTCAATTAAGATTAAGTTTATTACAATCATTCTGGATGCATCTCTTATTTCACATTTTCATGTTATGGGATTTGCAATGATAGGTTCACTGTTAGTTAAATAGCAATTAATCTCCAAAGTTTACATATGAAAACCTAACTACTGGCCATAGACTATTAGATTACACATAGATTATTTTCTAAAGGTCTACTTCCTTAAGCATTGTAAATGACAGTAACTCAGGCAACCTCAAATATTACAATCAACTATAGTTCATTTATCCCATAAAGACAAAATTAGTCTTTTAAACTAAAAACAATAATTTGAAGTCAGATTTATGGTTCATGTTCCCTTTCCATTGTTGATTAGGAGATGTAACGCTATAATGGATCTGATTGAGTAATGAAGATTAATGTTTGTCTAAACTCATAACCAAGTAAAATGCCTAGATAGGGGAGGTTTTTCTCATTTAACACAAAATTACAGCTAAAAGGAAAGAAATTTTGAAAAATTAGAGATAAAAATAAAAAAAAACATGTTTTAGGTAGAAAATGAAGGAAAAACACTGTCTATTTAAAGAAAAGAAGGATTCTAGTCAATAAAAATCCAAAGGAATTGAATATGAAGAAAATAGAATTTAAACATGCTGAAAAAAACAAACAAAAGAGAAAATTAGGGACTGCTATTGTTATATTAAGGTATTAACCATGTAATAAACAGACACAAAGTCGCATAAAGGTTTGGAGTTTTCCGGCCCCGTATACTGTACAGTTTTCACAAAACAAATAAAGCGGTCAGTGATATGACTTGTCACCATTACAACAGATAGAAATCATATGGTGGAGGGACCATTTATGGGGTGGGACCAGAAACTGGTGAATG
Organism: Polypterus bichir lapradei; assembly: GCA_026402145.1. Taxonomy (NCBI): domain Eukaryota; kingdom Metazoa; phylum Chordata; class Cladistia; order Polypteriformes; family Polypteridae; genus Polypterus; species Polypterus bichir. Next base: position 109,407,145 of record JANRMT010062791.1, on the reverse strand, counting down.
GAATGTTGGGAAGGAACCGAGGTGCTGTATGGGAGCCATGACGTCATCAGGAGGGGACCAGAGGAAGGGATGGAATGCGGAAGTGGTAGCGCATGGTTTAGGGAATCCGTGCAAAGTTATGGCGGCGTTGTTTCAGCCTTTCTGTGAACACAAAAGACGTTGCTCGTCAGGTCTTTATGCGGCTCCCTATGCGCACATGCGTGACAACCATTAATTAATTTGTTTACAAGTTTTGATTTTGTCTTGATTTAATTGCCTTGGATGAGAAATATTTACTGCTTTTGACTCCAAAATAAAAACTAGAAGAATTTCCATAAAAATATACAAATATCTGCCAAATTAAAATGGTAAATTAATAAAGTATCAATTTACCAATAATTTTGCATTTTTTTCTTTCCGGGGTATGACAATTTGATATCTGCAACCAAAGAATGAATTACCAATTATACCACAAGTCTTACATTATGTCCACAACACAAAATATTTTACTTAATGCGTTTCAGATCATTTCTGATATTAACAGAGTTAATATTAACTTGAATTAACTTTGTAGCCTCATTTAATTTTCCAATAGCTGTCTTTCACATTTACTGTGACCTTTTTCTTTTATTTCCTAGACCTTTGTTCACATTTTCCATGGATTATATGTCTAATCTGCATATGTTCACACAACATATTGTCACATGTGTGCATCTGGGGACTATCTTTTGGGCTCTGATTCTGACCTAGTGTTTGGAGAAGACAGAACTCTGGCCTGTTTGTTATTTATTGTTAAGGCTGAACAAAGCCATTTTATTTTCTGTTTTATTATACTTTCAAAACTATGCTCAGGTATTGTATATACAACTAAAACTGACTCTGCTCAGATGACCTCCGTTTTTTCTAATGGCTATCTTTTATAGTCATCTTGACATTTCATTAGAATTTATTCATTATCCTGTGAATTAGATAAATTGTCCTTTTTTGTGGCCTTTTGTATGGTTTAATTTATGGTTATCTGTGCTGCTGCTCACCTCCATCAATATTAAATGTTTGAGCACTATACTGTTATTGTTCATTTATCTGCATTTAGCTGCTGAACATATCCAACCAGCAGCTACATTAGTTAACTTTTTCTTTGCAGCCAAACATAACATATAATTTATTTGGTGCTGATAGACGCTGTCATAAAATCCTATCAATGGATAGAAAGAGTCTTTCATCCAATTGAATATCCCAGCACAGACTAATATAGAATATCCAGGACGGGGTGAGCAGACATGTCTGACTGACTGTCTCTGACTTTGTCTTTAACTTTTTCTGTTATAATTGACAGTGACCTCTCCAGAAATGTATGTTTTCCAGGGATGCTCCGGACTGACGTTTTTGTTTTCCTCTCCTCAGATGTCAACTGGCCGTAGTTCAGCAGTTAATTAATGAAAGCATAGTGCTGGGCTCCATTTTTGTTAATCAGTTTCAAACTACTTTGTGTCTTTATATAATTAGTTAAGTTTGTATTTGCACTTTACCTGAGCACTTGCCTTGGTGTTCTGCACCTGAAATCAATGAAGAGTTGTTGTGGGGTACAAAATCTGTACATTTTGGTTTATATCTCCATTATATTTTGTTCAAGAAAAGACAACAGATGAACTACATTCAGGACAAATCAAAGCATGTCTTCATCCCAGTTATACTTCCATTTTAAAACAGTTGTTCCAACAAAGAAAGCAAGATATGCTGGTGGCTCATTCTATTAATTATTTAATAACCTAAGAAGGGATGGACATCTAATTGTTTTACAGCCTGGGAAAGGAAGACATAGCGACACCTCAGGCAACATCTGAAAAAGATTTATTGTTTGGGAAAACGGACAGTGAATAAATTCATCATATTAACAGCCAGCCAATCAGAATATCTAACAATCACATCTTGCAAAACCCCCCGGTAGAATTTTAGAATAAATATGCCTTGTCTGAGGAGCGATATAGTAAGGAAGGAGGGAGGAAGAAGGAGGGACGAAGACGCCAGAAGAAAACAGAGCAATGGCAACGTGAAGCCATTTCCATCTGATCATCAGAAAAGCATCATGAACAACTACGAGTACTAGATCACAAGCCGCCTGCGACATTCATCCTTGTCATCTTTACTTTTCCATAAGCTTTTTCTAAAGACTATATATATCTGGACTTTTCTATCAGTCCTATTTTCTACTATTCTTTGTTCCACTGGTATTATTATTATCTATACTAATAAAAGGCAAAGCCCTCACTCACTCACTCACTCACTCACTCACTCACTCACTCACTCACTCATTCACTGACTCATCACTAATTCTCCAACTTCCCGTGTGGGTGGAAGGCTGAAATTTGGCAGGTTCATTCCTTACAGCTTCCTTACAAAAGTTAGGCAGGTTTCATGTCGAAATTCTACGCGTAATGGTCATAACTGGAAGCTGTTTTTCTCCATTTACTGTAATGGAGATGAGCTTGAACACCGTGGGGGCGGAGTTTCGTGTAACATCATCACGCCTCCCACGTAATCACGCAGTACATAGAAAACCAGGAAGAGGCCCAAAAAGCGCTGAAGAAAACATGCATTATATAATTGAGAAGGCAGCGAAACAATAAGAAGCGAGCGAGTGACATATACAACCATATTCATGAGTTCTGCTACTTCGGAAACAAAGCACGATGTAAACCTAAACTTTAAATTAAGTTCATAGACAGGCTGCCGCTGGCGTTTGTAATTTAGTGCCTGCCCATATAAGGCCGTCCGTCAGCGGCAATCCAATAGCAAACTGCCACGGGTAAATATTCACGGGTGAAGGACTGTGCTTATGCAGAGGAAGATGAGATGGTCAGGGTGGTGTTTGGCACAAACTCAGCGAAACTGCGAGAGAAAGTTTTAAGTGCCAGGACTAAGGTAACATTAAATACAGCCATGGACATAGCACGAGATGGCACCAGCACAGCTGGGAACCTACGATGCATGTACACCGAGCGGCTCATGTGAACTGACGCAGTGCACAGCCAAAAAGCAACAGTTCCAAAGAGCGCTGAACAAAAGCCGAATTACACAATTGAAAAGGCAGCAAAAAATATGAAGCGTCTGATACATACAAGCATATTCATAAATCCAGCTACTGCGGAAACAAAGCACACGGTAGAAAAAGTCAATGTCCCGCTAAAGGAAGACAGTGTAAAAAAAAAACCCGTGCATGCAGTGTGTCAGGTCTCATATAAAGAAGAAGACGAGCTGTTTATTGATGCAGTAAGAAACGAATCGATGAATGAAACCTGTCATCTTTACAACGATTGACAAACACGGAATGTAACTTGAACACAACACATCCTACAAATACGAACCTGATTGAAAGAAATAATGATAATCAAATCCTTGATGACAGCAACACTCAGTAACACTCACAAAACAAATACTGTATATTGACAGTCATGTTACGTTATTTTTAAAATGTTCCCTTTTCTTTTTCATAGCTTTTTTAACACACTACTTCTCCGCTGTGATACACGGGTATATATATATCCCGATCTACATACTCGAATAATGGATACTTTATTCGCCATCAATGATTGTTTTGGTAAAGCCATACTCAGTGTATTCATTAGATGAACGGTAAAAAAGTAAGAGCGAGGGGAGGGTGACTTATTGAGGCATGCAGGCTGTAGTGCGCGTCAACTCTATCTGAATTGCGCGATCACATTTGAAAAAATATATCTTTTCAAGTTCTATTTAGTCCATATGTGTCAAACTCAAGGGCCGCGGGCCACATCCGGCCCGGCGTGTAATTATATCCGGCCCGCAAGATCATTTTATATACTGTATTATTGTTATTAATGGCCCGGGGATATGAAGCGCTGGTAACACAATAAACTACAGATCCCATAATGCAGCGCTTCAGCTGCCTTGCCGAACACTTACCGCGTTAATCAAGTCTAGCTTATGA
>JANRMT010062791.1:109365847-109383202 GCA_026402145.1 Polypterus bichir lapradei | reverse complement strand
ATGATGATAGGAGTTAAAGCATGTTATTAAACATGAGAACACGGTGGTGCAGTGATTGTTCATGTCTCACACAAGATGCTTGCTGTGCAGGACTGTCTCTTTCAAACGTACTAACCTTCAATTCCTGTCCTTACTTTTCTTTCTCCAAATACTCAATTGCCACACAATCAGCTCTGTAATAGACGTTAAGCCACCTGTAAGCTTAGAATGCCGATTCTTCAAAACTTTTAAGGAACATTGAAATATCTTCGTAGTACGTGGTTATTATATTCGTTTATCCAGTGTCGCGTCAGCACCAGCAAGAATACAGCGCGAGGCAGGAACAATCCATGAACGGAGTGCCAGCGGCTCGCTAGCGCTGCGGCACCGTGTCCTCACATGTTTAATTATTAACAATATAGATTATGTTAAAGTTTTACCTGTATAATACAATAACCATATTTTGCTGCATTTCATCATAAAAATGATATCATCATCATATGTAACTATGTCCTTTATTAAGTGGCTCAGGTTGTGCAATATTATAACTGTATCGCAAGTTTACAGTGAGGTATTTGTACTTATAGGTACAAACAGTTCTACAAGGGGCACTTGATGGACTGATTGAGTGCGTTTAGAGCTTTTGGAATGAAACTGTTTCTGAACCGCAAGGAAAGGCTCTGAAGCGTTTGCCGTATGTGTGGAGTTCAATAGACAGCATGGCTGAGGAAGCGTGTGCTTGATGCTGTATACCGATAATTCTCTTTCCGATTGGCTGCTGTACAGCTGTAATTCACACTCAGACACAGTGATATAAATAACAGTATGGGTGCAGTGAGAGTAATATGGAAAAAGATGATCCGATGTGGCAGCCCCTAACGGGATCACCTGAAAGAAGAAGAAGAAGAAGGTGCAGTGACAGTAAAAATGCTAAGGCAGTTATGGTATTTGGAATATTTTGACCATTCTGTGGACCATTATATTGTTACAGGTTAATTACAATCAGATGCATTAAACTAATAAACAATATGTGGTTAATTTCATTGTATTTATAAAGCCGCGTCAGGGATCTGGATGTAAAAAAGAAAGGGTAACTACACAGGAACAGTAGCACTACTTTGACACTGGGTGCCGCCAGTCTGCAAAACCGAGCACAGAACTTGCATACGACAGGGTATGAGCTACTGTGGAAATGTGTGTGGCTTTACACCAAGTTTAGGTTTTATACATCGCAATTTGAACGTGGAAACGTTCTTACATAACATTTTTGTGCATACGCACCATTTATACAACAGGCCCCAGGTCATGATAGAATAAAAAGTAAAATACTTTGACAAGACTGCCTCCTTCAGTGCATCTGCCATGCCAATATGAACGTCATCTCGCTCCCATCATACCCCCAATCTTACACAGGAGCCCACTGTGAGGAACTGGGTTACTCCAGCTACTCATAGTGCTCACCCGAGTTTTTCCTCTTCAACCCCCCCAGTGCCTCCGTCCTATGCTCTTGTTAGGACTCTTCTTCTCGGATACCTGCTTCCAACTTCTGGCACTGGCTCAGCCACTTCCTGCCACCTCTGTTCTTACTCCATTTATTTCAACCTCTATCTTTCTTTATAATGCTCCTCCTCTCATGAACATTCATTCTTTTTCTCTTGATCTTTTTTTCCCTTTTACTTTGCTAACTCCCTTTTTAAAATGTAATCCCAAGGGGAAACTGTCTTTTTTACATGGCCTTTGGAGGTCAGAGTGCAGGGTCAGACATTGTACAGTGCCCCTGGAGCAATTTTCAGGTTAAGGGCTTTTCTAAAAGGCCCAACAGAGTGGGATTTTTTCTGGCAGTAATTGGATTTGAATCATCAACCTTCCATGTACCAGCACAGATCTTTAGCCTCAAAGCCATATTGTATTGCATATATTGTACATATATTGCAATGAACCTCCATAGTAGGGTGAAGGAAATGAACCCAGTGTTAAAATTTATTGGAGTTTTTGCCAAAGGCTCATGTATAATAAATCAAAGAAAAATTGTAATGGGCTGAGAAGTATTTACATGAATTTATTTTCTAAAATTAGGGGGAGGAAGAAGGTTACCACTTTTAAGCTTCAATTTTTCGGCCATGGAGCTTGGAGCAAATATCCCTGTAACCTGTTTTGGGTCAGGAGTACAGCTTATATATATCTTCATCCCATTCTGCTCTTCTGATCCTGTAGCACACCACAAGGTTCTCTACAACCCTCTCCTGTGTCCATGCCCCACACCTTGTCATGAATGTCTCTGCACCCTGCTCTACAATTCCAACTAAGGAGCAAAGTAAAGTTAATGCCTTAAATCCACTCCGATGATCTGGCCTGGGAGGATACCATCTTTCTGGAAAAAGTTCCCTTGAGAATCCCACTGCACAACAATCCTCCTGTTATGGCCTGTCCTCCACAGCTTCTTTCTTCTTAGCGACAGTCTGCTCCAAGCTACTCACCCTTTTTTGGAGTCTCATATTGGGTTATGTGTGCTGTCTCCCCTAGAGATTTCCACCCCTTGAAGTTTCTGGATGCCAACATTTGCATATGCCTCGCCCAGCAGCCATCCCTCTCAACACCTCCTCCAGCCCTGCACTGCTGACCAGCATCTTATAATAGAGTTTTATATTGTAGCAATGCAGGTTTACCTGTTATCATTATTAAACGATTTACATTTGTTTATGATGTTCACTCAAATGCAGAACTTCTTCTCGTGTTTTTTTCATTACTCCTCCATTAAAGTCCATAGTTTTGAATGTACAGCATATGCAAAGCAGTTCTTAAAGTGGATATACATAAATGCTAATACCCTATGTGTTACATTGATGTATTAACTTGAAGACTGAGGAGTACGGAGCATTTCCAGATTATCTAAGACCATTAGCTAATTATCTAAGGCCAACATTTCTCAATTGGAGTGTGCAGCACTGCAGCAATTGAAGAGTGAGGGTGGAAAAGGGGGATCAGTTTTCAGTGCTGTGACTGGGAGCTGATGGTCAATGAAACAGAATGGATAACCAAGATGAGAACTGGTAGTCAACAGGAAAAAACAGCATGTGCTAAGCAAAGAATTTTACATTTTCCTTGGGGTTAACTGAACTTTTTCTTTCCATTTTATGTGGTCATGTGTCTTTTTTTCTGTCTAGCACATTGCCTTATTTTCTGTCCTCCTTCCATCCTATTGGCTAGTCGTATCATTTTTGTGGCCCGTCAATCACTTCTCCTGCATGCTTCATTTGCATAAGCCAATTTTTAGTGCAGCACAGAGCAAAAAACGTATCAACAATAAATAACAAAAAAACAATTTGCAACTAGTCTTCTTTTTTCTGTAACATCAACATACGTATTTCAAATCCCATAAAAGCATTTTTGAGATTTTGGGGTTTTTATTTTTTCAGTTGTTGGGGGAGGTATCCTTTCTTAGGATATATATATATATTTATATATATATATATACTTATATATATATATATATATATAGATATACCATGTTGATGATACAAATGTAAATATATATATGTATATATATATTGTGGAAGACCAGCCCAGACACAGACAGGCAGACACCAACAGTTCCAAACACATGCCTTTATTTACAATATTTACAACTTAGTAAAGTCCCGCACACAACCCAGCGTCCTTCCACCAATCACCCTCAAGTCCGGGCCTTTCAATTATCCAGCCTTTCTTCACCGCATCCACTCCTCTCCTCTGAGCTCTGTCCTCTTCCTCCCGACTCTGGCTCATGACTGGAGGGAGGCGGCCCCTTTTATTTCCAACTGGACGTGCTCCAGGTGCCCCTTGATGAGCTTTCTGTGGCACTTCCTGGTGTGGCGGAAGTGCTGCATGAGCACCTGGAAGCACTCCGAGTGTCCCTGATATTTCTTCCGCCAGCACCTCCGGATGTAGCGGAAGTGCTGATGTCTAGGGCTCCTTACTCGTCTGAGCGCCCCCTGGCAGTGGGTTGAGCTTCCATGCTCAATTCCCGTGGCCCCCATACAAACCAGGGCGGCTGCCCTCTCGTGGTCCGGGGGAGGCATAGTCCCTCTCTTGGTCCTTCTAGGCGTCCCGGCTGGGCACAGTCCCCAGCCGCCCGCCACTATATATTTATACACATTAGGAAAGCATTCTCATCTGCAGGGGAAATCTGACTACCTTGCTCTTAATGGTGTAAAACCTGTGAAGGCCCTAATATTCTACTTGTTTTTTGTTACAGATTATATATTCAAACTTGTATTTTTTGCTTTTGTAAAATAAAGTCAATAACAGATACCCACTAATTTTTAGCCAGTAAAACTATGGCCATACTGTTGCCATAATCTTAATAGGAAAACATAGAACGCAGAGTGGTTTGCTCTTACTCATACATTAAAATTGATTTTTGCTTAAGTCACCAGCATGTATTCAGTTTTGGCATATTTAGTCATTCATCAAAAATGAAAAAAAGTGTTACATTGTGTTTAGATGGAGCATACTTATCTGATCCATCATGATTATATCCAAGTTCATAATAAGGCATTGACACTTATAAAGGCTACAGAACATTTTTAAGCGCACACATTCTCTTTGAAAAAAAAAAAGAATTGCTCTTGGGAAATTCTGCAAACTAATGGAACGAAACAAGAGCATTACATATTCTGTCTTTTCACTTTATTTTTGTTGTTTTCATATGGTGTTAGATTCCTGTTTGTGTCTGTTCAGGTGCAACCCAATAATAAACCAAGGTACCCCTTTTTACACACTGGCTGGGAGATATGGTACCAGTAGGACAACATAAACTAAATTAAATTAGTTAAACAATAAAATACAATTATAAAAGTAAAATAAAAATACAATTGGATTTGTTAACAATGTGAATAAATGCCATTAAATTAGTTTGCCCACCTTGCCATGTATTGGTGAATGACCAATTTAAATTTATTTAAATAAATGACTTGTCTAATAATAAACAATATATTATTATCCTAAATGTATTTGGAGGTTTGTTAAATAATTACTATTCAAGAAAACAAGCAGAAAATATGACTTTTTCTTTATTTCAAGCGTACTGTTTACCAAAACAAAAAAGCAAAAAAACAGCTGTTTTATGCATTTCCTGAAAACCTTTCAATTGTGTATGCAACTATGACCAACTTTTTGCTTTATTAATGATCTATATTAAGAAATGCATTGGCAATATACCGATTTGAGAATCCATACAGATACTGTTCATTTATCCCTGTGTCCACTCATCCATCCATGTTCTCGCTTATTCAGTTGAGGGTTGCAGGACCCAACTTATGTCTTGTCAGCATAAGTCAAAAAACAGGGAGCCATGCCTATAATGTAGGGCACACTATTCTTACTCTTATTAATTTGTACAGAATTATCATTTTCATTTTATTCTCATCACTGTTACTTTCACTGAACACTCTTTTTATATTATTAATAAATATCTCTGCTTTCATGAATATTGAGTGTGTGATCAGTTTAATAAATACACTAAAAAAACTGAATATACTCATTATACTGAATAAATACTACCTCTTTTGTATTGACTCATACTGTTTTAACGTGTTGTTTGTCAAGCATTTTATTATGCAAACAACAATCAGTTTGTACATAAATAGCACTAACCAATCCAGCATACTTTCCCAAAAAATTAGCATGTGAACTACAAAGTATATGTAAGGAGTGACTGATGCCTTAGCTTGTGCCTTTATTTCACTAAGTTCAAGTTCTCTATAATCCTGTTATGGATTAATGGATGAATGCATAACCAATATTAAAGAATAATAAAATGCAAATAAAAATTTACAAAGAATAGAAGCAGCATGTGAATAAAGGGGTATCCACTAATATACTTAGAATGATTGGCTAAACAAAATGTAATGCAACTGTGAAATAAACTTAACATTGACTTTGTCCATTTTAACTTTTACTTGTCTTTTTATTTTAACTTGACATTATTAAAAGTCATATACACAAATTTGTACATAATTTAAAAAACTGCAAATGAGGCTCATACATAAAGGGTACTTTCAATCCAGCACAAATTTCTAGAGTTTTAAAAGCAGAAATTTAGAAATATAACAAGTATTAGATTTCTAATATAACATCATAATAAAATTCTTTAAATATTTGCTATAAAGATTTAAAATGTTAAGTTAATACTCTGCAGTTAATGGAAATAATAAATTGTATTCTTAATATTAAGATTTTATTTTAAGAAAAAATAAAAAGATGTAATAATAAAAACATAAGGTTATTACTTAATGATTTTCAGGAAATAACTTAATCAGAGATGATTCAGGATCACATATCCTAAGGGTCACAATAAGTTTAAATGATTTCTGAAACCAAGAATAAAATAAAGCGTAGATAATGGGATTAATGCCCGAGTTAAAAAATACAAGCCACGTAAAACCATTGAATATTATAAGAGGGGTGGAAAAACTTGTGTATGCGTCAATGATGATGCATAAATAATAAGGAATCCAACAAAGAAGAAAAACAGCCATTACAATTCCTAATGTTTTTGCTGCTTTCCTCTCTGACTTTTTAGACATGTTGCACTGATTTCTTTGATTTGTTACCATTTGTTGAGTCATTGAGTTAATGATTCTCAAATGTCTTTTTGCAACTAAAAAAATCTTTGTATAGAGACTAACCATCACAGAACAGGGAAGAATGAATGTAGTAATAAGATCCACTAATCCCCAGGTGTCTGTATACAGCACATCACATTCTCCTAAACAAACATTTACATTTTCATATGTAAAAGTAATTCCTTTGAAATAAATTAATGCCCAAGTGTACAATAAGGATATTGCCCAACTAGTTGCAATAAAAACCTGTATTACAGGAACTGTTATTTTAGAAGAATACAGCAAAGGATCACACACAGCAATATAGCGATCGATAGCAATGAATACTAAGTTACTAATAGAAACTGAAGTAAGTAAGAAACTGACAAAAGAGTGAATAAAACACAAAGTGTCTCCAAAATACCAACAGTTTTCAATGATTTTTATAAGTTTGAATGGCATAGAAAACATTCCCACCATAAAATCAGCCACTGCAAGTGAGAGAACAAGCAGGTTGCTTGGTGTGTGAAGCTGTTGAAAATGAGAAAAAGAAATAATTACCACCAGGTTTCCAAAGATGGTAAGTAAAACTGCAAACACTGAGCAGGTATAAAGAGTGACAGAGACTTCAGGTGCTCGCATTTCCTTGAAGCAAGACTTATTGTCGAAAGGATAACAATACTGCATTTTCCTGAAGAATTATTTCTATCTAATTTAATGCGTTTATATTAGTAATTTAACAACCATTAGTAATGTGAAACCTTCCCTCGTGCCCTTCCCTTGCTAAGGCAGCTATTAATGCTTTATAGAACTGAGGCAAACGTTAGACACTCCTATTTCCCTAGAGATTTAACTTTGTTAATTTCTTATGTCTGGCATTTGCATATAATAAACAAAGTTGTTTTACCCATGAAGATTTGCATAAACAATATTATGTTAGCAATATTATGTTAGCATGCAGTAATACTTCAAATTCATAAACAAACTGTGTGTTTTTATATATGAAATGTCTGCATCACATTTTCTATGACTAAAACATAAGCTGCAGATGTCCCTGTGCAAAGAAGACTTGTTCAGTGCATAGGCACTTTATCTGTGGTTTTTATTATTTTGAAGCCATTCCTAATGGGCCCAGCACAAAGCTTTGTCAATCCAAACTAGGTATAATGCAAAATGTGGTCATAACAGTTCACAGCAATAAAGAATAATAACATGAGAAAATGCATTAAAAAGTGAATGTCCACCAGATGACACATTAAACCTTATTAATCTAAAATTAATCTTTTTAACAAAGATGTCTGTGAAACAAAGAAATATATCAAAAATAGCATATAACAAATATTTACAGCATCATTTTGCACAGGTACATTTTGTCAATAAATGCAAGCAGCCTGTTTGTAAGGTGGAAATAATTATTATTTTCCATCCAATGTTTACAGCTCGATTATATTTTAACATTTGCTGTGGGGGTAAAATATTTCACCTTTACATTTAAATTACTACAAACCACAAAAGCATATTGAAATTTAACTAATAATAATAAATTAGTTTCATCTGTTAAGTTCAGATACTGTAAGTCGACCAGTGTCTGATTATTAAAATAAACAACTCATTAAAAATATTTTAATATGGTGGGATTCATTGTACAATAAGCAGTCACATTTGAATGGTGGACCCCTTATCCAAGTCATTGTGAATATAAGCAGCATTCATATAGGACATAGTGTAGTTGGTGCTCTAGAGGTATTAATTCCTTGGGCATTAAAGGGAGAAAGTGAGATAGGAAGGAGACAGACAGAGGAATGGGTGAATTACATCAAAGGTTGCAAAATATGGTGCTCATTTTGTACAGAATTACCCGAAACAGCACATACATAAACATGGATAGAATGTGCAAACTCCACACTAATATTAATCAGGCACAGGACTGGAACTCATAATGCGTGATCCATGTGGCTGCTAACCCGTGTTAACCATCACACCACTTTACCTCCTACACAACATAAACTGAAACTGAGACAACAGACTTTAACCTAAAATAAGTCCAGGTATGTCTTGCAGCTTTAACCATATCATAATTACAATTGGTGAAAAGCTGATTAGGATTAACTTTTTATAGTTCAGACAATAAAACTGTAAATCACAATTTACATGGCATTTTTATTAATGTGTAGTACAGACATATATGCTTACCAGTAAAAATATATTAATTGCATATTATTTGCTTGTTTACTCTCAGTTGCATTTCATGTAATATTTGTCTTCTATGACAGATATAAAGTGCTGGTAACACTTTACTGCAAAAATGCATTGATTACTCATTTACTCTTATGCAATGTAATCACAGTTTTGTAAATCTCTGAACACAAAGTTCATCATTTTGCACATTTTGTTCACCTAGAAACACTGGCCTACAAAATGCAGCACCCTGATTGACAATTAGTCTCACTCATGTTGCACCCTCCGCAAATTCAATTGGAAGAACAATTCAGCCATACGTGAGAGTATTAAAGAGCCCTCAAGTGACTTATACAGGTGTTATACTAGAAGTGTTGTACCTTCCACCATATTCTCCATTTCTAAATCCAATACAGGAATTCTTTTCAGCATGGCATGCGTTGACATCTACACAGATGATTGCCAGGGGTCGATCCACCATGCCAGGTGTTTTTTACCCCTGCTGATTGGTCAGGGAGAACATCGCAGCAAATGTAGATGTGGTCCTCTGGGGGATGCAGAGTGACCTGTTTTATTGCATTTTGCAATTGTTTTTGTCAGTTCAGCTGGACACTTTTTCTTGTAGTAACTAATAAATATTTATTTTTTTTATCATTTTAATAATAATAATACATTTTATTTATATAACGTCTTTGTATCTGTGCACTGATTTTCTTTGTAGTGTTTCTCATTATTCTTCCATTACATATTACCTAAAATAATTAATATTTGTGTTGCATATACATGTAGTACTGTAAATGATACTTTGGAACAAAAAACCCTACACTTCACCAAAACGAGAAAAAGGAAACACTACATACACTTGTATGTATCTGAATAAGTAACATGGCCTAATGAAACCTATAACATACTGTACATGAACACTTTTGATTGTAGTGTTTTGAATTTATCACATCAGTGTTTATTTGAATCTTTGTAAGACATAAACATATAATAACTGTGTATTATTGTTTTGGTGGAAAGAATCAGTTTTGAGAAGAGAACCACTCTCCATTAGTATAAATGAGTATGGAAAATAAAAGATTGAATGATGCTTTATAACTCTTGTGAGTTCTGTAGTGTTTATAAGATTTAACACTGCATTTTGAATGAATGTACTGTCACAATGTATTTTAATCTAAGACATGGACAGGACAAACAAGGGAAATGTAGTGATCATGAAAGCAGATGTAACTCAGCAACAAGGCAGAACCCCAAGAAAGCCCTCTGTCCAACAGAAAGTACTAAGGAGAACACAATCATGTAGTCTTCAAAATTACGCTATGTGTGACTGAGACTTGAATATGTAGCAACTTTACTGAGAACATTGATGAAGAAAAATTGTAATTGATGAGAATAGTACTAATTTTGGTCTTTACCATAAATCAAACAACATGGCTCAAATTTTTGTCACCATTTGAACGGCAAATTAACTCTGTGATGTGCAGAGCTTTAGATTATTGAATCAAGGGAAAGTTTAGCAGCCAATGGACTGATATCTGCTATATGTTTCTTTTACAGAAGGTAACAACTCAAGGTTATTTAATTATTATTTATTTTGTTTTACTCAATTCATATACACAGTAGCTTCTATCATTTTTGTAGGTCTTTTTAATTTCTATTGTGTTTTTTACTATTTTATGAGTATTCCTCCAGGCAACCAGTATGATGTCCTGTGTACCAGTGCTTTGCACAGGTTAAAAACAAGAGCAATGTTTATACTGACGTGTCTGGATGGGAATCTAGGCATTTCTGAATATGAGCGAGCAAAGAGAGAAATTAGGTTGATTTAGAGAGACTGGCCACAGAACCAGTGGTGCTCTAGTGCCTGGCCTGCTGGAAGGTGAGTAGTGAGATACAACAGACTGGCTCCATTAACATTAAAGAAAAGGCTTTAGCTACTGTGCAGTTGAACAGATCAATATGGGTTTGTGAAAAGAAGCTGATTAGTGCACATTTCAGGGAAGCATTCGCAAAGGTTTTGTAAGTTATTTTGTCTTGAAATGCAAAATATAACAATACAGTAATATTTAGAAAATGTTCAGTGTTTTGAAGATCTGTCAGTCTGTCCTACAAATATGCCTTAAAAGTCCACTATCATTCCTATAGCTAAGAAATCACATGTAACCTGTCTGAAAGAGTATAATCCCACTACATTGATGCCTATAGCACTGAAGTGTTTTGAGAGCCTAGTGAATAATTACATATACTCATCACTGCTCAAAGAATTATATCTATTATAGTTTGTGTATTGCTCCAGCCAATCCAGTGGATGATGCCATCACCATGATCGTACATACAGTACTGGCCCACCTAGTCAACAGGAGGTAAATCATTACTTTCATTCTTTGAGTCCTTTCTATTAAAATGGTAAACTATCCAATTTTTCATAACTCTCACCCATGTCTATATCTGAAGTGACACTGCCTTGTATGGATGAAGATTCTAACAGCATTGCTAAAGAATTTAAACCTATTTCAAGGAATTTAGACTTTAATGATTATAGGGTACAATGGGAAAAGGATGTTTCAATTATAATTCCAGAAAAGGAATGGAATGCATCTATTCGTAGATTACATTCTAAATCAGTACGTTCAAAAGCACTACAAAGTTTAATTTAAAATATTTCACATATATTACTTTTAATATTGCCTAAAATGAATCCATGGCAATATCCAGCTTTTAGCTTTATTGTCTTACCCCAGTGTCACAAGGCCATATATAGCATTTTGGACATGCCCTACACTATCACTGTTTTTCTCTTAATTTTCTTAGCTTCTTCAACATGCTAATTAAAAGGGCATTCTCAGTTATAGGATGCTCTGGACCCCCTGGAGGTCACAGCAAAGGAGAGAATTAAAACAAAACCAAGTACCATTATGAACAATGCTGCACATCTTCTTCCTGACGCAATAACAATGAGTACATTCAGCGAACAAATTATTTAGCAGATGTGTGACAATAAATGCTACTGGGGCTCCATTATACCAACAGTAATATGTTTGTATAAGGCCTCACTGGGACTGTGACAGACAAATCAGAACTTTTCTTTCTTCTGAATTTTCTTGCTTTATGGGCATTTCAATGTGTGTTCACACCAAATATATCTATTAGCCTATTTATCTGCCTATTCATTATTTATTTGTTGGAAGAGCTTCTGTAAAAAGCCAAATTCCACCTGGGGACAAATAAAGTTCTATCTATCTATCTATCTATCTATCTATCTATCTATCTATCTATCTATCTATCTATCTATCTATCTATCTATCTAAAACGTCTTAGATTTAAAATCATTAACATTAATCATTTAAATGCATTAACAGTGGTATTTGTTGTCGTACCAGATGAGATTGACATGTGTGACCAGAAGTTGGTTGCAATATGTTCTTCCATACTACTAGCATGTAATCAACTGGAAGAATCCCATCTAGCTTCTACAGTTCAATGACAAAGCTGTCTCTTTATGTTAAATTGGAAAAAATAACATTCCCTTTAACAGGATTTATTAAAATGTTTCCAAAAATGTGACAAGAATTTACACACTGGGCCTATGATTAGCTCTCTTACACTATTAACTATTTTATCACATATAAAGAACTACGTTAAATGGAGCACTTCACTAATGCTACATACTGTTATTTCTGTTATGCTATTTATTTTTGTTTTACTAAACTGTGTGGTGTTGTAATGTTTTGTTTAAGAATGAAATAATTTCAATCAGACTATTTATACAAGTTAAAGCCTTTAATGGGCCCCTCTGCGAAAAGTTGGGGGGAGATGGTATTAAAAGATGTCGTGAAATCTACACCCAGTAGCCTTTCATCAAATGCTCAAATAATAAACCCTCTTATTTTCAAGTTTTTCCACTAAATTCATTAATTCATTCATTCATTTGATCTGGTGTTTAAGTGTGAAAAAGAGAAACGAACCAAGTGATTTAACAGATACTTATCTAAAGACTTGTAAAGTGCTGAGATATTCATTTTTAGCCACTTCTTTGAGCTATATGTTGTTGTAATGACATCCAGAACATACCACAAATAATAATAATCTCTATTGTAATAGCAGGGTTTGCCTTGGAATGACAAAGCACAGCAGTAACAAATATGTGTGGAAATTCACTAGACAATCAGAATACAGAAACAGACAAGTGAATATACACATAGAATACACTTTGTATGTGATCGGTTTATACCACCATACATGAATACAGAGAAAGATTTCCCTTCTATGCTCATTACCCGAGGAGCCACAGTCTTGATTCATCTTCAGAGGGCCCTAAGCCATTCATCACAAACTCTGCATCAATAATCATCTTAGGAAGTCACATCTCTGTAAAGGTCAACAAGCTGGCTTTTCTGTAATCCTACCAAAATTATGTATTTATATATATTTATCTTTATGTGTCTACTTGTTTTTTCTTTACTAGTGCCCCTACAACAATTATCACTCTGTCTTTATAGATCTCGGAGTTAAGTAGGGTGGGGTTCGATTTCTGTATTGATGTCTAATTGTTGCTGCTAATTGCAGTTTGAGTGTGTTATATCTGGTCTGTCACATTTAAGCTTTTCTTTTCAGATGTGTTTGGGATGAGGTAAGATGGCTTTAATGTGGGTGTGGGAGGTTTTTTGTGTGTTTTATTCGTATGGTATATGCTGTCTTTCTTAATACAGTTACTACTTCTGTGTCATTTTATGTTCATTTTGATTTTCATTTTGTCAAGGAAACTGTTTAAAATTGAAAAGGAAATAATGGGAGATCCAAGAACCATTGCACACAGATTAAACCATTCTATCATCAATCATTGTGATGTGTGAGGCAGTCATGCTTCCTGTCATATTCCCATTATTTCACTCATGGGAATCATTTAAGAGTGTTATGGTTAAACCTGTCCTTAGAGAAAATGGGTAGGTGTTCATTTTTCTGTGAAGAATATTATAAATATAATTTTGCCAATAGAACTTTAAAACATATAACGACATTTTATCTGCATCCTTGTGTTTGCATTAAAAAGTTCAGTTAAATGGAAATGAAGTACCTCATTCAACAAGAGGAGCAGTACTGTTATCCATCTGACAATACATCCTGTCTCAGAGAAATCCGTGCTCCAGTAGTTAATCTAATCCTTTATTTTTTATCAGCAGTTGTGGTGATGGTGGCAGTCTTTGGAAACCTAGTGGTAATTATTTCATTTTCTCATTTTAAGCAGCTTCACACTCCTAGCAACCTACTTGTTCTGTCACTGGCTGTAGCTGACTTATTGATTGGCATTTTTTGTATGCCTTTAATGCTCATTAAACTTATCGATAAGTGCTGGTATTTTGGAGACATGTTATGTTTTATTTATTCTGTAATGAATCTTCTACTGACCTCAGTTTCTATTAGTAATTTGGTATTTATTGCCATTGATCGTTATGTTGCTATATGTGATCCTTTACTTTATTCAACAAAAATCACCATTTATGTAACACAAATGTTTATTGCAACATCTTGGATATTATCTATGTTATATACTTGGATGATTACTTATTTTAAGGGAGTCTATTTTAACTTTGAAACTACACAGTTTTGTTTAGGAGTGTGTGAACTAGGGTATAATGTAACCTGGGGTTTTATAGATTTACTGGTCTCATTTATTTTGCCTTGTTCTGTATTGGCAACTCTTTACACAAAAGTTTTTATAGTTGCCAAAAGACATGTGAGAATAATAAATTCAGTGACACAAAACAGAAATACAGGCAAAAATCAAAGTAATATATCTAAACAGTCTGAACGAAAAGCTGCAAAAACATTAGGAATTGTAGTAGCAGTTTTTCTTCTCTGCTGGATACCATATTATTTGTGCATAATTATTGACTCATACACAAACAGTTCCACACCTATTGTGGCCTTTCACATATCCACATGTTTAGTGTTTTTTAACTCTGGTCTAAATCCAGTCATTTATGCTTTGTTCTATCCCTGGTTTCAGAAGTCTGTCAGACTCATTGTGTCTCTTAAGATATGCAGTCCTGCCTCATCCTTGATCAACCTGTTGCCTGAAAAGCATTAGAGTACGTATAATGCAGTAGCTTTTAAAATACTGCTGGATCATTTATCTCTATTTCTTATCTTATTAATAACATCACTATTCTGATTACACAATTGCAAAAGTAAAGGATGACATTTAGAATAGGTAATAGAAATAGTATACTAGGAAGTGCATATCATAAGAATAGGATTGTTTGAAAAACAGTGAATTGGGAAGTCAGTGTGTTTTGTTACAATGTATTTAAAAGGTTATTTTACAGTTTAATAAACATTTTAAAATAAAGCCACATAGACCAAGAGAGTTTGTCTACATATATTTAATTAATTTCATTGTCTATATTTATTTGCATATTACATTTACAGTGTATGAAGGTGGTTCACAAAATGTGATGTGCAATATTTTAAATGTTTAAAGTTTAGAAGACTTTTACATAAGTGGGAAAATCTCAAACCATATACACTACTGATCAAAGGTGTTAGAACACCACAGTTTTTCCAGTTTTGCTTCAAATTTAATCAGCTGAAATTCAGTGGATGAGGTAAAATGGTGAAAAGGTAAACAGTAAACTGCCAGAGGATTAAATTAAAAGTTTAGGTTAGCAAACACTGAAAAAAAAGAAACTTCCGAATTTTACAAATGGGCATTCTTCAGGAAACAAATAATAGGTTACAATCTGCAGATTTTCCTCAGCAATTAAAGTAAAGTAAGCCTTGCAAGTTGAAACAAACAATTTACACAGGTGTCCCAA
Organism: Polypterus bichir lapradei; assembly: GCA_026402145.1. Lineage (NCBI taxonomy): Eukaryota > Metazoa > Chordata > Cladistia > Polypteriformes > Polypteridae > Polypterus > Polypterus bichir. Next base: position 109,367,643 of record JANRMT010062791.1, on the reverse strand, counting down.
ATTCTGTTGATTACATAAAAACCCTCTGTCTGTCTTAAAGAGGAGTTAGAACAAACTGTGTTACTACATCCTCTGAAGTACTATGTGGACAATATTACACTGTAGAAAGTTGGTAATGATAATGGCATGAAAATGGCAATTAAGAAATGAAATGAGATAAAGAACTATTACCATAAGAAGTGTTTCATTTAGAGAAATTGCAAAAAAAAAAATCAAAGTGTCAGTGAGTACAGTGTCCTGCACAATCCAAAGGCAATTGGAAACTGGAAGAAATTCTGATAGGAAGAGAACTGGTAGCCTTGAAGAAAGTCTTATGGATCACTCAATCAGAATTCAAAATCTTCGGTTCATCATGCAGGCAGTTTGAAAGCTGTTGAGTTGGTGAAAGAAAGGTTATTCAGTTTGTGAGACCAACTGTCAAACATGGAAGAGGAAGTGTGATGGTCTGGGGTTCTTTTGCTGGAGGCAGAGTTGGTGACTTGCACATTGTGACTGGCATTCTGAATCAAAAGGGTTACCTCAGTTTGGCTGTTATATTAGCAAAAGGTGGCTTCTTTAATAAAGTTTTGTACACTTAATGATTCCTTGACTTATTTTTTATTATCCATGGTTTATTTGTTCTATGCCTTGATTTAATAAAGCATTAAACATTAAAATGTGAATTTTCATAAAAAGTGAAAAAATGAGGTGTTCTAAAACCTTTGACCAGTAGTATACTTTCACGGATTATTTTTTTAAAAATATGCACATTTTACACTCGCTTACCTAAAATAATGAATTATACAATGTTTTTATGTCTTCTAATATGTATGTTAAATACTGAAACTATATCACTGTAAACAGTTTTCTTATTTATTACATGAGTTCTTCAATGACTAATTATACTTTTATAGTCAAGAAAATATTTTTTGTTTGTGCTGACGCATAGCAAAGTTTTCATTTTTTTTTTTTTTTTTTTTTTTTTTTTTAGCCACATGAAAAATAATTTAAATCGTTAAATGCTTAAAATCCTTTTCCGGAGTTTTGGAAAATTACTTTTACTGGTAGTCATTTCAAATGAGGCAAAAAGACGTTTATTAAATTTTTTTCACGTGCTATTGTTATTATTGATGCATTGTTAACAGTGTACTGATGTAAAAATGTTACCCATGCTAACTAAAATTATTCATTCAAATGTAAATATTATACAGTGTGCCTTAACTATAATGCGATCTTCTAAGGTTCTCTGTATTTTTGCAGGTCTGTTTTTCCATCTATACTTTCATTATAATTTAAAGCAAACAAAACAACATATTCATTAAAAATCTAATACATTAGAATTAATCTGTTAATGGCATGTATAATAGATAGAACTGTCTCCGTCACAACCCTGAGAACCTGGTATATTTATATACTGAAATAACAGCTGCACATTGTCTCTTTTTATTTGCAAGAGTTTCTTAGAGTATTATCGTTTCCAAGAATATTCAATTACTGCTCTTTTTGTGTTAACTGGTAAATCTAAACTGGCATGATATGTTAAATGAGGGAGTGTTTATGTGTGTTTGAAGGTTCACTACAATGGATTTGTGCCTCCTACTAGGATTTATTCCTGTTTTGCACGTTATGTTGCTGTCATAGGTACTGTTTTACCACAACATGGCATATAAGAAAAATGAAAAACACAGAACTTTTACTGTTTTACTGTTTTGCATGATAAGTATACAATACTACATGTAGAATGTTTCTGCAAGAAGATATGAATTTCTCCTTGGTTGTTCATAAATTACGTTCTATCTATCTATCTATCTATCTAT
>JANRMT010062791.1:109299676-109335847 GCA_026402145.1 Polypterus bichir lapradei | reverse complement strand
TATTATTTTAATGCCACAGCATTTTTCCCCCACATTGTAACAAATTGGCTAGGCAGAGTACGTGCTTGATTTAATTTAGTAGTTTCTGACCAAATTTTATATGCAGGATATTATCACTGATTTTTCAGAATCCCATTAGTAGTGTTCAGTGTGTTTTGGATTTGTTTTCATTCTTTTAATTTTATTATTAATAATTATGATCCAGTTTGAAATGTCCTGATTTGGCCTATTATACCATACCATAAAACAATATACCATCTACTACAGTAAGGCCACTTTATACTCAGCAGTGCTGTGGGGGGCCTATTTAATGTGTGGAATAATTATTTTCATTTTTGTATTGAATATTATTCATTTCCATAATTACATTTTCATAAATACCACCATGTTGTTGATAGCAACAATGCTGTTTGTAAACCACAGGAGACTGAAATTCAATTGCTGTGCACAGCATAAAACCTTGCATTTAATCTTTGAAATTAGAAAAGGCCAACATTCTCAATGAAGCTTAGTTCCCATTTTTCTACTTGTATGTGACATGAATGTAATTTTTTAAGGAAGTTTGATTAGCAAATCTTGCAGAGTCAAAACTCTTCAGAAAGCATTTACATTACCATCCATCCATACACACCCACACACCAAGCACACACTAGGGACAATTTAGGATCACCAATGCACCTAACCTGCATGTCTTTGGACTGTGGGAGGAAAGATTTACATTACTTTCATGACAAGTTTTTGCATCCAAATCCTTTCTGTTGCACTCTCACCTGTTTATATGTACAGAGCACCAGCAGCGATAAATCTGTAAAAACCAACAGTTATGATTTTTGTCATCTTTGCCATCACGTTTAAGAATTTACAGATGTCCTGCAATTTAACAATCTGAAGTAACATGGCAATCAGCATCTGTCAATTAGTTAGCATTTTTCTGAAAAAATTACTTTTGCTCATTCAGGATATACACTCTGTAGTCATATCAGATTTGGATCATTCACAAAAATAGTTTATACAGTTAAAAACAAAAAATCAGATAGGAGGCAAAAATCATGGTAGAGTCAGTTTTACCTGCAATGTGAGTTTAGCCTGAAAAGAATAATGGTTTTTTAATGTTCAACAATTGCAATAAAAGAAAAATTTTAATTTGATGAATTTGAGGTTCTGTTGTAAATGTTTATTAAAGATTGGGGAGCACCCAACCGCTATCACGGTGGACTTTCACACTATGCTAGTAATAATGAGCAACATGCTGACTTCAAATTCTTTATATTGAAGGTCATCTGCAAATTCATCAGCTCATAATGGCAGGTCACAATGCAGACTGAAGACATTATTGGTGTACCTGTATATAAAAAACATGTGGACATGAGAGACAAGAAAAAGACACTTGTAAGGCACAACATCTGAGAAAAACATGTAGCAACTGGGCTTTAATAGCAGGGCTTTTTTCCTTTTTTAAAAATGATCTAACCTGTGACACAGACGTGAAAAAGACTTTTTTTTTTTGCAGAACAATACAGTTAACCAGAGAGTAAATTTCTGTTTAACCCACCAGCATAACAGATAACTTAAAGAGTTGGTGGTAATATACTCAGCAAAAAAAGAAACGTCCCTTTTTCAGGACTGTGTATTTCAACAATAATGTTTTAAAAATCCAAGTAACTTTACAGATGTTCATTGTAAATTGTTTAAACAATGTTTTCCATGCATGTTCAATTAACCATAATCAATTAATTAACATGCACCTGTGGAATGGTCGTTAAGACCTTAACAGCTTACAGAAAGTAGGCATTTAAGGTCACAGTTCTAAAAACGCAGGACACTAAAGAGACTTGTCTACCGACTGTGAAAAACACCCAAAGAAAGATGCCCAGGGTCCCTGCTCATCTGCGTGAACATGCATTAGGCATGCTGCAGGGAGGCATGAGGACTGCTGATGTGGCTAGGGCAATAAATTGCCATGTCCACACTGTGAGACGCCTAAGACAGCGCTACAGGGAGACAGGAAGCACAGCTGATCATCCTCGCAGTGGAAGACCACGTGTAACAACACCTGCACAGGATCGGTACATCCGAATATCACACCTGCGTGACAGGTACAGGATGGCCACAACAACTGCCCGAGTCACACCAGGAACACACAATCCCTCCATCAGTGCTCAGACTGTCCGCAATAGGCTGAGAGAGGCTGGACTGAGGGCTTGCAGGCCTGTTGTAAGGCAGGTCCTTACCAGACATCACCAGCAACAACGCCGCCTATGGGCACAAACCCACCTTCGCTGGACCAGACAGGAGTGGCAAAAAGTGCGTGAGTTTCTGCATGACAGCAATGTCAGTGTTCTGCCATGGCCAGCGAAGAGCCCAGATCTCAATCCCATTGAGCACGTCTGGGACCTGTTGGATCGCAGGGTGAGGGCTAGGGCCATTCCCCCCAGAAATGTCCAGGAACTTGCAGGTGCCTTGGTGGAAGAGTGGGGTAACATCTCACAGCAAGAACTGACAAATCTGGTCCAGTCCATGAGGAGGAGATGCACTGCAGTACTTCAAGCAGCTGGTGGCCACACCAGATACTGACTGGTACTTTTGATTTTGAGCCTCCCTTCATTCAGGGACACATTGTGAAACATTTTTAGTTTATGTCTTATGGTGTTGACTCTTTTAGTGTTCATACAAATATTTACACATTAAGTCTACTGAAAGTAAAAACAGTTGAAAGTCAGGGGATGTTTCTTTTTTTGCTGAGTATATAATGGTAACATTACCATGCAACCCTCCATAAACTATAAATTAATTTACATCTCTAAAATAAACTGACTACCCTAAATAATTACAAAATGATATGAAATTAAAACATTAGAACAATCTAAACAAGAACAGGTCATTCAACCCAACAAAGCTCACCAGTCCTATCCACTTAATTCTTCTAAAAACATGAAGTCTAGTCAACAAGTCTAGATTTAAGAGTCACTAAAGCCCTACTGTCTACCACACTACTTGGTACAGTGGAACCTCGGTTCACAAACGTCTTGGTACACGTACAACTCGGTTTACGACCAAAAAGTTCACCAAACTTTTCCCTCAGTTCACGACCACACACTCAGTATACGAACAAGCCAATTTCCCTTTAGGTTTGTACATGTTCAGTCTCTCCCTGTGCATTTCCTGTGCAGCGAGCGAGCAAGAGAGAGGGAGCACAACACACACACATACACACAGGCACGCACGTTTGAGACACACACACACACAGAGGCGCGCGAGACAGAGGCACACACATACAGGTAAGCGAGACAGAGGCACACACACAGACGCTCCAGGCTCGCGAAAGAGACACACGCACACACGAAAGAGAGAAAGAGCGAGTGGGCGAGCAATCGAGAGAGGGAAGGCTGGACGCATAAGGTAGAAAAGGCTTGTTTTTGTTTTCAGTTCTGTTTACAGCGATCGGTTCATAGCGTGCATTGTGGCAATGTTACTTTTCTTGGTGGTTTATTAAATTATGGATTTTTCAAATGTTCATTTTTTCCCTGTGCTTAAAACTCATTAAAAAAAAGTGTTTTTAGTGAGCGGTTCCTGGCACTATAGCGCAAACTATTGCAGTGTTAGTTTTCTCTGTTGTTCAAGGTTTTCTCAGTGTTATTCAATGTTTTTACATTTAGTTTACTATTACGTTGTGCATTATATGGTATTATTAACTATATTTGTGCTTAAAAACTAAAAAAATATATATTTACATACAGTTTGTACGGTCTGGAATGGATTAATTGTATTTACATACAATCCTATGGTGGAAATTGCTTCAGTTCACGACCAAATCGGTTTACGACCAGAGTTTTGGAATGAATTATGGTCGTGAACTGAGGTTCCACTGTAGTTTATTCCAGGTTTCTATGGTTCTCTGTGTAAAGAAAAATTCTGTAAAGTTTGTGTGAAATTTAACCTTAACAAGTTTCCAACTGTGTCCCCATTTTCTTGATGAACTCTTTTTAAAATAACAGTCTTAATCCACTATGCTAATTCCATTCATAATTTTAAATACCCATGTCTCTTCTTAATCTTTTTTTGTTTTTTTAATCCATCCATCCATTATCCAACCTGTTACATCCTAACTATAGGGTAACGGGGGTCTGCTGGAGCCAATCCCAGTCAAGACAGGGCGCAAGGCAGGAAACAAAACCCGGGCAGGGTGCCAGCCCACTGCAGGGTGCACACACACACACACAAAGCACACACTAGGGACAATTTAGAATCGCCTATGCACCTAACCTGAATGTCTTTGGACTGTGAGAGGAAACCTACGCAGACACGGGGAGAACATGCAAACTCCACACGAGGAGGACCCGGGAAGAAAACCGGGTCTACTTACTATGTGGCAGCAGCACAACCCACTGCACCACTGTGCCGCCAACTTTTTTTAATCTTTCCTCATAATTCATTCCCCTGTAGCCCTGGAGTCACCCGTCTCCAGTCTTTTTCTAATGCTACTATGTCCTTTTTGTAGCCTGGAGGCCAAAACTGCATACAGTATACAAGGTGAGGTCTAACCAATATGTTATATAGCTTGAACATAATGGCTTCTTTACACTGTCTGGAAGTTGACAGTATCAAATCTACTATGACTCCTAAATCCTTCTCATAAGGTGTAATTTTAAAGTATAATGAGGTGTTAAAAACATTTACATGATTTCTGTTTGCAACTAAGGCAAATTCACCATTCACTCAATGCACAATGTCCCAGTATACTTTGAATTATATCAACCTTTAAAAAAGGCAGTGCCTCAAATGCTATTTGTTATTGTTGTTGCTTTTGATGTTTTATTATTCTACAGAGTATGGAAATAAACTAAATTAAAAAAAGCATTTCCAAAAAGATTGTACAGAAGGAGAGTACCACTTACCTTTTAGTTTAATATTATTTATTTTATTTATTTTCATTTATTGCTGTGTAGATGATTTGCAAGCATGCAAGAAACAAAACAGTAAGTAATGCATTGATCAGCCATTGAAGTACATTTCTTTATCATTAACAGAAAGTTATATTCATGTTATTTTATAGTATATTGTACAAAAGTGCACATGCTTTACTATTTCTATGTGAATTTATTAGTGTTATTAGTGTGTCTTTCATGTGTTACAGAAAGCGGTAACAAAGGGAACAATGAGATAATTCTTTAAGAGTTTGTGAATGTGTGCATCAAAGAGTTAACTGTATTGGACTTTAGACAATATTTAATGGCATAGGGATGTATGACAGTAGGGGGCACTATTGCTCCCTTGAACCCTCAGGTACCACGCCAAACACCAGGTAAAAGTCCAATACTTCTTTTTATTATAATAATTATGTGCACCAAGCACCCTCCACTCCACACTACTCATAAATAACCAATACGATAATAATAATCAATCCTCCAACTCCCAGACACTTAGTCACCCTTCCTCCTGGCTCAGCTCACTCGTCTGGGTTTCTCATCATCCTTTTATATCTCCTGTCCCGGAAACGAATCCACCATACAGTCCATGAGATTCTCTGTCACTTCCGGGTCAGATACAAAGTCCTTTTCTTCACCCCAGAAGCACATCATTCCTACTGCTCATGTGACCAGGACATACTTCCAGATTATAGGGTACGTAGCACTCCCCAAGCGTCCCTACAGTGACTCCTGGTGGTCCCCATGGTATCCAGCAGGGCTGTTTATAAAAAACTCCAAGGTCCATGATGCTCTGCTGGAACCCGGGGCATCTCCACGTTGCAGGGAAGGCTTCCTCTGGTGGCCTTGGGGTTTTGGCCGGTATAAATGGCCGGCCATGGACCACAGATGATACTGCAATAAACCATTTATCTGTGTGGTGATTGGTGTAAATAAAAATATATTTAAATGTTGTGTAAGTGAATGTTAATGATAAAAGAAACTAACAAGTCTTGCTATAGAAAACTCAGCTTTTCACATAGTGAGACTGGGTCTAATAAATAGTTTAACATTTGGATTTAAATTATAACGATGACTCAAGACTATTCTTTACTTTTACGTACAGCATATTTTCTCTGACAATAACATGCACCAATCAACATACAGATAAATGGTATAATCTTTAACACACCTATATCTTTATATATATCCAGTTAAAACAGTTAAACAGATTAAAAGTCTTTGACAAATATTTAATCTTTACATAGGATTAATATATGATACCACAGATGAAAAAGCTAAAATGTCACATGATCTCATCTCTCTATAGCCATGTGCTAGGTACAAATGGTTCAGAATGTCTTAATTATATAAGCAGTCACAGTCAGAAGCACTTTACAGAATCATACAGAAAGTTTTCCCTAACAAAGGCCCACTAAATCCATTCATCTCACACCAGAAAAAAACTTGATGAATGGCTTAGTACTCTGGTCTCTTTACTGATTTGCCAATGTATGGATAAGGCATGATTTGTCCAAATAAGTTATTGGGTTCAGACGACACGAGTATGGGTTGGTTCATTTTCAACAACAAATTGATTCAGCAATTATAAACTTGATGATTAATATTATTTATTTTCATTATGACTATCTAATGTAAGGTTCCTCTAAAGCAAGTATTTCACTTTATATACTACGAATAGCAATAACAATTTAAGTCTGCTTCTATGTACACATCACACATGACTTTCACTACTTTGCATTATGACCAATATAAGTGCTCTAGATCACATACCTCACTCACTCTGTTTGGAAAAGCAATGTCAGTTAAAGTCTTCATGTTTATGTGCTTACCACGTGAGTCTTACTGATTGTCAATTCAGATAATATGAGCATTCTCAAAAACGTATCATTTTAGTTGGACTTTTTTGTGATTGTCATGGTTAGTTTGCATTATTGTTAGGCAGTCTTTTATATTACTTGTCAATATGCGGCTGAATGCTGTGTACAACCACAGAAAGTTTTTTGAGGAATGGTACAAAAACCTGTGATACACGTGTTAGACACAAGGATTCAGTTCTAGTGTACCTGAGATAGTATTTAGTACTTAGTTAAACAGTACGGTACTAAATGGAGACAATCCTCAGGTCTAAGTGCTATCCCAGTAAAGAGTGAAGGCCGATCTATAGCAAGTTTAACTAATGTTTAGCTACTTTTGTTTTGGCTTTGGGTTTCTCCTTGGTTTGAATGCCAGCAATCAACATCTCACCCTTTCTCAGTTAACAATGTGCTGCTAAACAGTCCTCTTGATTTAACGGGAAAATGTGCATCCTCATGTAAACTAAAAAAAATGATTGCAGTCATTAAGCAATGTTACATGAAAATGTCAGGAAATCTTCGAGTAACACTGTGCTGAAATCTTGCACTCTGATCTTCAAAGAATACCATCCCCTAGCTTGTTTTCATTTTATATGTGATGCTCCTGTGATGTGATAACCTTTTGGGTTTCGATCTGGTCTTGCTATAAGACGTTTCCCAATTATGTATTGTCAGAAAAGGCCGACAGCCTCCACCCGGCTGGAACACCCCTAAAATGGTAGGATAAGGGAAGGCAGCTACTTGTCAACACAACCTACCCCAAAACAGCAGATGGCAGCTTCCCTGGAGTGTAGCAGTGCCTCGGATTCCCGCAGGGCATCCAGGGACATGGAGTTTGGTTTCTCAGCTATTGTGGGTGCCGTGAGTGCTGCCGGGGGAGCTGTCGAAGGACCTGGGGAGCCATGTTTCCCTATAGCCTGGAAGTACTAATGGATCACGCAGACAGAAGCCCCAAAGTACTTCTGGGCTGATTAAAGAACCTGAGTTCTCCATCTGGCATGTCACATGGGAGGAAGAACAGAAGCACTTCCGGATCAGGCACTATTTAAAGGACTGCTGAAGACCCAGCAAGTGAGCCAGAGTCGGGTGGAAGGGAAGATAAAAAGAGATATTTCTGTTGATTGTGTTTATTGCTTGTGATATTGTGGCTGTGGTGCTTTGGGCACTATTAATAAGAAGAAAAAGATTAAAATGCCTCTTATTGGTTTTACTTTGTGTCCTGAGCGTCTGTTTGTTGGCTTTAAAGGGGCAACAGTGACCCCTAACGTCTTACAGTATATAATACAGAAGAATACATAATGAATGCATAATAAATTATCTTTCATTATGCACCCTACTTTTCCTAATTACTGAATTAATACAACAGTCACCGAAGCTTATAAAATACCTTGTCAGAGACGGGACAATATTCGTGAAGAATGTTGCACTGCAGCATAAACTTCACTGTAGAGCACAGGCACCATATAATACATAGTGTGAGAGATCTCATATCAGATCTGGAAGAAACCTGAAACAATATCTCTGTCGCACTCCGAAGAATACAACTTGGAGGGAGCTTGCAGCATCTTTCACTGCTCTTGTTCCAAACCGGCAGCAAGACTATTTCTTATTTAGGGACACTGACTCTTTGTCTATTTACTGAAGATTAATGTTTAAGTGTATGATGATCTTATTTTTTTATTTCTTATATTACAATATATAAATATTTCCATGCATGCTCGTCTATACTGTAGGATTGAGTTAAATGTATTTGATTCAGTATAATGCTATATTTCAGTCAAAATATAAACATAAAATATTGTTTCCATATTTTTTATGGCATGTTTGTGCTTTTTCATGTTCATAACAGCCTGTCTGATGCATATAGAATTAATTTCATAACATTACCCACCATAGCAACTACATTAAACCTGCTCATGAGCTGGTCTAAGTTTGTACGCAACTTAGTTCTTTTTCTCTGACTCAAACATGCACACTGCAATTGCACTTAGTCTTATTCTTGGTCCACTGCTAGTACACAGCTCTGGGGCTCACTGCAACAGCACTAAACTCGACAATCTTGTTACCGTAAATATATAAAACCACATCAGCAACGGATCATCTCCAGCTCATAGAAAACTGCAACTGACCTCTTATTTGTAGACTGTTGCCATTTCAAAAAAATAAACAAATAAATTCGTAAAAAAAAAAAAAAAAACACCTCAGGTGTGTGTATGTATAAAGTGCATGTTGTATTTATTTTACATAAATATATAATTTTACATGCATACGCTTTAAATTTCATTTCAATTAATGTTCCAAAACAACATAAAAAAGTATCTATATTTCTCATTCTTCTACTTTGAACACGGAACACTCCCAAGGGTTTGTCTTAGAAGTTTAGGGATAGGTTCAGGTATGACTAGTTAATGTGTCTCCACGTTCAGGTTTGACAAAGTTCATAAATATTCATTGCCGAAAAGTTATTGTTGAAAAACTACTGGAAAAAAATCTTTTACATTTTTTTCCCTTGGTGACTGCATAGCTTCAGTTATGTTCTACTGATTTTTTTGGCTACACATTCATGTACAGACCTTCCGTTTCACCTTATCTAAAAGGAGCTGTATTGGTTTGAGATCTGAAGACTATGCAGGTTATTGGAGTAAACTGGACTCGCTGTACTTTGTGAAATGGTATATTATCGTACTTCATGTTATCTTTTGAATGAGGATAGACTGCGGCCATAAAAGGGTCGTACACTGTCAGCAACAATGCTTAGGTGTCCTTGTGGCTTTCAAATGACACTCAATTATTATCAAAAGGCCCAATGATAGATAAAAAAAAACTTTCCCTACACAACTTCTAGCTTGTATAGTTGACAAAAGACACAATAAATTTATGGATTCATGCTGTTTACACTGAATTCTCACCCTACTACCTGCATGTCAGAGAAAAAAATTGAAATTAATCAGAAAGTGTGAAATTTTTAGCTGTCCACTTTTGGTAATCACATTTGTCTCTTCTTTGTGTTTTTACTTGACAGGAGTAGAACCCTGTATGGTCTTCTACAGTTGTATCTCATGTTCTTCAAGGTCTATCATATTAGGCATTCAGAGATGCCCCTCTGACACCACTGTTGTAAATAGCTTTTATATGAGTATTTACAGCCATTCTGCAAGCTTGTTCATTTTTTACAGGCCTCTCTCATAAATAAGAGATTTTTGATGATGGAATCAACAGTCATTAAATGTTTTTTGTTTATTGCCTCATAATTCGTAAACACTAGAGATTGAAATATGTGGATATTTTACGTACACAGCAGTTTCTGAGATGCTGATATCAACACATTTGGCACTAACAATCATACTACATTCTAAAAATTTTGGTTACTTCTCTTGTCCATCCACATTTTTGATTAAGAATGACTAAACCATTTGACTATCTCTGTATGCTATATATGCTGAGTTGCAATGGTGTGATTGCCTGTTTTTAGGAGCAGGTATTAACAAAATTGTTTAACTCATAATGTAGTGTTTAAGCACATTCATTAAAATAAACTATGTGACGACAGAATCTACAATTATCAGCTCAGTTTTGGTATGGTACTCAGTTTAAGCATGACATTTGATCTAAACAAAGAACACTGCCTAAACATTAGAAAACAAGCATATAATGTTTTGATTTACAGAATCTAAGAAAATAGGTATAGAGCAGAACAACACATTTAACAATAGTTCTGCTAAGCAAGCTACCTAAGTGTTTGACATTTAATGCAACAGCCGCCAGTCACTTGTCTATCTTTTAAACTGGAAGGGATGGATAAGAAAAACATATCTGAGGGCTTTGCTAGATAGCTCTGCTACTGTAAAATGTAAACCTAGGTCAAATGTGACCATTAAATGATGTAAAAATTGAGGACCTGTGTTCCAATGTCTTTTCAAATATACTTTTAGAGCCTTAACAATAAGACAGGCATGTAATTTTAGTTGTACCAGCTAGAAGACAGCAACTAGAGTTAACATTAGTTCTTTTAAACTAGCCAGTAATTCCTAATTTATAATTCTTAGATTACATATGGCTAAATATATCACATATGTACTATCATACCTTTGTGAGAAATAGTGGTGATGATGATAGAAGTGAAAATCAAGTAAAGTTTGTAAAGTGAAAGTGCAGTGCAGTTGAAATGTACCATACAAGGCTGAAAATATCAGCCTGTCAGACCCATATATAGATTGTTTATTTTTATTTTCTGTTGTGCGCAGGGTATAAATAAACTACATTATTATTTTTCACCTTTGTTTGAATGCAGTTTTTGTGTAATCTCTGATTTTCATTTGGGCTTCCAAAGATATTAGTCCAAAGAGAAAAATCTTCTGTTTTTTTCTTTAAATATAAAAGTAAAAAAATATATATACCAAAACTATCCCATCTATTATATAATCCTCTAAATTCACTTTAGAGTTGCTGGAGGCCAGAGGTCACTGCACTGGGCACAAGAAAGGAACCAATCATGGCTGCAGTGCTAGTTTATCTTAGGATCCATTCACACACATCCAACACCATACTGAGCCAAATGCACCTCTTTTTGTTATGGTAGGAAAGAAAAGTACCTGTATAAAAACTCCACACAGACAATGATTGCGCCAGGATTGTAATGAAAGACCCTGGAGGCAGCATTGTTTACCAACAATAACATTATTAGTCTGTAATGAACACTGACTGAAATTAACAGTTAAATAAAAATTCAGCAGTTTTGCAAGACTGAGAAGAGGCAAGCTAATTGGATCCTGGGAGAGATGGTGTGCTGTATAAATATCACACCTTTCATATTCAAGCAAGGAGAAAGTTTGTTTTAATAATGGACCGTCATTCTGGAAACATTCAACTAAAAGAAATGGAATTCAAGAAACCGTCCCTTGGTCTCTGCTATCCCAACAATAATGCATCTTGTCGAAAACTGCTTTATGAAACAGAAGTATATGTACTGTTTTATATTTTCTCAGTGCTTTTGATTTTAGTCACTGTCTGTGGCAATCTTTTTGTGATAATTTCTATCTCTCATTTCATTCAGCTTCATACACCAACTAATTTTCTTCTCCTTTCACTTGCAGTTGCTGACTTCCTAGTAGGATTGTTTGTGTTGCCAATTTCCTTAACTATACTGATTGAAACCTGCTGGTATTTTGGTGTTATTTATTGTTATTTGTATCAGGCACTTGCTACATTTTTCAGTGTAACTGTTATATTTAATTTGGTTTTTATATCAATTGATCGCTATATTGCTGTCTGCAATCCATTCTTTTACAGTTCAAAAATAACTTTGACTATTGCAAGGTTCAGCTGTGCAATAACTTGGCTGTATTCTTTTTCATATACATTGATACTTTTATCTTTCAGTGACATTAAAACTGATATTTGCCAGCAGTCATGTATCCAGTACAGTTCTGATGAATCACTTATAATTAATTTAATTGTAAATTTTATTTTACCTTTTTTAATAATGGTTTGTTGCAACACAAGAATATTTATCGTTGCAAGAAGCCATTCAAGAGCCATCAACTGTATGATGGAGAAGACGCAACCTTCAGAAATCATTAATAATAAAATATCTAAAACATCAGAAAGAAAAGCTGCTAAAACATTAGGAATAGTAGTGTCTGTCTTTATCATATGCTGGCTTCCTCTTATTTTATTCAATGTTTGTAGTTACTTTTCTTTTTATAATATATATTTCATAAGGAATGCATTGGTTCTGCTAAGTGAGGTGAACTTTGGAATTAATCCTGTCATTTATGCTTTTTTTTATCCCTGGTTCCGAAAAGCACTTAAAATAATCTTAACTTTTAAAATATTTAGTCCAGCATCTTCAGTGATTAATTTATTGTAAATTCTGTACACTTAATAGTGTAAATTCTGAGACTTAAAAAAACAATGCACAATAATAGGCAGTGTGTTTGTTTTACTTTTGTCCTGTTAAAAAAATTGCAATATATTTCTGGAACAAATTTATAAACAGAATTTTGTACTATGCAAGTTATTGTGGTTTTTCTGCACTGTAGTAGCAGGAATGTTGTTTATTACTCTATGCAATGTGTTTATAATAATTAGAATCATTGTTCAGCTCTTTTAAAACAATACTGGCTGAAGTTTTATGTTCAAGTGATGTTATTTCTTATTCTGTTTTCTAAGGTTATGATTTGAATTATACTCCTATATTCATCCTGTTTCTAATTATTTTAATGTAGGATTTGACTGTTTAAAATAAAAAGCATATTCAAAGATATATCTCTGAAACAGTGATTTGTCAGCACACTTTTTCTTTTATCATTTTTATCAATCTTTTTTTTTTCTTATACTGTTAGCTGCTTGTCATGTTGCGTTATTTTTTACTGTTTTATGCTATAAACTGTTAAGATCTGCTAGCAGAAAGAATTACAGTTGCTACCGTCTTGCTCATATCACCACAAGAAATCTATGACAACAATTAAACTTCCTATAGCTGATGTTGTGCCAGATGCAGCAGATTTGTTTTTCTAAAGTGACAGTGAATTTTTACTTGCTGTGCTTAAGAGACATATCCTAATAATACTTGTTACATTCCTTTATTATTTTACAAGCTTTGCATTTTCAAGTTCATGCAGAGCACAATTAATTAGACTAACATTGTCCACATTTTTTTCAATACATACCACTGTACACCTTTACTAAAGGACTTAGATTTTGACCTGTTCGCAAGAATTATGGATAGATTTAAAATGTATGACTTTTTTAGTTTTTTGTCCCAAATGTAAATTAAAAAAAAAGAAACTTAAAAAAAGACAGTCTGACTTTCATTCTCTTCTTCTGTACAACAAACAGAAGCAGAACCTGTGATCTAAATGATATTATTAACAGTGTCTGATACAGGAAATGCTTGTCTTTATGCGTATCTTTTGATATCATTAAACACAGCATCCTATGACACATGCATAAGAGTTTTGGTGGTCTGCCATATGCCATTTGTAGATAATTGTCCTTTATCACAAAAGTTGATTCATAGTTAAAACTTTGTGCCCAACTATAAGGCACTTCACACTTTTTATATAGTATTTTTTTTTTTTATGTTTATTTTTTGTCTTCTGCACTAGTGTGTCAGTTTAAAGAGTACATTTTACATTTCCAAACATTATTTTTCTAAAAAAACCTTTTTAGTATTTTGTTAAAGAAAATAACATATCGAGTATTAGACCAATATTTTAATAAGAACTTGATCACTTTGTAAGTACTTCATATATCCCAGTGCATGATTTAACAAAGACAAATGACAGGTGTTAATGATCATTAACATAAATAGTTGATTGAACCAAACTGGTTAAGTGAAACAAGAATAAGTACTGGTGGAATCAAACTGGGTGAAAGATAACCAGACTAAAATGTGGTTGTGGCAAGTATGACAGTTTAACCTTCAAATGATCAATTCCTACACCATTGCAAGAGACAGCATAAAAACAAGATTGAAGACAGTCATCCTGCATCAATAAGGTCTCTTCCAAACAGGAACTTAACAACAGAAAGAAGTTTCAAGATGTGCTGCCAAAGTTCTCCTTTAGAAGTACAAGGAAACAGTCCAAAGACCAAATGTACAGGGGAGAAGCAGTGGTGTTTCCCTCTTCTTACAGTTTGATTGCTAACATTTCATGTGGTGTCTTATCAAACGCCTTTCGAAAATCATGAAAAACAATATCTCTGATTGTATTCTTTTGTTGCTTCCCAATGGAAAGCCAGCATATTAGTGAAACATGAAACTGACTGTCAGAACCCATGTTGAGTATTTGCTAATCTCCCTCTTCTTGACATATGCTGGTCAATATCATCCTTAACAATTCCTTCAATTAATTTACCTATGATTCACTTTAAGCCTACTAGCCTATAATTACTTGGATCAGACCAATCAACTCTAAAGGCTGAATGTAAAAGGGTAGTAAATTAAATAGAACAGCCACAGAAAAAACACGACCACCCTTCAGCTGAGACTGTGTGATGGTCAGACGTTTCTGATCAGATGATCTCAAAGGCCTAGAGGTAGAGCAGGGGTAATGGAGGTGTGAGATATCTTCTGGTGCCAAACCACTGAGTGCTTTAAAGACAAATAATAAAACTATAAAGTGTATTCTGTATTGTGCTGTCAACCACTGAAGCACTGAAAAAATATATTCTTCCTTCTTTGTACCAGTCAGCAGATGAGCTGTCTGATTTTGGACTAGCTAGAAACAGGAGAGTGAAGACACATTAACACCCAAATAAAGAGAATTACAATAATCTATATGAGTTGAAGTAAATGTATGTACAATTATCTTTAAGTCTCTAAACAAAAGCAAAAAAATTCAATTTGTCAAGCCTTTTAAGCTGCAGAAAACTGACTTTTACAACACTGTTAATTTGCCTGTTAAATTTAAAAGATTTATCAAAGATGGTGCAAACTTTTCTCAACAGCCCATATCAAGTCACTGAACCCTTTATGGGGGGCTAATCCAGGGCTGTACTACGGTGTGCCCTGAAACTTGAATGATAAGCCTCAAAAATGTCATATTTAATTAAGAACGAGAAAAGCTGAAAAAAAAAGCTTTTTACAATACTTTGGATGAAATGGCAATTTACATATGGATCTAAAATTATTTGGAACTGAGGGATCTAAATTAGGCTTTTTTCTAAGAGGTTGCATTTTAAAGTGATTCAACATATGTTCACATCATGAGTAGTAGCTGTTAAAAACAGAAACCTTCCAGAACACAGTGACAGGGTGGGAATAAGAAAATATAATACTAAAAAATAAAACTTTTAAAATAAAACCACAAGAACAAAATGATGTAAGTAACTGACTTTTTCCAGGACATTAATATTTTTATATATTGTGTATTACTTTAGGCATTGCGTCCAGGAATTTTACACAATGTCCCATTTTTAATCACCAGAATCTTGAAGGGGGACCTCACCATGTATTTTTACAATGCACACGAAACATCATAAAGGAAACCCACCCCTCACCAACACCCCAGTTCTTAGACTTAAAATACATTTTTATAATGTGCACAAAATTCATAGAGGACCAGAAATGCTCGCTTGATTACTGAATTGTGTACCATTTTGGGACTATGAAGATCTGGTTAGACTACATAAGATGGATCTTGAAATGTGAAGGAAGTGCCAAATTATGAGTCACTTGAACAATATGTTTCACAATAGTATAAGGCTCTTATATTAACCTCTAATTACTTTGTAATTATAATAAATAGTCAATAAGACTCAGAACAGAAGACCTGAAGGAGGATAGGGTCTGAAAAAAATAGTTTGTATAGTAATACAGTATATGTTGTAATAAAAGACACAACAATCATAAAGGTTTGGGGTTGTTTAGGCCCCGTATACTGTAAAGTAAATCAAAAAGATATTGTTTCGTCAGTGTTTTCAAGCACAGTACAACCGACCAGGACAAAATGGCTGGGCGGACAAGTTATAGTGGGGAACAGGAAGTGACGAAATGATAGGGAAGCCATGGTGGTGGATGGGTAGATGATGTCATCAGGTGGTCATAGCGGCAATGCTTCAGTTTTTCTGGAGGAATAGAAAAAGAGAGGTTAGTACCCCGCCATTCTCCCCTGGCACGACTTGTCGTGGTGCCTGTCAGGTCCTTAATCTGCTCCCCATGTGCTCGTACAGGACATGACCTCCCCTTCAGCCCAGAGCCATCGGGTCAGATGGCCCGAACCAAGAGGTTGTGAATCCGAGAGAGAGCATCAGCATTGGCCTGAAGGGTTGGATAATGGATGGATGGAAGTGGGCACAAGTACCATCACTCGAATTTTTTCTAATCTATCACATAACTGCACAATATTCTCTAAAATATTGGTGTAGGGAAGTGCCTCTCCTTCCCAACCTTCTTTCAGGGCGTTCAAAATGCCCCAGGGCTGGCGTCTGTATAACAACTTAAAAGGGGAAAACCCCATGGAGGCTTGAGGCGCCTCCCGACAGCCGAAAAGTACCAGGGGTAACAGCTGGCCAAAGTTCCTACCGTCTGCGTTGACTGCCTTGCGGAGCATCTGTTTAAGGGTTTGTTTAAACCTTTCCCACATCCCGTCTGTTTGGGGGTGGTAAACGGACATTTTAAGATGCTTAATACAGAGTAACTTGGCAACCTCCCTGAACGTATCCAAAGTAAAGGGCGTGCCCTGGTCCATAAGGACTTCTTTGGGTATACCTACTCAGGAAAAAGCCCTACCCATTCCCGTGCAATAGTTTTTGTATTAGCAGCTCGCAGGGGTACTGCTTCTCGGTACCAGGTTGCGCAATTGACCATAGCCAATATGTATTTATGGCCACGCGCCAAGGGTTCCAGGGGTCATCGACGCTGATCGTCTCAAAGGGGATGTCTATTAGGGGAATCGGAACCAGAGGGTCGCGATCCCTACAGGGTATCTGACGTAGCTGGCAGGCCAGGCAAGACTGACAGAAATGTCGGACCTCCTCATTGATTCTGGGCCAATACAACTGGAGTTTTAATCGCTCCAGTGTTTTTTTGGCTCCAAGATGGGCGCCTAAGAGGTGGGCGTGTGCTAGCTCACAAACCTTCCGCCGGTAGGCCCGCGGTACTAACAATAGTTTCCCCCTCTCACCTTTGTGTTCCTTAACTCAGTACAACAGATTGTTTTCTAAAACAAAGCAGGGTCCCAGTGGTATTGAATCCGTCGGAAGCACGTTGTCTACGAAAATGATGGCATTCCTGGCAAACTTCAGGGAATCATCGTTCCACTGCTCTTGTTTAAATGACGCCAGCGTACAGCGAAATTGGCATTCTATGCCGGCAAGCGGATCAGGTGGGCAGTCCGGGGAAGCCTGGTTGCACTTCCGGGTTAGGGTCCGTTGTCGAAAATGGCTCCCCTCGGCCGCCTGTGTCATCAACAGTTGCCGAAATACACGGCGTGGGAGCAGCTGGGAGAGCCCTTTGACCCTCCATAATCAGACCCAGGCTAGGTGTGGGAGTGGTCTTTGTTCTACTGCAGTTACTCTCTGACCAGTCTTGTCCTAGTATAAGCTGAAAGGGGGACTCGGGCAATAAAGCCACGAGCAGTTGTTTCAACCTCCCCTTCCAGGAGATGTAACACTTAGCGCACCTCTAGGATCTGGTCTTTCCGTGTACACAAGCCACGTTCGTTCTCTGAGCCACCCATTCTCGCGGCAGAACATAACAGTGAGCAACAATGGTAATGTTAATGTCAAACAGTACCACCACCGAGTGTCCATTTACCAACACCACTCCCGTATTAAGAACTGCCAAGGGATTAGACAGGGCACAGTACCTCTCTGCTTTGACCCAGGTGCAGTCCATCGGCTCCGCGATGTTGAGAGGACAGATGGGAAGGAGGTGTCCAACCTCCCTACACTTGTAACAGCGCAGTGAAGCAGACACCCTCTCTCTCTGTCTTGCCAGAGGCTCCGCTGCATGACAGCTGGGCTCAGGGGTGGCGCCACATCCATGTCGGACCCCGCAAACAGGTTTCTCCAACCCCCGTAGTTGGGACACTGCCAGTTGGTGCTCCAGGACCTCCAAAAGACCATTCATGTCCTTCGGACCTGCTGGGCGAGTTCGTCTGGCTTGGCGTTGACCAACCCCTCACAAGCTACTTGTTCCACCACCTGGCGGGCCTGTTTGATGTCTGGCCTTAGCCAGCGCCCGAGCTTGCCCCAAAACTCAAACACCTGGGCTCTCACTGGGCTGTGGGGGTCGGATTTCCATTGCCGCCATTCCCTCGCCTGCTGGCCCAAGGTTACGCCGTAGCGCTTAAATATTTCAGTCTTGAGGAGGTCAAATTGGGCGGCTTCCTCCTTGGGAGATCATGATAGGCCTGCACCCCTTCAAGTACGGCGCCAGAATGGACGCCCACTCCGCCTTCGGCCACTGATTCCGAGAGGCAGTCCTCTCGAAGACCGACATATATGATTCTATATCGTCTGCATCGGAGAGTGGCACGATAGGAGGTGGAGGAGGCCATCTTCTGCCACAGCCAGCCGTTTCTTAGTCTCGACCAACTCTGCCTTTGTGGTGGCCTGGACCACCTTCAGGGCCTGGAGCTCATTGGCCATGGTTGTCAGGACCGCATTCAAATCCTGCCCTTCAGACATTTTTCTCAGGCTTCAATCGTGCAGCCTACGCCACTGTAATAAAAGACACAACAATCATAAAGGTTTGGGTTGTTTAGGCCCCATATACTGTAAAGTAAATCAAAAAGATATTGTTTCATCAGTGTTTTCAAGCACAGTACGACCGACCGGGACAAAATGACTGGGCGGACAACTTATAGTGGGGAACAGGAAGTGACGAAATGATGGGGAAGCCGTGGTGGTGGATGGGTAGATGATGTCATCAGGAGGGTACCAGAGGTAAGAAAGGGACCCAGGAGCGGGTGGAATCAGAAGTCTTCTGGGAGTGGTCATGGTGGCAATGCTTCGGTTTTTCTGGAGGAATAGAAAAAGAGAGGTTAGTACCCTGCCATTATCCCCTGGCACGACTAGTCACGGCGCCCGCCAGGTCCTTAAGCCGCTCCCCATGTGCTTGTGCGTGACAATGTATTCAAAAGGCAGAATCTAAATAGCAGATTTTAGATTAAAAAATATTAATTCCACATATTATTGTTTGAAGTATAATTATCACTTACAAAAAGTAATCATTGGTAGCTTTTTTTCTTATAAATATCTCAAGGTTTTTCATGGTGGATCGACCAACAGAAGTCTACTAACATAGACTAACTTCACTTCCTTTTACATTCTATTTACCCCTCTCAAAAATGTGTAAAACCAGTAACTTTTGTTCAATAAAGGAATGGTGTGAAGTCTTTTACTGTTTGCTTACCTGCTACCTAGTCAAGACAATGGATGGATCAACCTAACACTGTATATGTCAGTTAAAGAACATTTAAATAACACGTCTTCTGGACAATAAAAAGGTATCTCTTGTGATGGGTGGCGGGGTCCCATACCCGGCCGGGATGCCTCTGCTGCATATGTTCCGGGGGAGCAGCCATGGGCTCCTCAGTACCTCCCTCGGGCGCTTGGTGGCAGCCTCCCTGGGTGACGATGGTGCCTCAGTTTCCCTCAGGGCTCCATGGGAGATGGAGTTCTCCACAACCCTGTGGGGATCTGGGGTGGCCACCAGGGGGTGCTGCATGGATCCCGCAGCCAACCTGGATACCTCTACAGCCCCGCCTGGAAGTGCAATTAGCATCACTACAAAGCAAGAGCGAGGGAGCTACCTACAACCATGCACTCATTCAGGAAGTGGTCCCCTGAAGTAGAGCAGGCTCTGAGAGACTGCTTTGAAACCACAGACTGGGATATCCTGCAGGAGTCACATAGTGAGAATATTGAGGAGGTTGTTGACTGCACTACTGACTACATCAACTTCTGTATGGACATTGTAGTTCCAGTAAGAATACACTGCTATGCTAACAACAAGACATGGATTACAAGTGACATCAAGGGCCCTTTGAACCAGAAGAAAAGGTCTTTTAAAGGCGGTGATCAGCATGAGGTCAAGCACGTGCAGAAGGAACTCCGAGTCCAGCTCAGGGCGGCGAAGGAGCAGTACAGGAGAAAGCTGGAGCAGAAGTTGCAGAATAACAGCATAAAGGAAGAGTGGGATGGGATGAAGATCATCACTGGCTGCAGCTCAAAGTGGGGTGCCACCATCGAGAGAGACGTGGAGAGAGCAAACCAAATGAACAACTTCTTTAACAGGTTTGACCACCCTAACCTACTCTTACCTTGGAGTACTGCACCCTCCACCCATCCTTCTGCTGATACCAGCATAGGAGAGACGTCCCCACCCAATATTACAGCAGCCCAGGTGAGCAGAGCTGAGGATACTTCGTGCCAGCAAAGCAGTGGGTCCAGATGGAGTATCACCACAACTGTTGAAGGCCTGTGCGCTGGAGCTTGGGAGTCTAATACAGCGCATCTTCAAGCCTGAGCCTGGAACAGGGGAGAGTCCCGAGGCTTTGGAAAACATCTTGCATCACCCCAGTCCCAAAGGTATCATGCCCTAGTGAGTTGAATGACTTCCGGCCTGTCGCTCTGATGTCACCTGTGATGAAGACCATGGAGCGGCTGCTGCTTCACCACCTAAGGCCACAGGTCTGCCACGCCCTCGACCCTCTGCAGTTCGCATACCAGGAGAAGGTGGGAGCGGAGGATGCCATCATCTATCTGCTACACCGATTCCTCTCCCACTTGGACAGAGGCAGTGGTGCTGTAAGAATTATGTTTCTGATCTTCTCTAGTGCCTTCAGCACCATCCAACCTCTGCTCCTCAGGGACAAGCTGACAGAGATGGGAATAGATTCATACCTGGTGGCATGGATAGTGTATTATCTTACAGACAGACCTCAGTATGTGCGTCTTGGGAATTGCAGGACTGACATTGTGGTCAGCAACACAGGAGCGCCGCAGGGGACTGTACTTTCTCCAGTCCTGTTCAGCCTATATACATCGGACTTCCAATACAACTCGGAGTCCTGCCACGTGCAAAAGTTTGCAGACGACACTGCTATTGTGGGCTGCATCAGAAGTGGGCAGGAGGAGGAGTATAGGAACCTAATCAAGGATTTTGTTAAATGGTGCAACTCAAACCACTTACACCTGAACACCTGCAAAACCAAGGAGCTGGTGGTGGATTTTAGGAGACCCAGGCCCCTCCTGGACCACGTGATTATCAAAGTTGACTGTGTGCAGAGGGTACAGACTTATAAATACCTGGGAGTGCAGCTGGATGATAAATTGGACTGGACTACCAATACTGATGCTCTGTGCAAGAGAGGACAGAGCCAACTATACTTCCTTAGAAGGCTGGCGTCCTTCAACATCTGCAATACGATGCTGCAGATGTTCTACCAGATGGTTGTGGCGAGTGCCCTCTTCTATGCGGTGGTGTGCTGGGGAGGCAGCATAAGGAAGAAGGACACCTCACGCCTGGACAAACTGGTGAGAAGGCAGGCTCTATTGTAGGCATGGAGCTGGACAGTTTGACATCTGTGGCGGAGCGATGGGCGCTGAGCAGGCTCCTGTCAATTATGGAGAATCCACTGCATCCACTGAACAGTATCATCTCCAGACAAAGGAGCAGCTTCAGCGACAGACTGCAGTCACTGTCCTGCTCCACTGACAGACTGAGAAGATTGTTCCTCTCCCACACTATGCGACTCTTCAATTCCACCTGGGGGGGAGGGGGAGGGTTAAACGTTAACATTATACAAAGTTATTGTCTGTTTTTACCTGCATTTTTGTCACTCTTTAATTTAATATTTTTTTTTATCAGCATGCTGCTGCTGGATTATGTGAATTTCCCCTTGGGATTATCTGTCTATCTAACCATGTGATCAAGCATCTGGAGCACTTCCGGGTGGGCTATAAAAAGAACCAGCATCCACCACTCAGGAGCCAGAATCGTGAGGAAGAGGACAAGGCTGCCTGGGAGGAGTGGTGGTGCCAGAGGAAGGATTTGATTGTGTTGCTGGTGTTAAGTGCTTTATTTTGGACTGTGTTGTGGCTGGAGGGATTATGGGGAAGACGTGCCCCCAGCTGAAGAAAAATAAAAGTGCTTGTGTGTTTTTACACGTGCCTCAGTGTCAGTCTGTGCCGGGTCGGGCGCTATATAGCATCCCTTTTACACTCTCTAACCTAAATATACATTACTTGCTATTTTGAAGGAATGAGAAAAGAGAGAAAAAATATTGATTGAGAGCCAAATAAAAAGTTGTGCAGCAAATCTAAATTCAATACCTTGCAGAAATCATTTACGATAGGGAAATTCAGAAATGGATTTAAGATCTAAATTCAATATCTTGCAGAAATGGATTTAACACACCTAAATCTATGAAGTACACCAATTTTTTTTGTGTGGCAGGATTTTGGTGCAGACCAGTCTGATCAATTCTGGATTAACTGTTTTTTAAAACAAGTGCACTAACCATGGCATGCATACTGTGTTCTAAATTAAACTAACTGTTTTTCGTTTTCAGGAAAGTCTGTGCAGCCATTTAACAATTTTTGCTTGATGCTTGAAGTCACAAATAAATATACATACATACATACAAACAGACACCAACTCAACTTCATTTATATAAAGTTTCATTTTAATTATATATTAAATTATATGTTTATAGATTAGAGTTCCCTGTAATTTCTATACCATCTGTCATAATGCAAAGAACTGCAAACATCAACACACTGTTTGATACACAACTTGAATTACAGTAGGATTGCTGAAAGCACAAGAGGCTGCAAGTTAGGAAACTTCTTTGGATGGCATGTCAGTCTGGCAAAATATGAAAGCACAGAAGTTCTTGATGCTTATTTGTAGTAGATTGGATCAACATCTTATACAGCAGTGGCTATTCAAAAAAAGATTTTAGTAAATAAACCGTCAAATGTATGTGATGATTTTTTCTATACCTATTAAAAGTGTAATGAACAAAGAACATTTTAATCTATGTTATGGTGATTAAAATATGCTGAAAAATGAAATATACAAAGGAGAAATGAACTGAGTTAAGGACTACATAGACTGCACTTGTTTACTGAAACACCGTTTTAATAATACATTTTATGTTAGTTATAATGTCTTTTAAGAATAACTGAATAGTTAAAGTGTAAAAAGAGGAAATGTTTTCAGGAGGCACATTTTACTGATAAGAAAAGCCTGTGTTTCTTTAATGTTTACTTAACCCTGCCATGTTCACCATAAGTCTATGGGAGATTCTGTTATGTGCAGATTCAGAATGTGAAATTTGTAGTTGTCATTTCTGATGTAGTTTTCAAGCGATTTGCTGAATACGAAGCTGTTTCTTGATAATCTATCTGTGATGTCAAAAGCATGGTTTTAGTTATATGAGCCTGTTTTATTGACATAGGTAATTATGAGTTCCAGGAAGGAATTTCTACAGATGTTAGAGATAGGAACCATTTCCTCAGAAACAAAGACTGGGAAAAGGGACAATGTTTGAGCCTTAGTAATAAGAGGACAATAAAACATCAGACAGAAAGAACTGACAATGAATCAGACTAGATGATGTCCAGAGAATAATGTAGCTACAAATTTATATGCTGCCCAGAATCAATGTAAATATCAACTTGGCGTTTGTCATCTGCCAGAATTACACAAGATGCTGGTGTTATGGTATTAATTGTGCATTCTATTTGGTTTTTGTTTATGGCACTAACTGTAATATAAGATACCATTTTGTTTAAACCTGCTTTCTTGCTTATTTGTTTGCTCTGTGCTATTGCAGACAAGCTAAGAGACTCAGTTCTTTTCTTAGCTAAGTCAATAAGGTTATGAGGGACAGAAAACACTTGCAATACAGAAGGTACCATACAGTTAATCCTTGATGAAGTCTTAAGTACTAGTAGACTATTGTTCTAAGTGCAATTGCATTGCACCTATACATTGTATATCCTTAAAGGTTGTTAAATGTATGACTAGAAAAGCAGATGTAACATATAATTGTAGTCTAAAGAAAAAATGATGCATTTCATTAATGTTTTAAAGAAAGGTGTCCCCAAAAGCTTTTCCCACAATAAAACAATCTATTACAATAAAAATGAAACTATCATGTATTTATATAAAAAAGACATATTATTCTGTATGTAATGTTCATTACAAACTGTACTCTTAAACCCTGCCTTTTTTGGTTTTGAAAAATAAACTCAACAACGGATGCTAAAACTTTTCTTTTTAGCAAAACTGTAACATTTCCAAAAACCAGCTGGAAAAACTGCAGAATTATAACTTTATTGGAACACAAGATGCAATGTAAATCAACACACAAAATCTTATAACCATCTGGCAACCTCTGGCAACTTAGCCCTAGGAGTCCAGTAGTCCAAGATACCTCTGCAGCTGTCTGTTAAATAATCCAGTACCTCCTCCCTTAAACTGACCCAACCATACAGCAACACTAGAAAAACATAGCAATATCTATGATTGTTATGACAGCAAAGAGTTCTGATCTTCTATTTATGTTAAAGTGTCACAATTCTCCTTTTTGGATTAGTTTTGTAATGACAAATAAACCACAAGGGTAAACTTTTTGATGTTTATGATCATTTGCACTTTTTTTACATATGGTCAAGTACTGAATTGCACTGAAATAGTATCTGATTCATCTGCCTTTTAGCCTATACCTACACTGCATGTCTTAGTGATTTAATAAAAGTAGAAAATATTGTTTTATATTTTCTTTGTGCCACTTACATCCCTAATAGCCATGTAAAAAACTTCCTTGCTGAATGTAGCTATGTAGCTTATCAATGATTATATTTACTTTTTTGTATAAACAAAAATACACCATAAGAAGGAATTAATGACTAAAATTATGTTTATGATTCTGGCAATAACTCACTGTGAATTTTTTACGATACTAGATGTATTTAGCAATATGTCAAATAATATAATAAAAAGACAGCATTAATTACTTTTTAAATAACAAATATAGTACTTACCATTTTTTGAAAATCCATCTATTCTTATACAACCATGATTCTTTTTTTAACTGAGATTTTACAGAACATAGGTTAGAAGTAACTTTACAAAAAAAAAAAAATCGGGACAGGTGCCATCCATCCACCTAACCATGTTCTCTATGTGCTTAGTTAGTTTAGGTTTGTAGGATCTATGGGCCAATCTGTGTTGAAAGCAGGGGCAAGCCTCAGAAAGAGGACCAATCCTTTGTAGGCTACACTATTTTAATTTGCACAAGTGTGACATATAGTATTTTTGCCAGTTTTTAAATTCCTTTTGTATTGTTCATCAGAAGCAGAAAACTTATGTCAATTTTTCTTTGAACAATCATTCTTTTTTATTCAGAAATAGCACTGTTTTTTATAAAAATGCGGTGGATTATCGGTGCAGAAAGAAATGTGCAAATGAAAGTTGAATATGCTGTATTTGTTTATAATGTTGATTAAATGGTAGCTACCTTACTGTCCTAACTATAGTCAGAAAATGTAATATTTTATAACTGTTCAGATTTTTCTGGTTTCTGCTTTGTGCTTGATGCTGCAGAAATAAGCTCAAAGCCCTTACAACCCTGAAAACATCTGGAAGATGGGTGAATAGCAGTACATCAGTTCTGACCCAAAGATAGCATACATTAAAAATATTCTAGTTGTATTTAGTGTACAAGCTTTACCAATATTAAACAGAAGATTAAAAGAATACATACTGATCAGGCAAAGAACCAAGATCAATATCAGGTAAATCAATATAACAGCTTTATTGCAGAAGAACAATCAGACACCATGGCAAGTCAGATTACAGTTTTGATTAATTAGTCTGTGACAAGCCATTTTGTGTACAGCACCAATCAAGCAAGAAGATAAAAAAAATTCTCTAAAACTTGCTGGAATTTTCCAGACGTTACATTCCAGAACACCCATAGGTCCAACAACCCGCCCCATAGGTTTAACACACAATAGGGAACCATTTTGTTTATTTTACCCCAGCAAAGTTTACAATATTGCCAGCAGACCTAATACTGACCCTGACTTATTTCTGTAATATTCTGATGCAGGTCATCATTAAGTACTAAGCAATCTCGACAAATAAAGTACAAGTAGCAACACTTGATATGAATATAGTCAATCTAACATTAAAACTTTCAGGCCTACAAGCTTTGCAATAGTAATAGAAACATTCTTTTTTTCCACAACACAATGAAGAGAAACAGTATAAGAATTAAATAGTATCTACTCATGAATAATAAACTTGGAATGCTAGGGTAGGCAAAACCTAACACAGATGTGAACTATATTTGATAGTGATGTCATCCATTTTTATGGATGCACTCAACTCACACAAAAAGGGTAAAATTATTTTTTAATGAACCAGAAATTTCAAGAGAGTAAAGAATCTGAAATAGACATTTAGAAGTTTGGGGTAAATTCTAATGTTTATGTATAAAGCTTATACATTTAGAATGTTAAAATAATACATTATAATAATATAGGCTTAAGGTTCTTGAGTCAATCACTATCAATATTTAGAATATTAAGAAAACAGTTGGCAGTTAATATAATAAGCTATATTTTGAAATTCTGCTAATAGAAAATGACATGTTAGTGAAATGTGAGTATACGTAAAAAGAACAAGATTTTTTATAATAAAAAGAAGAGGATTAAGGAGAAGTGTACAATTACTTAATGGCTTTCTGGAAATAAATTAACCAGAGAAGACTCATGGTCACATATCCTAAGAGTCAAGATAAGTTTAAATGACTTCTGAAACCAAGAATAAAACAAAGCATAGATGATAGGATTAAAGCCAGAGTTAAAAAATACAAGCCATGTAAAAGCATTGAATACTATACGAGGTGTGGAAAAACTTGTGTATGTGTCGAAAATGATGCATAAATAATATGGAATCCAACAAAGAAGGAAAACAGCCATTACAATTCCTAATGTTTTTGCTGCTTTCCTCTCTGACTTTTTAGACATGTTACACTGATTCCTTTCCTTTGTTACCATTTGTTGAGACATTGAGTTAATGATTCTCATATGTCTTTTAGCAACTATAAAAATTTTTATGTAGAGACTAACCATCACAGAACAGGGAAGAATGAATGTAGTAGTAAGATCCACTATGCCCCAAGTTTCTGTATATATTACATCACATTTTCCTAAACAAATATCTACATTTTCATATGTAAATGTAATTCCTTTAAAATAAATCAATACCCAATTGTACAATAAGGATATTGTCCAACTAGTTGCAATAAACATCTGTATTACAGGAACTGTTATTTTAGAAGAATACAGCAGTGGATCACACACAGCAATATAGCGATCGATAGCAATAAATACTAAGTTACTAATAGAAACTGAGGTAAGTAAGAAACTGATACAGAAGTAAATAAAACACAATGTGTCCCCAAAATACCAGCAGTTTTCAATGATTTGTATAAGTTTGAATGGCATAGAAAAAATTCCCACCATAAAGTCAGCCACTGCCAATGACAGAACAAGAAGATTGCTTGGTGTGTGAAGCTGCCTAAAATGAGAAAAGGAAATAATTACCACAAGGTTTCCAAAGACAGTAAGCAAAACAGTAGATGCTGAGAAGGCATAAAGGATAACAGAGACTTCAGGTGCTCGCATTTCCTTGAAGCAAGACTTGTTGTCAAAAGGATAACAGTGCTGCATTTTTCTGAAGAATTATTTCTATTTTTTTTTTTTTTCAAAATTCAAATCTGTACAAAAACCATCTATTCTAGTTAAGGTGTTTACACAAGTAATTTAACAACCATTAGTAATGTGAAACCCGCTCTCTTGTTATTTCCCTCCTAATGCAGCTCTTGATGACTTATATAGCTGAGGTGAGACAATCCCATTTATCTTGGGGTTTTGTGTGAATTTCTGATGCAATATACTGATGACGAAAACAGTTCAACCAATGAAAAGTAATATACCAAAAAAGCACATATCTTGTGACATGTTTTTTTTAGTTTGCATCTTTAATTTTGTAACAATTTTACAGAATTACAATATTAATTACATGAATCACATTCTAACACCCTTGCCTATCAAAAGATATGTGACTTTCTCAGACACTTTTGTCCAGAATAATAAGTTCAGGACCTAGCCCACATCAATCCATACTCACACACTCCCCAGTATTCCCTGAGTGGTCATTAGGAATGGAATATAAACACTATACATACTGTAAATGCTAGCATAAAAGGATTGAGACTATATAAAAAAGATATGTAAACACAACAACAAACTATTAATTCATCCATCCATCCATCTCCAGGGCAGGGTCTCAGCTATCCCAGTATTCAGTCCATAGAGGGTGAAAACACTAACACGTGCACTCACACACCAGTGCCATAGTTAGTAACACTTATTCACCTACCCTGTATGTCTTTTATGGTGGGAGGAAACCGGAGCACTCAGAGGAAACCCATGTGGACATGGGGAGAACATGCACACTCCACACAGGATGTGGAACCCCCCAGGATGTGAACCCCAGTCTCCTTTTGGAAGGTAGCAGTACTACCACTGCCAAACCCAGTTTTCACAAACTCCAGTGTGCCTGTTAGGAGCACAGAGTACATATTGGTTAAGGGTGGACATCTTATTTTTTTGTGAGATTCCTCGCTGTGACAGCATAAGGCAAGATCAGTTTGTGAATATAGCCTTCTGATTTTGAAAGGTTAATGTCCATATTCTAAGCCTGAATATTTGAGAATTTGTGACAGGAGCATTGTTTGTATATTCAACCTTTCACATGTCATTGACATGCTGATGAATATTTTTTGTCATTTTCTTGACTGTAGCAGACCCTGTCCGTTGAAAACAGTTACCTGCTGCATTAGTGTACATTTTTTTTGCAGATGTCATGAGATAACTCAGCACTCTACTAACTTTTGTTAGATAATCTATTACATTAAAGAGTATAATGTTTTTGTGCTTTCTCACCCTTTCAATTCCAAAATTAGTTTTGTCTGAACAACAGCAACATTTATTTATATAGCACTTTTTCGTACAACAATTTAGCTCAAAGTGCTTTACAAAATGACAGAAAGTTACAAGAAGAGAAAACAATTGAGATTAAGCAATAATATTAAAAGAAAAACAACAAAATAAGGTAAGGCTGGGTTTGTCTCATGGACAGCTGAGACACTCGCCTTCATTACATCATTTCTGGGGACTTCATGGTGCCTTGGTCAAGTGGTGGTGGTGCAGATCGTATTTGAACACATTTTATAAGTGGTCAGAAACTTGTAAATAACTCATGAAAGAATAAAGTTACGTTAAAACCAAGCACACCATTGCTTTTCTTGTGAAATTCCCAATAAGTTTGAATGGTCACATGACCCACTTCCTATTGAAAAAACAAAAGTTGGATCCAAAATGGCCGACTTCAAAATGGCCACCATGGTCACCACCCATCTTGAAAAGTTTCCCCCCTCACATATACTAATGTGCCACAAACAGGAAGTTAATATCACCAACCATTCCCATTTTATTAAGGTGTATCCATATAAATGGCCCACCCTGTATATACAGTGGAACCTCAGTTCACAACCACAATTTGTTCCAAAACTCTGGTCGTAGACCGATTTGGTCGTGAACCGAAGTAATTTCCCCCATAGGATTGTATGTGAATACAATTAATCCGTTCCAGACCGTACGAACTGTATGTAATGTCACAAACGTGCGAGTTGGAGGCAGTCAAAGAGCCTAAAGGTGAGTGAAATCTCACGAGACAAGGGTTTATCACGTGGTACTTACCTGAATCTCTTTCTACCTACAGAAAACTGGAAGAAAAATAAATCCATCCATTTTCAGTTCCAAAATGGCCGCGATGACGTCACTTCCGGTTCCACTCTGATGACGTCACTTCCGGTTCCACACTCAACTACTTCAGTCTACTCACGATGACGTTGGTTCCATGGTCCGCCTCCAATCGTCGCTTCCTGCCAACCATTTCCTCTCCCATCATACAATCTGTTATTTAAACGCCATTTTGTTGTAGTAAATCATTCATTCTGTACTGGAAAGTCACTTTGAATCAATCTTTATTTCATTTTGTCTGGACGACAATATATGGGGACGATCCCCAAATCTTTTTCTATTTTGAAAGACTCTTTATTTATTACAATTGGCGTAGTCGGCAGGATTTTTGTTCATCATGACAGAAGAACAAGACCTCAACACCGTGTTGAATACCATCATGAGCGATCTCCAAACGCTGAAGATCCAGATGGGGGAAACCAGGACCCAGTTGGCAGAAACCGAGGCTTGTTCCCGTGCTGGTGTACGGACGGAGGTGGCTCGGTCACAGCCGATTCAGTTAACCACCTTGACTGAATCAGATGACATCGAAACTTACTTTTTGATATTTGAACATACCGCTAAGCGGAACGCTTGGCCGAGGTCAGAGTGGGCATACCAACTGGCTCCCTATTTGAAGGGAACGGCGCAGAGGGCCTATTACGACTTAACTGAGGAGCAGGCGGCCGATTATGATGCTCTTAAGTTGGAGATGTTCAAGCGCTACGGCGTTTCCCCGGAACAACAGGCGAGAGAGTGGAGGGAGTGGCAATTTGATCCTGAAAGGCCGTTGACAACTCAGGGCTTTGAAGCCTGGGGAAAGGTGTGTTGCTGGCTACGGCCCGACATCAACTCCTCCCACAAAATGGCTGAGCTCCTTGCGTGCGAAACGTTCGTACATGCCCTCCCTGACCACATCGCCCAGCAAGTCCGTAAGCATAACTTCGAGGACATAGACACCTTGATTAAAATAGCCGAGCGTCATTGGGCAGCCTGTAAATCGGGGCGGTCGGAACGGACCTCTCGCCAAACCCAGCAGATACGTGGGGCAGTCCCTGAGCCCCCCTGACAAACTCCCGAACCTGCCGTTCGTAGAAGGGACAGACTAGCCTGTCTTCCTCGCTGTTACAAGTGTGGGGAGATTGGACATCTGTCCCCGAACTGTGCCTACGAGCCTATGGATTGCTCAGTAGTAAGAGGAGAAAGGTATTGTGCCACCGTGACTAACCCTCTGTCTCTTCTATATACAGGTGCAGTTATTATAAATGGCAGAAAGGTAAGGGCAATGTTTGACTCCGGGAGTAACATTTCCATTGTTGCTACCCGTTACGTATTACCGCAACAGTGGACTAAAGGGAAAACTAGTCTAAAGTGTATACATGGGGACATCAAATATTACAAAACAGCCAGATGTGTGGTCTCGGTAGATCATAAAATAACCAGTATGGCCATGGCTGTATTATCCAATCCCCCTTTTCCAGTCATATTAGGAAGAGATTGGAATAAAATTAACAGCGGTAGTAACGTAACTGCATCTAATAAGAATTTGGGCTTAGTGATGGAGAATAATGCCGTGTCCCTCAGTAGCACGGATCGACACGGGTACCCAATGCAAAAGTTTTGATGTCCCATCGTCCTCTGCGGGAGCTGATACAGTCGACTCAGAAGCGTAGGGACAATAGCCCCTCCCATTGAACTCGAAAGAGATCCTATTCAAAACTTAACGGCACAATTCCTATTAACTCCATCATCATTCAAAAGAGAACAATGGAATGATGATTCTTTAAAAAATGCTAGAAATGCAGTAGTATCTACCGAGGGTTATACAACCCTAGATCCCATGCCATCGATGCCGTTCTTTGTAATTCAAAATGATTTATTATATAGAGTGGCAGAACACGGGGGTGAAGTGCGGGCTTTGTTGTTAATCCCACGTACTTTTCGGCGAAAGGTATGTGAGTTAGCACATGCTCACCTTCTAGGAGCCCATTTAGTCTCCGAAAAAACTTTGGAGAGAATGAAACTCCGATTTTATTGGCCGGGAGTTAATGAGGAGGTCAAGCGATTTTGCACTTCATGCCCTGAGTGTCAACTTCGCCAGATACCCAGAAGGTCTAAAGCTCCTCTTGTTCCCATTCCCCTTATTGACATCCCGTTTGAACGAGTTGGTATTGATCTCGTTGGTCCATTAGAACCCTTGATAGAAGGTTTTAAATATATTTTAGTTCTAGTAGATTATGCCACTCGCTTTCTAGAAGCTGTTCCGTTGCGCTCAGCTAATTCAAAAAATATTGCACGGGATTTAGTAGGGATATTCGCGCGTGTTGGCATCCCTTAACAGATCAAGGGACTCCTTTCACTTCAGAAACGTTCAGGGAAGTGGCCAAATTACTCAGGATAAAACATCTAAAAACATCGGTTTATCATCCCCAAACTGATGGGCTGGTTGAACGTTTTAATCAGACATTAAAACAGATGTTACGCAAGGTAGTTAACGATGACGGAAGAAACTGGGATCAGTTGCTTCCTCTTGTTTTGTTTGCCTATCGGGAAGTTCCTCAAACCTCAACAGGGTTTTCTCCTTTTGAATTATTATATGGAAGGCAACCCAGGGGGCTTTTGGACATGTTAAAAGAAGGATGGGAGGAGGAGGTACTCCCTACTTCAAATATTCTTGAATATATCGCGCAATTACGCGATAGACTAGAGAAAATTAGACCTAACCTAAAAGAGAATTTAGAAAAAGCCCAAGCAGCACAGTCACGTTATTATAATAGAAACACCACCATTCGGGAATTTGTCCCGGGTGATCATGTTATGGTATTAGTCCCAACCTCCCATTCTAAATTGTTAGCTCATTGGCAAGGACCTTATGAAATTAAAGAAAGAAAAGGTCTCGTCGACTATTTAGTTAAACAACCTAATCATCGACCGAGCTAAAGAATATATCATATCAACTTGCTGAAACTGTGGAAGGAAAGGGAACCCGATCCCTCCTCCGGACAGCCCAGTTCACTTTTTATGTCCTGTGCCAAGCTTAATTTTGGTCCCGATTTGACACCAGAACAGCGACAAGATCTCGAAACGGCTATCTTGTCTGTACCTGAGGTTGTGGATGAATTACTTGGACGTACTGCGTTGATTGCGCACGATATTATTACGCACCCTGGAGTGATTGTCAGGGAGAGACCATACAGACTCCCGGAGGCAAAGAAAGCGGAAGTGGAGTTAGAAATTAGGCGAATGCTGGATTTAGGGGTTATTGAAGAAAGCTATAGCCCTTGGTCTAGTCCAATTGATCTAGTTTCTAAACCCGATGGGTCATGGAGGTTCTGTAATGACTTTTGACGACTCAATCAGGTCTCCAAATTTGATGCGTATCCGATGCCGCGATCGACTAGGAAGCGCTCAATTCTTAACTACTCTTGACATGACGAAAAGGTATTGGCAAATTCCCTTAACGGATTCTGCAAAAGAAAAAACTGCATTTAGCACTCCCAGCGGACATTGGCAATACCGGGTCCTTCCTTTTGGTTTGCACGGGGCGCCAGCTACTTTCCAACGTCTGGTAGACACACTGCTATGGCCCCACAATTCCTATTGTGCTGCCTACCTAGATGATGTTGTCATCTATTCCAGCACATGGAAGGATCATGTACGGCAGGTGAAAATGGTGCTCTCCACACTGGCAGCAGCAGGGCTTCGTATTAATCCAAAGAAATGTTTCTTTGGATTGAGAGAAGTCAAATATTTGGGCTATCTAATGGGTTGGGGTGTCGTGAAACCACAATGTCTTAAAATTGATGCCATTGTAAATTGGCCCCGTCCGATAAATAAGAGGCAAGTACAAGCATTTTTGGGATTAGCTGGTTACTATCGTCGTTTTGTACCACATTTCTCAGAAATTGCTATGCCCTTATCTAATTTGACAAAGAAACGGGCACCTATAAAAGTGGTATGGGATAAGGCAGTAGATAAAGCATTTCGTGACTTAAAATTGGCCCTTACGTCAGCACCTTTATTGAAATCCCCTGACTTTTCTCTTCCTTTTATTCTCCAGACCGATGCATCGGCCACAGGACTGGGTGCCGTGTTGAGCCAATGTGTCGAAGGTGCTGAACACCCCGTTATGTATCTGAGCCGGAAACTGCTGGACCGTGAGACGAAGTATGCTGTGGTGGAGCGAGAGGCCTTGGCAATTAAGTGGGCTATCACATCATTGAGGTACTACCTATTGGGGCGGGAATTTACTCTGGTGACGGACCATGCCGCTTTACAGTGGATGTCCCTTTATCGGGAGTCGAATCCTCGCATCACTAGGTGGTTTTTGGATCTTCAACCATATCGTTTTAGCGTTACTTATCGTAGGGGTTCCTTGCAGGCCAACGCAGATGCTCTCTCCCGTGTTCACGACCGCTTGGTGCAGGTCGCCCGACCTGATGGGTCTGGGCTGAGGGGGGGGGTCATGTCACACACGTGCGAGTTGGAGGCAGTCAAAGAGCTTAAAGGTGAGTGAAATCTCGCGAGACAAGGGTTTATCACGTGGTACTTACTTGAATCTCTTTCTACCTACAGAAAACTGGAAGAAAAATAAATCCATCCATTTTCAGTTACAAAATGGCAGCGATGACGTCACTTCCGGTTCCACTCCGATGACGTCACTTCCGGTTCCACACTCAACTACTTCAGTCTACTCACAATGACGTTGGTTCCGTGGTCCCGCCTCCAATCGTCACTTCCTGCCAACCATTTTCTCTCCCATCATACAATCTGTTATTTAAACGCCATTTTGTTGCAGTAAATCATTCATTCTGTACTGGAAAGTCACTTTGAATCAATCTTTATTTCATTTTGTCTGGACGACAATATATGGGGACGATCCCCAAATCTTTTTCTATTTTGAAAGACTCTTTATTTATTACAGTAAATATATATTTTTTTAAGTTTTTAAACACAAATATAGTTAATCATACCATAGAATGCACAGCATAATAGTAAACTAAATGTAAAAACATTGAATAACACTAAGAAAACCTTGAACAACAGAGAAAACTAACACTGCAAGAGTTCATGCTATAGTGCTACGAACTGCTCACTAAAAACACATTTTTTTAATGAGTTTTAAGCACAGGGAAAAAAATGAACATTAGAAAAATCCGTAATTTAATAAACAACCTAGAAAAGTAACATTGCAACAATGCATGTGCGCGCCTGTGTGTGTGTGTGTGTCTCTCGTGTACCTGTGTGTGTGTGTGTCTCTCTCGTGCGCCTGTGTGTGTGTGTCTCTCTTACGCGCCTGTGTCTGTGTGTGTGTGTCTCTCTCTCTCTCTTGCACGCCTGTGTGTGTGTGTCTCTCTCTCTCGCGCACGCCTGTGTGTGTCTCTCGTGCGCCTGTGTGTGTGTGTCTCTCTCACGCGCCTGTGTGTGTGTCTCTCTCTCTCTCGCGTGCGCGTGTGTGTGTCTCTCTCTCTCTCGCGTGCGCGTGTGTGTGTGTCTCTCTCTCTCGCACGCCTGTGTGTGTGTCTCTCTCTCTCGCGCGCCTGTGTGTGTGTGTGTCTCTCTCTCTCGCGTGCCTGAGTGTGTGTCTCTCTCATGTGGACTGTAGCGCAGACGAAAGCAACTGAGGCTGTTTTTGGTGAGTTTTTGCGTGCAGACACATGAGCAGGCAATGCAAATGCCTCGAGAGCGACGGTGGACGCAGGAGGAGGGTTACAGTTGGCAGGCGGGGCTCTGTCGTGCGTATCCCATGGTCTTAAAGTTGGTGGGTGGGGTTCTGTGAGTTGGCGGGCGTGGCTCTCTGTCTTGCTTGCGCTCAGTGTCTTGCGTGCCCTTAGTGAATTATATATATAGATATGCATTAAATATTTCTTTATTTGTATCATGGTGGATGAGGATAGGATGTGATTTACTTTTGACATTCTTGCTTTACAGCTAACGCTATTGTTTCTCTTGCTTGCTTTATAGATTTTCAGCACGATTTCACTGTATTGCTGACGAGTATGTGTGTGTGTTTGTGTGTGCAGACCCATTAACCAAAAGCAACATTT
>JANRMT010062791.1:109220139-109269676 GCA_026402145.1 Polypterus bichir lapradei | reverse complement strand
CATAGTTCTCTTGTGTCCCTGAGCACTGAGAATTCATTAAATGGATGGACCTGAAATACATTTGTCAGGCTGTCTGATTTCTGCCTGTTACTACATTGTTTTATTGTACTTTCAGGTATTCAGAATTCAGCCATGTACGTTATTATCTGTGCTTCACTGTCCCCGAATAAACTGATGCTTAACACTAAAATCCCTGAAGCCTACAAAAAAACCCGTAATCCCGGGACACCTTAAATTCCTTTGCACCTTTCCTCATGAGCGTCTTTTGTTTTGCAAATGTTTTGATCAGGACAAGCAGCAAGCAGCCTGCTATCCCATTCCCAAACCCCCCACACGTCCCCGATAAGGAGATAAGTCAGTCTCAAACTTCCCCCAGCTGAAATCTTTTTATCGTGGTGTGAGGTGCCTGGAGTTGTACAGGGTAAATAATATATTATTATTTGGAATACATACATTTCATGTGTGTTCTGTGTCTACAATGAACTGTGGAGTGTAGGATGACACGAAATGTAAAACAAGAAATGCTGAACACATACCTAAAATAGAAACTTTTTCCATGTTAAAATAATAATGACGTGAAGTGTATAATGTGTGAAGTCCATATATCAAATGAACATGTGCGCTTTAATTCAAAAATATAACCAAAGAAAAAAAATCATTCAATTTACATGTGGCTGTCAATGAGTTAAAAACCCAAACTCAAATGTCAATCGACAGAAAGTTGATATGTATTCTTGGATGGAGCAAAGGTAAGAGCCGCTGCCTTATAACCAAAAGGTTCTGGGTTCAAGTTCCCGGGCACTCATCGTTTTGAGTAGTGAGCTGCTATTATTATTACTATAATATAATAAAAAATATACATTTGATTTGTGTCTGTAACACCCGGTTTAAATTTTGTCTGCTTGTAAAAGTTAGCTCTTTTTTATTATTCAGTTTTATTCGGTCAGAACTTTTCTTTCCCTCTCTGAGTTGATGGCGTTTATCTCCATTCTTTTCACAACAGCAGTGATGACCACCATAACAACAGACAGCTTTTTCACAGCGCTTTCACTGGATAATAGACTTCTGCACCGCAGTATAACTCTACTTGGCACCATAAGTAAAATGGCACTTCCACCTGCAGCTAAAGTCACTTTAGTACACAAGCAATTCACCCCACTAGTGTTTAGATCTGGCAGTGCCATGCTGATGGTGTATGCGTCCATAAAGAAGAAGTCTGTCTGCATTTGCACCCAGGCGGACCTCTGTGCATGATATTGTGACTGAACCTGGGGTAATGGTCAGGGAGATTCCCTATCACCTATCTGAAACCAAATGAGCCGAAGTGGAGCTCGAGATCAAGCGTATGCTGGACCTAGGAGTAATTGAAGAGAGCTATAGTCTCTGGTCTAGTTCTATTGTCCTGGTCCCTAAACCGGATGGAAGTTGGCACATCTGCAACGACTTCCAATGGCTTAACCAAGTCCAGTCGATGATCTCCTTGGAACACTAGGGAAAGGCTCAATACTTAACCACTCTCGATATGACCAAAGGGTACTGGCAAATTCCTTTAATGGGGTCTGCAAAAGTAAAGACCACATTTAGTACTTCTAGTTGATACTGGCAGTGTTGTGTACTCCCATTTGGCTTGCAGGGGACCCCCACAACCTTCCAGCATCTAATGGACAAAGTGCTTAGACCCCCACAATGCTTATAGTGCTACCTACCTGGATGACATAGTCATCTATTCCAGCACATGGGAGGAACACCTATTGCAAGTGCAGACAGTGCTCAAAACAATAGCTTTAGCTGGTCTCCATATCATGCCACTTCGGCCTGTCAGAAGCCAAATATTTAGGCTACCTAGTAGGCAGGGGCACCTTCAGGCCACAGTGTTCAAAAGTCCAAATTATTCTTCATTGGCCCAGTCTGAAAACCA
Organism: Polypterus bichir lapradei; assembly: GCA_026402145.1. NCBI lineage: Eukaryota > Metazoa > Chordata > Cladistia > Polypteriformes > Polypteridae > Polypterus > Polypterus bichir. The sequence goes on along the minus strand of JANRMT010062791.1, from coordinate 109,267,758 downwards.
AATGGCAAGTCTCAGCCTTCCTACGGCTAGCGAATTACTACCGCTGGTTTGTTCCTCATTTCTGTAAGAGGGCGGCGCCTTTGATCAATTTAACACAGAAAAGGGCTCCCAATTCTGTGGTATGGAACGACAAGGTTGAGACTGCATTTCATGACCTTAAGCAACACCAGATTTTTTTGTCCCTTTACTTCTCCAGTGCCGGCTGTGTGTTTGTGCACAATTGACTGGGTCTTAGTGACCATTATATTTATAAATAATTGTAAATAAACGTGTGGTGGTTGAAGAACAACATGTCCGCCTGTCTGTGTCCGGGTCGGCTCCACACTATTTATCTATCTATCTATCTATCTATCTGTCTATCTATCTATCTATCTATCTCACTCTTGCTTTGTTTTTGTTTTTTAATCCATGCTCATGTGCGTAATTATGAACAGTACAGTATGTACCCAGAGAACTGAACATGTTTACTCTTGATTTGTTTGCTTTCAAATGAACTGTAAGACTTTAGGGAACAATCTCATTCTCCATAGTAACCGAACTTTGTTATATCCATATGCCATATGATGGTTATTTTAATTATCCAGGAAGGAGTAGTATAAATAAGCCTCATTCTTTGGCAATGTGTGACAGGATTATCTTAAATGAATCAAAAGCAGACATGAATGAAATTGCAATGAATTTTAAACAACTGGACCCAACGAGTCCTGAATTAGGTCTTTGCTATCCGAATATTAATGCATCATGCATTAAAGTAATTAGACCAAAGGACATTTCTTTATTTACTCAAGTTTTTGCAACAGTCGTCACTGTACTTACAGTCATTGGAATCTTCATTGTGATAGTCACAGTCTCTCATTTCAAGCAGCTTCACACACCTACGACCTTTCTTGTTCTGTCTTTGGCTGTGACGGATTTTCTGATTGGTTTATTTGTGATGCCTTTTGAGTTTTATGGGTCAATAGAATATTGCTGGTATTTTGGGGAAATATTTTGTCACTTCTATTTGAACTACAATACAATATTAGTTTTAGGTTCAGTTTTAAATTTAATGACAATATCAGTGGATCATTACATTGCTGTGTGTCATTCTTTTTTTACAGCAACAATATAACAAATTCTAAAGTGGGGCTGTGTATTTTACTTATCTGGTTTACAGCGTTTTTGTACACAATGGTATTTATTTATTTCAGTGGAGCCCTGGTATCATCACGTTTATGTCTCAGAACATGTAGATTGTTGCATTACCCAGAAATGTGGCTTGTACATTTCTTTGTAAACTTTGCTTTTCCTGTTATAGTCATGATATTTTTATACAGTAATCCCTCGCTATATCGCGCTTCGACTTTCGTGGCTTCACTCTATCGCGGATTTTATATGTAAGCATATCTAAATACAGTATATAATGCGTATTTTTCGCCGCTTCGTGGGTTTCTGCAGACAATGGGTCTTTTTACTTCTGGTACATGCTTCCTCAGTTGGTTTGCCCAGTTGAATTCGTACAAGGGACGCTATTGGCGGATAGCTGAGAAGCTACCCAATCAGAGCACGCAGTTAAGTTCCTGTGTGCTGATTGGCTTTCTGCCGTGTTAACCAGGAGGTTTTGTCTCGCACATTCAGCATCAACGTGTTTCGCTGTGTAAAGAGTTAACTTTTGTGCTCTTTTGTGTTTATCTTTGTGCATAGTCAAGCCCTTTGTTATGGCTCCAAAACGATCTGCTCCCGCTACTGCTTCAGGGCCTGTGCCCAAGCGCCAACGGAAGATGCTAACGATTGCCAAAAAGGTAAAAGTTTTGGATATGCTGAAGGAAGGGAACAGCTACACCGCTGTAGGACGCCATTACGGCATCAATGAGTCCACAATTCTTTTTATTTAAAAAGGATAAAAAGAATATAAGATCTGTGGCTGCAGTGTCCTTTAACCAGGGTGCAAAACGAGATGTAAGTGGACGTAATAAGGCGGTAGTCTGGGTGGAATCTGCTTTAGGGATTTGGATTGAAGACTGCCGGAAGAAGAACAACGGCGTAGCTACACAATCGCCTAAAGAGGCTCCTTTAGAAGACCTGTAATGCTCTCCTTTGTTGTGCAGTAAAATTAAACTCATTGTTATCAGATAAGTCGTTGTGACATTGTTGGTGAGTAACCATAATTAATTTTCTACATACAATACTTAGGACATGTACGTACATTTAGTGTCACTGTACACACATTTTACCGTATACAATTTTTCTTGCATTGTATGTATTTATTGGTAGTGGCCTGTCTATCGTAATGGCTGTAACATATGTAATATCGGAGACGCTTGATATCTTTAAAATAATATTTAGGTTTTACTGTATATAAACAGTGTGTTTACATGCATAATTTCAACAAATCTTACCTAATATCTAAGAGAATACAAAGGGTTTATGCTGTATAACTGTGCGGAAAATGTTTATAAGAGTGTGGGAGAGTTTATAAGGGCTTAAAATATATAAAAATAACCATATGAACATATGGTTTTTACTTCGCGGATTTTCTCCTTTCGTGGGGGGTTCTGGAATGCAACCCCCATGATCGAGGCGGGATCACTGTTCACAATAATGTTTTTAGTTGCAAGGAGTCATGCCAGAGCCATTAGTTCTGTAGTGGACCATGTGGCAAATACAGAAGGCAAAAAAGAAATCTGTCTAAGGCATCAGAGAGAAAAGCTGCTAAAACATTAGGGATAGTGGTTGCTCTCTTTATTATCTGTGTGTCACCTACCAATATCTTTACTATTATTTGCACAGGTGTCCCATACTTGCCTATGCCAATAATAATTATAAATGATATTAGTGAGGCATTGTTTTTGTTAAACATGTCAATTCTGGTGTAAACTCATATATCTATGCTTTATTTTACCCTTGGTTCTGGAAATCTGTGAACATGATTGTAACATTTAAAATATTTGAACCAGCATCTTCATTGTCTAATTTATTTCCTGAAAAGTAACAGTTAGGTACACAAATAAATCTATGAGGATGCATTTCATAACCAGCATGCCCAGATTTATTTACTGTGTTGACAGGTTTCAAAACCATGCAGATGAGATATTTTATCAAATATAATTGTGTTTATTAAGGTTGTACTTTTGCTTTTTAAATGCTATTGTAAGCAATATGGGTAATAGTTAACAAAATTTTGGATAGTGATTTTCACTCTTATTGTACTGAAGTAAGAATTTTTCAATTGAAAAATCAATGCAATAAACATAAAGAAACTGTTACAATCGTAGTAATAATGGGCCCTGTAGGTTATTAAAAATCATATTAAATATGTGGAGAGAGATCACTAAATAAGAGATAATATGATATAATACTTTCCAAATTGCTGCACATTGTTTTGATGTACTGTTCTTAATTATAGTGGAATACCTGCTTTATTGCATATCATGACTGGCAAAGCTATTACAAATATTAAATTTAATACTGACACTTACTTGAAGTTTGCTACTTTTAAAATCCAAACTTCATATTATTATTATTATTATTGACATTTTTGGTTTCCTAAAATACATTCATACCATTCATTCATACATTCAAACTCAAAAGGGTTACCAAAAGCCTACAATAAATATTTTGACATAGAGCAGCCAAACACTCTTTTAAAAAGAAAAACAATGTGAACAGCAGTTTTTGAAGAGAGTGCCACTGAAAAACAATGATTACTTTACTGATATTAAAAGAAGATTAATGGGAGACCAAAATGAAGATACACGAGTATGAACATTACTAAAAATGTAACCAAAATGCAGAAAACATGTTTTAGAGTGGCAGTGAAGAAGGGCAATGCCAAAGTGATGATTTTGCGTTAAATATGTGTACAAGCTGTGCTAGAAAATGAAGTACTAGGGTGTTGTACCGTGTTATTCATAATGGATGTACTGAGAAGTCAAGCAAAATGACACCTTTAATGGACTAACTAAAAAGATTACAATATGCAAGCTTTCAAGGTAACTCAAGCCCCTTCTTCAGGCAGATATAATCAGAGAATGAAGAAATACTTTACTGTGAAACCCAGTCTGGATGGTCCTTTTTAAGTGTGTATTCAGCATCCCAGTGTTTATATAGTAAGTGACCTTTAAAAATCATATTTTGTTTGCTGAAATTGCTCTGACATTTCTAAGATGGAATTTGGTATATTAGCTTATGTGCCTTTTATGTTCCAGAAAAAATGGTTTAACAAATGTAAAATACAGTACAGTATATACAAATAACATTTTTTACTTTCCTCTCCTTTTTCTGTATCTCTTCTGCGTTAACTTACTATATTATACAAAAAAAAAACACAAAGCTATATAGTTTCATAAGGGTTTTGAACAACAGGGTTCAACTTTTATTAATTGAAACTGAGATCAGCAAAATGTCCTAACAATAATACTACAATGTATGAAATAACTTCACAGCATATTTCTTAATATATATCTTAATTCAGTAAGAAAATTGTGTCAAAATGAAAAAACACATATCTCAACTGAAATACTGTGAATAGAAAATTATTTTACTCCATTGTGGCTTTTTGATGTGATGTGCCCTTGCAGCCAATATTTACAGTATGTCTCTGTGATCTGTAAAGTTTATTGTATTGTTTCTTATTTTACTCATATGAGCAGAAACCAAACACATTTAAGAAAAAACAGACAGACAGAAAAAGACATGTGTGAGAGAAGTTGGCTGAGGTGGGGAAACAAATTCCTGACAAGAAGATAAGAAACAAACAACTGGAAGATGGCACAGCAGGATAGTTGCCTTATTTGCTCTGTGGCCAAGAGCCCTGGTCTGCTAATTTAAGTTTTCTTTGTGTATAAATATCATGGGTAGGGATTTTTGTTGATTAAAGCAGGCCTTACCCCTTGTGTTGAAGTTTATTTCAAAGCCATGCAATTCAGTTGACAGAGGGAAACTGCCAGAGAAGATGAACAGAGGCATATGAGAGACACACAAGCTGGCTTTTTAAAAGTGACCACAATCTATTGAAGACATAAATGATGAGAACAGTTAATGGCATTATTTTACACTCCAGAAATAACATGGACAGCCCTAAGGCAGTTGCCAATATCTGACAAGAATTCTATACATATATAAAAATATGTGAATGTTTATAATGATGAGGATCCATCACAAAATTCAGAAGCTGTCGCCTGCTGTCGAACATTCCTGCTGGATGGGCATATACAGTAGTTCCCACCTGACGAACTGTCTGTGATGACTGTATTGTTCCTTGGCTTCTCTACATCATGGATATGTATGTATAAATGAATTATACATTGTAAGAAAACACAGGACAAGCCAAAAAGAGTTGGGGATCCACCCCATATATTGAGTAGAAAATAACTAGTCTATTTAGACTGATCTGAGTTCCAAAAACGGAGACTGACTGAAAGGGTTAACAGCAGACATTTATAACGAGGAAAGCAGGAAGGGTGTGTTCACAGGAAATATAATGGCATGAGGTCACCTGTGAGTGCCAGTAGTAAGGTCTTCAGTGGGGCCTGAAAGTGAGGTCAGGAACAGGAAGAAGTGATGGATTAGCTGGTCTTTTCCTTAGAAATTCTGTAGAAAGAGATGGCGTTACTCAGCGGCAACTCCTGGTCCAGCTTGTCAACACCCTAATTTGAACCATTTGACTGCCTCCCAAGCATACGTTTGACAACATTGTATTTTTTTGGGAATGGAAGTCATGTTTTAAAGCAAGTTAAATGCATATATCCCTTTTTGTATCATATTTCTCTCATCTGATTACTTCCGCCATGGTTAGGAAAGGGATGGATATTGGCTCTAGTCTGTTCTGTAGCAAGAAAAGACACATCCCAGGGGGAACAAGCAACCCCTGCTGGATACAGTCCTAAAATTTATTCATCAGTAATATTGCATATATTTCACATTGCAGTCCATCCATGTGTTTTTTAAACCCACTTAATCCTGTTTTGACATTATTAGGAGGAACAATACTCTGTAATAAGAAAATTATGTTGATCTCTTTTCTGAAACTAATTAGGAATTCACATGTTCATTGGTGATGATTTCTTCCTTTTCTGTCTACTGAAGGATGCTGAAACTACATCACCTTCCATTAACTTGTAGCTTCCTTGCCTGCATGCACTGACCAGTCCTCATCTTCAAGGTGTACAATAAATATACTGAAAAAAAAAGTTTTTTTAGGATAGTAGCCTGTCATTTTCCTAACTTCTACATGGTCCTCCATAGAAAATGACTCTGACTAATAACCTTCATACTATTCTGCCTTCTCTTTCCCTTGATTTTGTTTTCCACACTTGGGTGTATTTCAGTTATCTGTAGGTAAGTTATAACATCTGGCTATTATTAAGTTACTGTATTAATTGGACTGATACTCTGTGGCTCCTGGCTCCTTATTCCCTCTGGTAAAACCTATAGCTGAACTGACACAGGAGTCAAAATGGAGGTGGTTATTGACATTGTCATATAGTAAATGGAGATTAGTTTACCTTCATTTTATAGCAACAAAGGTTATGTGCTAATAGTTTGAATGTTGCAAAACCAAGTAGAGGCTCCTTCTCTTAGTCTGTATTCAGATTGACTTTATTTTATGATTGTTTACTTGTGGTGATGGATATACTTTTGTAATTGAGTGGAGGCCATTGAGTAGATACAGTTATAGTGGTTCCATTCTTATTGAAGTATATGTATTGAAGGTTATAAATTAAAGGAAACTTGTACATTGTGTTTAGCACCTGTACAGTTCATTTTGACCATTAAAACAAAATGGACCAAGATACAAGCAGGAACTGACCATTTGTTTTACTACTAGCATTAATTTAAAAAAGGATACCCCAAAAAATCTACAGGCCTAACACCTTATGACATATTAATAGGAGAACCAATGCAACAGACGACATCTTCTCCTCCCCTAAACAATCCTCACGCACTTTCAACAATTACAGAAGAAATGTTGCAGTACAATTAATAAGCAGACTTCTTAAGTCTTTATACCTGCAGGTGGAGGCTGCTATTCTTAGCCCATTAAGGTAACAACACATGAATATGAACCCAGAGATTGTGCTAAATAAACAATTTTAAGCAAAAGAATTGCCAGTCCCCAATGTGGAATGGGCCGTTATCAGGCACTCCTAACCGTACGAAAGCACTGAAACTTGATAAAGCCATTAAACAATTGATAGCTGGAGCTCTATTTATTGCAACACATTCAAGTTCCAGTTAAAGAGGTCATGGATGCAAAAACAAACAAGCCAAGTAACACTTCATGGTGTTATGTCCTGGTAACCTGTGACATCAGAGAGAAAAAGTAAATGTAAACCTGTGATAAAAAGATGCTTTCAGTCTCTGAATTAAAGAAGTCATCTGTCCACATTGGATGAAGCGTTTTTTATCCTTTACTTTGGGGTATTGGACCTCAAGGGCTGAATATTATACAATTTTGAATCTCCAACTATATAAGAAGATTCACCACAACTTCAGTAAGTCCTCTTCATACAAATGAGTTCCATTCTGAGAGTGTGCTCACAAGTCCATTTTGTTTAGCAAAGTCCACAAGTCCAGCAAAGTTAACCTAGTCACCCAGCGAACACAATGAAACCCCCAACCCTCAAGTCCTATAGAAAACATAAACATGTACAGCTATGTGTACACAATGAAATGCTTTTAAAAGTTAATATTTTTATTTTGTTACAGATTTATTGTGTATTTTAACAATAAACAACAGAAAGTTAATTTTTGTTTCCATTGTTGTCTGTCAGCTAATATCGCTATTTACACTATCAGGTAGTCTACGTATGCAGACCTAACCTACCCTATCCTCACAGGTGGCACAGTGGTAGTGCAGTAAAGAGATTGTGGGTTTGCTTCCCGGGTGCTCCCTATGTAGAGAGCGCTTTGAGTAGTGAGAAAAACACTATATAAATGTAAAGAATTATTATTATTATTATTATTACCCCTCCTCAAATCCTATTGAAAACATATTTGTACTGTATTGTATAAAAGAAAGTACTTTTAAATGTTAATATTATTTTTTTTATACAGTTCTAGTGCATTTTATCAGCAAACAACTGAAATGTATTTTTTATTTCCATCAGCTGATCTCAGTACAGTCGACTCACTTACCGCTAGCGAATGAGCCTACGTGATTGCCTTCAAATCCATTTCCAGTTGCCACACACAAAGTGAGCAATTGGATGGTATTATCACTCGACATCTACTGCCCATCACTTAATATTGATGCCCAGTAAGTGCTGGCGATGAAGATTCATGGAAGGTTTTGAAGTAAGACAAAAAAAATTACAAAAAAGTACTTCCGTTGCTAACTCCAGTTTGAGTGTATCAAAATAAAAGCCCTTGTTAAGCCTGTGGTACTCCTGATGGGATGCTCATATCTGAAGATAATACATTAGAATCAATTAGAACAAGTCAATATGTACCTATTTTTAATCGTAAGTATTGTTTTTAATTACTGGAGATAATAAGTGATTTTATTTTAGTTTGGATTGAATTTGTATAATAATAGTGTAATAGTAATAGTGATAGCACAGCAGTAAGGAGTATAGAAAATGTGATTAGCATAATCATATGGCTAGCACCTAGTGAAGAATTAATGTATAAAAATAAATATTTCTACAATGACCTCATACTATAGGCTAGTGCTGGGCGATATTGACAAAATTCAATATCATGATATTTACTCAATATATCATGATATTATGATATTTGACTATATGTTGTGATGTGTGGGTCACAGACTTGCACAAAAGAGAGAAATAGGTGAGTCCATGTTCCAGCTTTATTGGTGTGAAGATATGAACATTCTGAAAGCATTTATTCAAACAGCAGCTGTCACTCAAACATGTGCAGAATACAAGCAGTGATGATGATGTCATCCTGCCTTCACTCCCTTCTAAGATTTAGCCTTTCTGCACAAGCAAGGAGTACACGGCCAGATCAGCAGCCAGCTTTAAATGTTTCCCGCATTAACCAGCAGGCAACAGATATGTTACATGATGAATTTGCAGTTGGCAATCCCTGCCAGCAGTAACAGCATTTCAGAGCAGTTGGGGGGATGTTGGGGTTGCAAAAATCTCACAGTTAAAAAAGATAATAATACTGTGCCTGTCAAAAAGGTGTATTGCAACCTATATACAGTATTTCAAAATTTAACCAGACAAAAAACTACTTCCAAAAAGAGAATTTGCTTTTATTTACATTATGTACAGTATTATTAACTATTCTTTTAAAACAATCTTAATAATATTTGGAGATATTGTAATAAAAGCATTCACCAAATGACATTATAATTAACTTTTACTGGACACTGTATGTTGTATAAAAACTGCAAAACAGTACAAAAAAATAACCACCAAAAAGTCTTCTCTGAAATAGATAAATACTTAAGTTCTGCTTGTAGTGCAGACATAGAAATTGTGTGTGTTTATTAACTCAGTATTCTGAGAACTATCTTGAGCGATGCTCTATGCCAAGTAACAATGATTCCACCTGAGCTAAAATGCCCTTTCAGATGGGGCAGGAATATTTAAGTATTTCTTTGTAAGGTAAACTGGTTATATTGGCTTTCCACAATTGTAGAAAATCACAATTTGCATCTGCTACAGTTTTGCGGTTCTTCCACAGTTGCATGTCTGCTGGCAAGACCAAATTCAGGGATTTTGGAGCCTTCTTAACCCCTGCTAAACATTGAACTCTCAGGAAACACTAATATATACCCTACATATATACAGTACGTACCGTACATACATACATACAGAATTTATAAATCAAGCCACAAATAACCTAAGCGGTGAAAATGTTTTGAATACCTCTTCCATGAACACTATACATTTCTAAACTAATTTGTAATATTTTCTACAAAACATAACCTGACAGCAAAGATCCAACGGGCCACTACAGAACCACAAATGGGCAAAACAGTGGTTTGTCAGCGGCCGCAACCAATGGGCCGCTGTAATTTTGCACATCACTTTTGAATTGCCCCTTGGTGTCAGAAGAACATTTTCTGACAGAAACCTGCCCTTCAGCTGCTATATGCCTTCTCATTTTATCTTAAAATTAAATATTGTTATTGCCAGTTCATTAATTGACCACCACTTATATAGGGAAAGGTTTCAGACTATAACACACTTAGTAATAGTCTTGATATTTTTATTAGAGCAAAGAATATGCAACAACAATAATAAAACCAATAATAACAATAATAATGAAGAAAATAATATATTGTACACTTTTATGCATATTGTTTTCTACAATCCTCTCCTTTCACAAGCAAAACCACCTGTGCAAAGATAGCAAAAAGAAAAAAAAGATAGTTAATGTGGGATAGATAGATACTTTATTAATCCCAAGGGGAAATTCACATACTCCAGCAGCAGCATACTGATAAAAAACAATATTAAATTAAAGTAGTAAATACAGTAAAAAGAACTGTAAAAAGAAGGATAGTAAAAGAACAAGGACCAAATAAAGCAGCATTTAGTGTAAACACAATTGAAGCCTAACCTTGCAAATGTTTTTCTGCATTCATTCGGCCCCCTATCTCTGTCAGAGGCACCTTCCAGAAAATGAGTTGCCTCCCACTGTAGTTCCTCTTTATTAGTTTCCGTTGTGGTGGGATTTCTCCTGATCACTGTAGAATCACCTTCTTGGTGATGAGGTCCATAAAGCACAACTTAAACCTGAAAAACAAAATGAAATACGGAAAGGACAAATGCTTACTATATTCCAATATATTCTATATTCCAATCTGTTCATTAAATACTGATATGTAATTTGTTGGAAAAACAACATAGTCGAGCAGTAGGCTTCACTGAACTGACTGATTCCCAAATCATTAAAATGATCCTTGAAAACAGGTACTGCATGTTTTTAAAACGGCTGTCCTGTCAGTGGGACTGTACGTTTGTTTCAGTCCTGTAAAAAAGTGTAATACAAATATCTTGATCTAACATGAACAAAATGTTTACAGAACACAGACAGTGTCCTGAGTAAAGGCAAAATACTTTCAGTGTAAGGAGTGCCATGCCTATGGTTGAACAGGTGGAACACTACTGAAAGCAAGGTTACCAAAATGCATACATTGTATTTCCATAGGGATAACACCATGTTTGTCCTGAGAATAGTCACATCAGTTGCAAAGGTACAGCCATTTTTTTTAATTGAGAAAATTGTTAAAATGACAAGTTACCAGGTTTTGTGATGTTTTCTATATTATGCACTGCTCAGGTTAAGAAAAAAAAAACAAATAGAGATTGAACATATCTCATGTTAACCATTCAGTACTTAATAGGTAAAACTGAAAAGATATCTTTTGTTAAATCTTGGAGGCTGCTGGCAGAGTGCCATCATCTTCATAACTTGATGAAAGTGGCGCATTGAACTTCTGATTTGGTCTAAAATAAGATTTTCTGGTTAGCATAAAACAATATATCACAGATGACCAGTTGATATGATTTTTTTGTGAAAGTTTATCTCAAATTCTCTTTTCCTTGTGTTTTCTCAATCTGTGCCCAAGGTGAATCCGTTTTCTGACTAAAACAAGTAGTCATGAGCTTTCTCATGTGAAGCTGAAAAACAACACCAAAAATGGATTTTTTAACTGTGGATCCTACCAAAATTGGCAACAATTGCACTATGTTAAGCAGTACTTACCCAGATTGTTGATGTGCAGATGTAAATTGCTATCTCTGTTGTGTAGATAGCTAGGCAATAATAACTGAAAAAGATATCCTTAAGATTGCTTATTATTTCTTCCACTAAGAATGTACCTTAATTCTTTAATTAAGTTGCTTCCATTTGATGACACTTGCCTTTGCCTCCAAGCCCACTGGTGCTTCTGCTTGCAAAGGAAGAGCTTCTTTTATGCTTCTACAGGTAAAGAAGAGTTATTAATCATGCCTTATAGTGCCAGGGTTTGCAAGAGTTTTGAAAGTTCTCCGCATGTATTTATGCATTGATTGTTATTTGTACAAAGTAAATGAAACTCTTACGTGCCTCATTGATTATTCTTTGTCTTAATTCTTTTAAAAAAATGTGCTGTTAGCATTCAGTGAGTGAGTCTCCTTGAAGTACTATAAACAATAGCAGCGCTTTCACCTGCAATTAGTTATTTGAAGTTTCAAACTTTGGTGCCAACAGCCTATAACTGAATTAGACCTTTTATGACACAAGCTTCTGAAATATTTGGTTGGCATTTCCAGGTTTAAAGCTGCTGCTTTCAGACTGTCAGTAGAAAATTTTGCTTCTCAGTCAAAATGCCTGATTTCCAGAAGTGTTGTCTCCAAAGAACTAACCTCCTTAGTGTGGCATTTTATTCCAAAAAAGCACGTAAAAGGCATTTTTTGCCATGAAAAATAATTTTTTTATTAAATCTCAAAAGTATATTAATAATACAAATAATAATAGTAATGAAGAATAAAAATAATAATGCGAAATTAACAATAATAACAAAGATAAGTAATAATAATACTACTACAATTTTGTTCTGGGACCAGTACCATTGCTGCTCAGGTTTAAATACAAGTCCTTTCAATATCAATAAGCCTAAAAGACCCAGATATCATCAGCAGTTACTGGTTCCCATCTTTTTGAATGAGAAAACTGCTTAGGTGTACGGCTATTTGCCAGACCTAGTTCAGCATAACAATTCGTCTCCACAACAATTCTGTTATTCACATAATCAACCAGGAATAACTTAAGGTAAATGAGTGGATCTTGGCTGTCAAATGTCCAATTTTATTCCTGGCTGCCCCACAAAATCAAAACAAGGTGGTGCTTGTTTATTTGAAACAGGGTCAACATACAGCCAGACATGAGGGTCACTTTTGAATTCTTCAGAATCACTTTCAGGCTAACTGACCGTTTCAGTTTCACCACCTGAGGACAGATTCACTTCCTCATCACTGCTGATGAGAAACTCCTCAACATCACTGCTTGTATCATTAGCAAGAGTGTGGGCTGCTGAAAAACGTTTCTTACGAGATGCAGTTATCATGGAGGGTGTTACTGATCACATTTACATGTGGGAGGAGAAGACACACCGACTTCTTTTCCCATTTGATGCTCAGACGTAACGCTTATGTAAGACCTGCCTATCATGTTGTCTGAGTAATGTTCTCTTCAGGTATGGGCAAGCCAAGATTGTGTCCCACATTATGCAGCACGCTACATGCTTGCATAATGCGACAAACTTTCTGTGCTCTATAGAGTAGCACATTAATAGAGTGGAAATGCTTTCTATTTACATAAGAAAATCTGTTCACTGAAGGCGCCTTTATAGTGCAGTGTCGGCACCAAGCAACACAATGGATCGATTCTCTACTCTACATGGCACTTTGCGGTGACTTGCTATCCTTAAAAGGACTTATCCAGCACCGTTGCAATAGCAATGTGCATGCAGTTGACCATTCTGATTACATTTGAAAAACTGGACGTTACTGTGACTTGCACTTTCATGTTTGCAAGTTCAAACACAGTGTAAGAAACTATCTATCTGGATGACAAGTGGATAAAACCATCCTATACAGCTGGCATGGCGCCACTCAGTGATGTTTGAAATACACAATTGGTCAGCAAGATCACGCTGAAAAGCTCCTGTGGGCTAAAATCCCGTGGGGTGACAGAATTTTCAAAGGAGCAGGTAGAGCACAATTTCTCAAAATCTGTCTTTGTAAAGCCGGCGCCAGTTCAGCTCACAGTTCCAGGAGGATAGAAATTGACTTAGAGGCCATCTCTAAATACACACTCTTTTCTAATTCTTCCATTTGCAATGTCTTCTAACAATGCTAAAGCAGCTATGGTAATTGGAATAGTTTAGGCTCTCCGTGCACCATTATATTGGTACAGAATGAATTCATCAAGTAAATTAAATTTGTAAATTACATGCAATTAATTTCGGTGTATTTGATAAATCCCATGTCATTGATGTCAATCTGAAAAAAGGGAGAGCACACAGAAACAGTAGCACTGCTTTAATGCTGGGCACCACCAGTTTGCAAAACCAAACAGAAACGTGTGATTGTAAGGTGAGGGGCTGCCATGAAAATGTGTGTGGCTTTATGCCAAATTTAGTTTGTATACTTCTCAAAGTGTGCATGGAAATGGGCATATGCAACATTTTTGTGTGTACGCACCATTTATGTACATGAGGCCCCCTATCTGTAGAAAAAATATTTATACAGGTTTGCCCAAAGGGTGGTGTGGGACTTGATTTTTCAGCCTATGTTAACTATTTACTCCAAATTGCACAGCCACCACTTTACAGAAGGGGAGGCAACAAGGACTGAAATTCCATCTTTAAAGCTGATTTCAGATTAGGGTACAACTTTTGATATCAAACTACTATTCTTTGAGGATACAAAAAATGATCATAATTATGATTCTAGATGGTTGAGGGACTTGCTCATAACAGCAGTTGGTATTCTTTTTAGGGATATCTCTATGTCAGATGATTAAACATACTTAATGTAATCCCCTTTTAAACCAAGACATAGGATGAACCTGGTGACTTTTATTATGATGTTAAAAACCTAGATTAGTTAGTTATTCTGAAGAGGAAAACCTGAATATTTGTAAGGGAAAATTCCCCCTGATGATTAACAAAGTATATCAAAAATAAAACAAAATACTGTATAAATCTGTAAAGTACTTGAAGCTGTGCCTATCTGATTAACTGTCATTCTGAATCATTGGAGACAGACCTTTAGATAAAATCAAGAGACAGAGGTGTTTTATGGTGTGGGTCTATGTATACCATATTTCCCACACAAACCCACTGAGAGAATTTCTGTGTTGTATAATAACATATGTATCTCAAGTGGGCAATTAGACACAACACACATATTTTGCACATCATGTATTTCCCTTGAGTAATTAGACACCACACACATTTTTCTCATCTGCCACAATAGAATTATGATAAAATGAAGGAAAACGTAGTAGTTTTACATCTTTGCTTTCTTATAAATTCTGCACTTTTTCACAGGTTAACTTAAATCAAAAAGCAGTAGTGAATGAAAATATAATATATTTAAAGAAATGGATTTTGTGGACATCCATCAAGGTTATTGTTATCCTGATAATAATTCGTCATGCTTAAAAACAATCAGAAAGAAGGAAATTTATTTATTTTTTTATGTTTTTGCAGCAGTTGTCATTGTACTCACTGTGTTTGGAAACCTCTTGGTGATCATTTCGGTCTCTCATTTCAAGCAGCTTCACACACCAACGAATCTACTTGTTCTTTCACTGGCTGTGGTGGATTTTCTAATTGGTTTGTTTGTGATTCCTTTTGAGTTTTCTGAAGCAATAGAAGAGTGTTGGTATTTTGGGGAAACAATTTGCCCATTTTATATAAACTACAGTTCAATTTTAGTTTTAGTATCTGTTCTAAATTTGATGACCATATCTGTTGATCGCTACATTGCTGTGTGTCATCCATTCTTTTACAGCACTGAAATAACAAATGCAAGAATGGGCTTGTGTATTATACTCATCTGGCTTGTAGCACTGGTTTACACAGTGATATTTACCTATTTCACTGGTGGAGAGATAGTAGCAGATAATTGTGTAGGAATGTGCAGACTTTTTCATTATCAAGAATGGTGGATTGTACATTTTATTGCTAACTTTGCCTTGCCCGTTTCAGTCATGATATTTTTATATGGTGTAATATTTCTAGTGGTAAGGAGTCATGCAAGAGCCATCAGGTCAGTAGTACAAAATGTGGCAGAGGCAGAAAGCCAAAAAAGAACTTTGTCCAAATCATCAGAGAGAAAAGCTGCTAAAACATTAGGTATAGTAGTGGTCATCTTTATTATATTTGTGTCGCCGTCTTATCTACTGAATTTCCTTGCGTTAAGTTTGTCAGCTTCAAACAAATTACTTACGGAATTGAGTGATTCGTTTTTTTTGTTAAGCAATATGAACTCCGGTGTGAATCCATACATTTATGCATTCTTTTACTCCTGGTTCAGACAAGCTGTGAAAATGATTCTGACATTTAAAATAACTTCTCCAGCATCTTCACTTTCTAATTTTTTCACAGAAAAATAATATTTATAATGTAGAGAATAAATTCAAATATTTAGGCTAATATTTGGAAGCATGTTTGGTAATTATTTAAAGCCCTAATTGTCCTTCTTGTAAAGAAAACTGACGGTTTGAAAGACGCTGCCTGAGATGTTTTCTCATACATAGTCAAAGTGATATTATTTTGCAAAGCATTTTTAATTTTCTTAACATTCCACTCAGAATGCATGTAGTATATCAAAGACAATACTATGATGATAAAAGGCAAAAACTGGTTCTTGAGTTTCTAAGTTACTGAAATAAGAACCTCAAAATAAACTCCTAGTAAAATGAAAATATACTTTCTTAGCTATTAAACAATATTATAATGGAAGCGCTAATGTAATAAAAATATGTAAAATATCTGATAATATGAATGGACAATTGTGCATTTAAGCTAAAGCTAAATTATAGTTTCCTACTTTGTTATGCATAGTACTCTAAAAAGTCATTAGATTGTAATTGACTTATACCAGACTAGATTTATCATACATACACTATGATTATGAGAGATGGTAGCAATACCTTTATTTATAAAAGCAGACACAAAGGCTTTAGCTAGATCACAAAGCAATAAGAAAAACAACATCTCAAATATTGTTCCAGTTGTGTGTATAAATAAATGTTGTTGAGTATCTGATATTGATGCCTGTATTTCTTATTTCAAATGACAATTAAAAATAAAACAACATATTGCAATTAGTCAATGTGCTTAATTAGAGAACTAATATATTTCATTACGTGTTTCTGTTAATGTTTTTCATCACATATATTACAGACCTTTGCACCCCAGTTTTGTGAAATGCTACCTGTCTAGCAGAATGGATCTTTCTATAAAAATAGAGGGAAAAGTAATGAAAATTAAAGAAGGAAAAATGCAAATGTTTGTCTGTATAGTAGCATCTAACTGGTACATGCTATATGCTCTGACATGTTTGCTGTGAGTGTGATGTAAGACATAAAGTACATATACAGTAAATAAATGTTTTATTTCCTTCTTTGTTGGAACTCATGGCATATGTGTTTTGTGATTACTGCTTGAAGAAACTGAAACATCTTTAAAAATGCCTCGTATTTCACTGTGCTATTCCCTTTTTCAAAATAGAGTTATGTATTTCAGTACTACTTTAGCTAATGAACAGTTTTCTTAAACATTCTTTCTTTTTTATTCTATTAATTTGCTGAGTGGTAAATTTTATGAAAGTGGCTTTAATTTTTTTTGCTGAAATTGTAATCTTACAAGTTAACCAGACCTAAAGAAAACTCAGGCAATAACACAATAAGCAGCTTTCTGCATTTAAAATGTTTACTCCTTAAAGTGGAAAGCATTAGAAATAAAATGCACAAACTAGAGACAACAGTATTGACTTGGGACTTTGATATTGTCAGAATTACAGGGCCATGGCTAAAATTATTGGCTATGCATGAGAGATAGACAAGGAAGGAAAGCAAGAGGTGTAGCACTATATGCGAAAAACAATATTCAGGCTCATATGTTCAAAATGGAAGAAAGGAACATGTCAGGATCACAGTGGGTTAATCTAGTAAGGAAGAAAGCCATCAATTTGGATATTGGAGTTGCTTCAGGTCGCTAGATTCAGATATTTTGGGAAAAAGCATATTATTTAATCAAACAAAACATATGCACAAAAAAGAGGTCATAATGAACATGGGTGTTTTTAACCATTTCAACCTGGGCACCAATGTGTTGGAGAGGCATATGAGAGGTATAGGCAGGCAGTGTGTTGTAGTGTTTAAGGCTTTAGACTTCAAACCATGAGGTGGTAGGTTCAAATCTCGTTGCTGACACTGCGTGATCATGAGCAAGGCACTTGACCTAACTGTGCTCCTATTGGAAATCCAAAAGAAATGTAACCAATTGTATCATACATGTTGTAAGTTGCCTTGGATAAAGGTGTCAGCCAAATAAGTAAATGTAACATTTAATGCATATGAGTAGGTTTGTTGAAGATTGTTTAAACTAGGGAATGGGGGCAAGGAGTTTAGAATTGTACACAGAAGAACAAACAATGGTGTAAAAACAAATGTGCATAGTAATGTAAATTGTAGCCTAAAGGTTAAGTGCAAAAATAAAATAAGTAATACATTAAAAACAGCTTTCCTTAATGCAAGAAGTATCAAAATTAAAATAAGTGTTCAAGTGCCATAATATTATACAACTCCCTGTGTTTTAGAAGAGAACAAATGCAAAGATTAAAACAGTTAAGTATATCTTTGGTAGGGCAAATTTTGATCAGATGTGCAAAGATTATTAATTAACCTTTTAAGTGTCCTTATAAAAAGGAATTAGGAGTTGTAGTGGACTTCTCACTATTAACTTCCCAACAGTGTTCAGAAGCCATTAAAAAGGCTGACAGAATGTTAGGTTATATAGCACAATGTGTAGAGTACAAGTCCCAGGAGGTTATGCTCAAGCCTTTTAACACACTGGTCAGACCTCACCTGAAATACTGTGTGTTGTGTTTGTCTCCAGGCTACTAAAAAGACATAGCAGCTCTGGAAGAAATCAAGAGAAGAGCGACTAGGCTGATTCTAGGGCTGCAGGAGATCAGTTATGATTAAAATTTATAGGAGCTGAACCCTTTCAGTTTAAACAAAACAAGTTTGACATGCTTAAGGTGTTATACAGAGCATGTTGCCTAGGGTGACAGGCATTTTTTTAAACAATACGGACCTTCAAACACTTGTATTTAATACAACTGTGTGATTGTTTTATATTATTTACACATATTAGTGATGCTTGCTCTTAAACTCTGACAAGCTAAATATTATCTTTCAAATCCCAGGATGCATTCAGCTTCTGTACGTTTCTTTGTTTCCTTTTGGTGCATGTTTGTAGTTTTAGTTTTGTTTTCATGGGTGCTGACTTGTTATAAATGAGGTGTTAGTGTTACAACAAAGACAATAATCCAAAAATAAACAATAAAATAATCATAATAATACTTAAACTAGCATAGATATGGTAAAGTAAAATTAAGCTATAAAAATAGCAACAGGATTGCAGCTCTTCAACACATTGCTGAATTCTGATTTGAATCAAATTTTAATCATCTCCCAAATGAACTTACATTAAAACTTGTGTTAAAACATGGCAAATATTGTTCTTAGTTGTTCACCACCATCAATGAGATTTGCTCCTGGCATGCTAAGTTCTGTTAATGGAAAAAACTCTCTTGACTTCCGACAATGATTGTATAGTTGTATCTCATTATTTGCATATGTGAGGGTACAGTAAATAGGAACTATGGGTAAATTGCTAAAGACAGTATACTTTGATATATTTTATTATTAAATTAACTTTGTCAATTTGCATCAATGTTGTTGAAATATATTTGCTAGGGAGCTGTTATGATACAATTATAACTAGGTTGGTCACCATTGTTGTAAGGTACCTGTTTAGTTTAAATAGAGACCGGAAAAACTGTTAAAAGACATTAAGTGATGATTTGATTATATGAAACAAAATGTATGTTCTTTACAGAAGCATTAAATAAACATGAATAATAAAACAATACAGACACACATAATATATACAAAGATAAAGCCTGCTAATATGGCCCTCTTCCTATGTGTTTTCTGAAATGTCACCCCTCATGAGCATATTTTTCTGAAACTCATTTTTAAACAGACATTACAATAAGTAATCAAATGTCACCCTTGACATTCTAAAATTGTAAAT
Source organism: Polypterus bichir lapradei (assembly GCA_026402145.1). Classification (NCBI taxonomy): domain Eukaryota; kingdom Metazoa; phylum Chordata; class Cladistia; order Polypteriformes; family Polypteridae; genus Polypterus; species Polypterus bichir. The sequence continues at coordinate 109,247,975 of JANRMT010062791.1, read as the reverse complement.
GATGTGTTTTTAGCCAAACCCTTCATATTTTGTTCCCTCTAGTCTTTGATCCTTTCTCTCATGTTTCTTTGTACAGTCTAGCAGTGATGATTCCACCCAAAGCAAAAAGGGTGATGTGGCGACATTTACAGCTTCACAGAAGGAAGCAAAAATGCTAGAGCCAGCCCTGAATGGCACCCAAATAATTATGATTTAGAGGAATAATGAACACTAAAGACATCAAAAAAACATTTGAAATGTCAAAGAAGAAACTGAAACAAATTGCTAATAAACAAAATAAACAACAAACAGTTTTTTGAGCATTACTCTAGTAAAAAAGATGATTAAAAACAATTTAAGAACCCTCAGGGACACAAAGGGAGAAATTTGCCTAAAACACTTAACACGTTGAACACTAAAATAACCCCTGGACTGATGGAATTTTACCAATTGTATTGACAGAAATAAAAGATGTTATTTATAAACCTTAGTTTGACATATTTTGAGCAGTCACTTAAGAAAGGAAAAGTATTGGAGGACTGGAAAGTTGTCTTTCAATCTTCAAGAAGGGTGACAAAATGGATCCGGGTAATTACAGACCAATGAGTCTTAACTTCTGTACCAAATAACATTCATGCAACATTATAAAAACTTTGTTAAGAAATGAAAAGTATTCCATATGACAATGATAGATTAAAAAACAGCCAGCACAGGTTTATGTGCGGAATATTATGTGAGATAATGCTCTGCACTTTCATTCTGGATTTAGGATGAGAAACCCATAATAGCCAGAACTTATCCTTCACAGGGATATCAGATTATAGTGACATCAATACCATACTACATTAACTGGTTTTGTCTTTAAAATAACAACTAATAGTTCTCAGAATCAAACTAGTAGTACTTACAGTTGAGGTGAGCTTTCCTTTTTTTCTTTCCTGGTTGGTTTTCTTCATACATGGGAAGAATATTCAGTATGTTTTCTCTCTTTGTACAGGATCTCGTCTCATTCTTTACATTTGGTTACACCTACTGGTTGTGGGAGGTACTGCAGTTTCTAATTGAGGGATTTACATACACAGTGTCACGGTGGCGCAGTGCCCCACAGTTTGGAGACCCGGATTCCGGGTCCTCCCTGTGTGAAGTTTGCATGTTCTCCCCGTGACTGCGTGGGTTTCCTCTGGGTGCTCCGGTTTTCTCCCACAATCCAAAGACATGCAGGTTAGGTGCATTGGCGATTCTAAATTGTCCCTAGTGTGTGCTTGGTGGGTGGCTGTGTGTGTGTGTGTGCGCGCCCTGTGGTGAGCTGGCGCCCTGCCCAGGGTTTGTTTCCTGCCTTGCGCCCTGTGTTGGCTGGGATTGGCTCCAGCAGACCCCTGTGACACTGTAGTTAGGATATAGCGGTTTGGATAATGGATGGATGGACATACACAGTGTTGTTTTTGCACATTTATAAGTGTCTGTGCCTAAGATTTCTCAACCACTGATCTGCCAGAGTATGAATATAGATGTTGTGCCAGGGTTACAAAGCTTGGGACATTAACAAGCATGTACACTTCATGGCAACGGTATTCCCTGATGGCAGTGCCCTCTTTCAACAATATTAGTGCATCCTAGCACACTGCAACAATTACTTAGGAATGGTATGAGGAATATGCCAGAGTTCAGGTTGTTGACGTGGCCTCCAAATTTACCAGATTTCAATCTGATTGAGCATCTGTGAGATGTTCTGGAAAAACAAGTCTTATCCTTAGTGGCCTTACCTGCCATGTTACAGGACTTAAAGGAACTTCTTCTAAGGTCTTAGTGCCAGATTCTACAGGACACTTTCAGAGGTCCAAGCCTTGATATGTCAGAGCTGTTCTAGGCAGCATGAGGGGGACCTACACAATATTAAGTTATTTTAATGTTGTAGCTGATCAGTGTATGATTGGATTAAATGAGAAAAACATCTCAAAAATTGTGGCTGGCCAAAAGTGGGCGTCTTTGATACAGTTCAGTAGAAATTCCTGGGGGACTACAACAGAAAAGGAGGGGAATGACATAGATAAAATAATGTATGATAGGTGAAAGAAGTGTGTGGGTAAGAGGGAAACAGAGAAAAAGCAAAAGTTAAGAAGAGCAACAAATGCGTAAAGCATGCCACAAAATGGAATACAATTTAAATAATAGTTAATAATATTGTCTCAGGTAGAGATATTCAATCAATAAAAAACCTTTGGATTCAGAGAATGAGAGACTGCCACATACCTCTCCCTTTCATAACTGAATGGACTGAGTGAAAAAAATCACCCAATCTGTGATAAGTACACTTCTCTCAAACGCATTACCTTGAACTCCTTCTTGCTACAATGGAGGGTGATGCTACTCAAGCATAAGAAATCATTACAAAAATATAAGTTAATGACTTCCTTGATTATGGTTGGTTGCAGGGACTTTTCAAGGTCATCCTGGCCAGAGAGGCAGAGGTAGGGGACATCTGAGAAGCAACGTCCAGTGTGGAAGGATTGGAAACTGTGGTGTAGGTTTAATCATGCTGGCTATGAGCACTGGCATCACACTTGCCCTCAAAACTAGCAAAATGAGCAGGGTGATAATGAATGGACAGGAAGTAAACTGACTGTGGGCAGAACCGCCATAATCCGGTCAGCCACAAGTTGTGTTTTTTTAGTAATCTGCTACAAAATAACCTCTGAGGTGCAGCTCCAAGTCACAGGCAAGAGGACATCATTTCTGGTTGATACTGTGGCCACTTGATCTCCTGAGAAAACTACTTAATTTCCTAGTGTGACAAATTCTGGCAGATCTGCCTGGATAGTGGGTGTAGAAGAACAGCCCATGTAAGTCCCTTATAATTCTTCTGTACAACTTTCACTTAGTTTCTATTGGTAAGATCTCACTTGAATGTTACTTTATAATCTTGATAAGAATGCCGTTGAATTTTCTAGGACACAATTTACTTTGTAAACTAGGAGTGCAGCTAACATACAGACTCACTACCCTGCAGAAGCCATTTACTTAAATTCCTTTGTGCCACATGTCACTTTTACTTTAGAAACCGGTACATCTGCTAAAGAGATGAATCTAATGAAACCATGTACCTGGGTAAGTTCATTCAATATAACTGCATTATAACTGCATTCAATGCCTGAAAGTCCTCATCCACCATAATTTGAATATAAGCTAAACTTTATCCGCTTCTAAAAAAGTTCAATTTGATGAACCACTTCTTTTTTTTTTTGGATCTCTTGTTGAATTTATTAAAAACATATAACATTCCATTCAATCAAACTTAACAAAACAAAATTCAAATCAACATACAGCCATGAAAAAGACATAAAGGCCAACAGCCGGAGCAAAACCGTTCAGAGTAGTAAAGAGAGAAAGGAGTCTTTTCCCTCAATATAAATGCTTATTTTAAAATATTATTGATTAATTTCTGCCAGATTTAAAAAAACGTTTTGAACAAATCCTCTAAGTGAGAATGTGTTTTTTGTTAAGTAGTATAGAACATCAGTTATCCACTGACTTAAGAGGTGGGGTAGAATTCTTCCAGTTGAGCAAGATAAGTCTACATGCTAGTAGTGCAGTAAAGGAAATTATTTTTTTGTCCTTTGTGGCATTACACGTTTAATTTGTGAGCATGCCCTTGTCAATCAAACAGAGGAAGCTCTGCCGTCTACTGGTGACTTTACGCTGTATGAAGACAAGTAAATAAATCAAGATAAGTAACGTTCGATCTGGCTTTTATATAAGTAACATATAAATGCTTCTTATGTAAAGACCATCACAAAACATAATCACAAACGGTAAACCGTGCTGTTTCTTTGAAGGACAGGTGATTGGCAGGATGACGATGGACCTTGTCCTGTATCCAGACAGTGTCATCTTTCGCCTTTACGCCTGGTGCAACTGCATTGTTCTTATATGTAAGTGGACTTTTGTTGCAGGGAGGGTTTCTGTTCTCTTTTTACGTATCTGAGTTCACCTCTGTTATAGCTCATCTTTTTTTGAAAACAGCAGTGTCAGATCGGGGCAAGCGTGAATGCGACCGAGAGCATAAAACTGAATTAAAAAAATGCTAACCTTTACAAGTACCATACATTTAAAGCAGCGGTTACAGACTCAAATCAAATGTATGTTTTTATTGTACAATAGTAACAATAAGAACAGCTCACTACTCAAAACGTTTATTTTAGGACACGTTAAGACTTGAACCTAGGACCTTCTGAATAGGAGTCAGCAGCTCTAACCACTGTACTACTCAAGAAATTGGGTTAACACGCAACACTAGCCTGATTTCTTTTTCTTTGAAATGCATGTGTTCCGAATAACAATATTTTTTTTTAGCCTAGGTACCTGACTCACTGATACACAAGGCTTCAGTTGGGAGAGGTTTTCGCAGTTTCTCCGGCAGTGGGGGGATGGTATACCAGGCTGCTTGCTGCTTGGGATTATCAACACATTTACAAGACAAAAGACGCTGAATGGAGACGTGCAAGTGGGGCCGGATTTACAAGTTTTCTCGTAAGCTTTGGTTATTCTAGTGTTAAAAGTATCTAGTTGTGGTATCTCTAACGAATCAAGAAACTCATTAGATTATGTCTTCTTTAAACTAAAACAGAATCTAAGGACTTATATTACTCTCTATATGTGTAAGTTATATTTTTTTGGTCAATAATTTTATCTCTATCTGTGTAATTAATTGCTGTTATTGCATTTTGGTCTTCCTGGACTTCTTGGGCTAAGATCTTATTGGAGTTTTCTCTGTGATCATAATAATAATGTCACAAGTTAAGTCAAAAGGTTAAATTGTGATTGCAAAACCTGTCTTTTCTTAAAGAGTGCCTTATTTACAGGACCTGTGTATTCTAGCTCTATTTTGGTAATTTTGCTGATTAACTCAGATGCCTTCTTGGTTTACAGTTTATTTTTGTGAGAAAGATGTGAAATAATCTGTCCTCTTAAAATGCCTTCAGAGTTTCCCAGAGTATACCTACTGAGATCTCTGAGGATGCATTTGTCTCAAGAAAATAATCAATTTGCTTGGATATGAATTCTGTACAGTTCTCACCAGCTAATGAATTTGGGTTAAGATGCCAGCTATGAGATGAGTGTGTAGGATGCAGTCATTTAAGCTCCATGATCAGAGGGTCATGATCACAGATAACAATTGTGTTATACTTACAAGATTTAATAGTGGACAAAAAAATATTGTCTATGAGGAATTAATCAATTCTTGATGTACAGGTGAGAAGAAGGAGTATGCTCTAAGGTTATGATTTAAGAACTTCCATGAATCAAATAAGTTATGATCTGTTACAAACTCCATAATTATCTTTGCAGATGTTATCGCATTGTATCTGAAGATCTAACCAGGTCTGGATTTAAAACTCATTCAAAGTCTCCAGCCATTATAATTTTGTGAGTGTTCACATTAGGAATAGTTGCAAGTACATTTTCGAAGAAAGCTCTATCATCCGAGGTAGGTGCAAAGATATTAATCAAAATCATTTTAGTGCTAGATAATCTGCCAGTCACCATGACATATCACCCTTTAGAATCAGATATTGCATGTGACACTACAAATGAGATAATTCGGTGTATTAAGATTCCCACACATCTTTTTTTTTGTATAGTCAGAGTGAAAAATTTGTCCAGACCACTGTCTTTGCAACTGAAAAATTGGTCTATGCATAATAAGCGAGTCTCCTGTAAAAATACTATTTTGCCATTTAGACTTTTTTAGACTTAAGTGAGAGAGTACTTTCTTTCTCTTTAATTCATGACTGAGACACTTGATATTCCAGCTCACAGAGTTTGCTGTTTGGTTATGGAAATATTTCTTCTGAACATTTGTTGACATTTTGTAGTCTTAGGTTAAGGTAATACATTGTACATATAGTACAATAGTTTTGACATAGATTTCATATTATTACCAAGTGATACAGGCATGAAGCATATTGTTCTGTTATCACTAACGGTTATTGGGGTATAGGGGATAAAAAAGAAATAGCATTGCTCTCTCCATCCCCTAGCCCCAACAACCCCCACCCAAAACATCCCCATTGAGCCTCTGAAAGTGAGGCAAGCCACAATTCGTGAAGTCCCAGTCCTTTGACTTGCCAAGAGAAGGAGCATGTCTAGAGCAAAATGAACCCCCCAGCAGCGGTGTGAAGAAGGTTAAAACTCAGCTATCTTGTGAAGATACAGTCCAAATGCAACTGACTAATAATATAATCTTAAACAGTTCAAATATAATAGACTAAGGGTATGATGTTAAAGAAAAAAAATGTAAAAACACTGTAAAAGGCTAGTTACTTAAATAAAGTTTAACAAAAAGACAATAGCTTGTTACTTTGTGATAGCCAAAGTGTGCATATAATTAATGAAAGAAATTTCAATATAACAACTGAAGCTTAAACAATAACTATTTACTTTTTGGTAACAAATAACCAAGATGTAGCCATAAGTGGCATAAATGTGCATATAATTAATGAAAGAAACATAAGTATAATAATTGCACATTAATTAAAAAAACACACAAACAAAAAACAGTTCATTAATAGTAGAACTTGCAACTTGCATTGTAAATCAATCAGAATCTACCAGCTAAATCAAAGTTAGAAACTAACACCTAGTCAAAAACTAAAAGAAACTTGAACAATATAGTAGCTCATGAATATCATAAAAGTTGGGCTGCAGAAAACCGTAGTCATTGACTTTTAATGTCACCACATCAATGATGCAATTAGTGCACCTCTCGGAAGGCATGCCCCTAGGATTTCACAAAATGGTGGCACCAGTGTGTTTACACATATGCTGTAGGAAAAACAAAAATAATGTTGATGAAATTTTCACCTTTTGAAATATGTTTCTTAATTGCATTTTAAGCTCACCAGAAGATTCCAGCAGTGAAAGTTTTCCATTATTACTGTAAAGAAGCACAGACTTTCTCCAGAAAACAATTAAAATCATAATGAACTCGTAACACCAGCTAGTGGTGACATGGTTTGGCAGACCATTGCACCACCAAGTATATTACTTTACAATTCATACTTGTTCTCATGGTTGTGTGAATGAAAAATGTAAAAATACTTTAGATAACCTCAGAGGTGTTATTGTACAGTATAGACGGTATCATCAAGTAAGCACTCAGCAGCACAAGAAACCTGTTTGGAATAGGTTGCATGGGACAGATTTGATCTCTCCCACTTGCTTTCACATCAGAGAAATATTAGTCCTACCCGCACCCTGCTTTTTGTAAAAATGCAAAGGACATTGTTAAGTTGAAAAAAAAGGAGGAATACAAAGGTCAGTTACAACTTATTATGAGATAGCTACTGTTTATTACTGGCTTAACTTACTTTTATTTTCATTTAATCATTTAGTTTCTTGTAAATACTATTTTGTGACTTCTCTTAGTTGTCTTTTTGTTTATACTTTATTATATTTGGTGACTATTGTATTGTTGATTTATGTAATTATGTAGTTTTCAGTTTGGTGTCTTATGTTCCTTGTGATTTACGTTTTGATACTTGAGGAAAGAACCCCTAAAGGACTGGCTTCATATTTGCCTGGCAGGATATTATTCTTTGCTTCAGCATTGTGATAAAATACTTGTTTGGTTCTGTTTTTGGATTTTGTTAATTCAGGTCAAATTCCATTATAACGAATATCTGTATAATGAAATTTTAATTACAAAGAAGTATTTTTATGGTCGTGACTGTTTTACCATATGACGGGAGTATATAGAAATCTCGTTTTTACAAAGTACATTCAGCAGATACTTTCATTATAACGAAGTGCCCAAAAGATCTTGAAATGCCTGAATAAATCATCCGCAGAGCAGGTAGTTCTGTAGCCACAGCTCAGTTGTGCACAATCATCCCCAAACAGAAACATTGTAATTTTTTTTTCTTTCGTCGTACTGTTTTTTTTTTTGTTGCCCTTTTTGTTTTCTGAGGTTTTCAGTGATACCTTTTGCTTATAGCTCGTCAACATTTAAAAAACATCCACTGGAATTTAACTCATTGTGACCCTCCTATAGAAACGTCAGACACGAAAAAGCGCTAACAGTTTACATTTTTGCAGCTCTCGATTGCGGCAAAAAAGACGTTGCCAGTGAATTCGGAATTTCGCCATTAACACTGTCAACTTTCTTGAATGACCAAGCAAAAAAAGAAAAAAAATATCAGGTTGCAAACGCATGTGAACTGCTGCATTTGAAGATGTCGAAAAAGCAGTTTTTATGTGGTTCAGAGATGCTCGTTCAAGAAACATTCAAGGTAAATGTGAAGTTTGTAAACTCTCTTGGGAGCCCCCCCTAACTGGACAACACACTGAAGAGAGTTGCGAAGTCCGATCTCCACGTCTATGGAAGACTGTTTATCTGTTGCCGGGGCAACAGCTAGCTCAAAAATATGTTGCGTCTCTCAGCCATGTTGCGTCTCTCTGCCAAAGCAAACAGAAAAGATATCGATGGGTGATGCAGCCTGACTGCTGTGTCTGTGTATAGCAAAGTGGCAGATCACGCTACAATAAATAAGTGTGCCGTTCCTGTTTCAAGCTGAATAAAGTTGGTTTTCCTAAAGTACTGAGACTCAGCCTCATGTTTTGGGGTGCAAGACAGGGACTTACAGCGCAATCCCGATCTTTTATGATTTGCTTCTGTGTCACTTAACTGCAGCGCTATGAGCCTTTTTTTGCCCTGTCCCACCAACGGACAAACAATCTTCCACAGAAGCTGCAATTGCATTTCGGGAAAGTGTATTATCGCAAGGAAATGCTGAGAAAAATTCTCGTCAGCATAACTTGTAGGCCTGCGGTGGGCTGGTGCCCTGCCCGGGATTTGTTCCCTGCCTTGCGCCCTGTGTTGGCTGGAACTGGCTCCAGCAGACCCCCGTGACTCTGTAGTTAGGATATAGTGGGTTGGATGATGGATGGATGGATGGATAACTTGTAGGCAGGAGGAGACTAAAATGAACACAAAATAAGCTATTGAAATGATTGCAAACGCCTGGGCGCAAGTTAAAGAAAGCACTATAGTAACTAATGCAGAATCTCATTAAAATTAATTTTTTGTTATAACGAAATATTTTTAAGTATAAGCTCTTTTTCTTATTGATGTTTGTTTGTGGATTTTGATTTGCTTAAGGAATGCGATTTTTGGAATATAGATTGACTTACTGTGCTAGCTTTGCCTTTTTGCTGTTGTTGCTGTTGTTAACATATTTATTAACTTAAGGTCCCTGAAATCAGACCTGAAAGTCCCTGATATCCTAATATAATCAGAAATTTCAATGGAAACAAGGTATAAGGATTACCGTCAAATACTTGCACATAATTCATGTAAGAGCCATTTCCTAGTTACATAAGAATCATAAATGTTTTACTAAATGATAGCGCATAATCTATGGGAGGTTCCTAAAACCCCCATCAGTTGAATAGAATTGGTATATTTTAGCTATTTCTAATTTCTCTGACTAAACATTATTCTCATTTAGTGATCAGCCTTGCCATGTGTAAGGTGTAGAGGGCACATGGTTTTAAACCGTGCCTTATAAGCCTTTTAAGAATTGTATATCTTGTGTGCGTGTTTTGTATGTCAAGTAACATGTAAGACAAAGCGCTTAATTGTAACTGCTGCACCATACATTTAAAGCGTACAGAAGAAGAAGTTAAGAATCTTTTAAGTACAGAAATAACTATTTTCCCAAGAAAAGCTAAGTTTAGAGAAGATACATTTTTCCTTTTTTTTTGCATTTTATTCTACGTGTGTAACAACTTCTTTCTTTATTCTTGTGTGGATTATTTGCTTTTCACTAAATATTTTTTAAAATGAACTTTTGAACTGAGAGATTTCTCTCAAGCGTTTTACCTGTGCTTAAACTCGCCTTACACCCGGTGGCTAAAATTCATGATCCCCAAATCTTTTTAAATGTACAGTATTTTAAAAAACATTTCAAGTGAGAAACCAACTATGAAAAATCTTTTTATTACACCAGGAGCAAAAGTGAGAATGTCATCAGACAAGTCATACTGTAGATAATAATGAACAACAGGGAACAATATCTTGGCGGTTTTAACACATTTTAAAGTAAATCCATTTGAGAGATGCAAATACTTTTATTTAAATCAGTCTTTCAATGCATTCAAAGCTTTGAGTATGGAGTAAGATTGCTGTCAAAAGTAACGTGTACATTTTACACTGTCAATTACGCTTTCGTTTCTGAAGTTTATGCTTGCTTCTAAAAATTACACTTGCACTTCTGAAAATTATGCTTGCTTCTAAAAAATATGCTTGCACTTCTGAAAGTTACACTTGCTTCTGAAAATAATGAGTACAATTCTCAAAAGACTGTCAAAAATACCTCATTGGATGCACAAGACATTCGCTATCGAGCAAGAAACAATCAGTTGTTGTTACTGCACATGTGCCAAAAAGGTAGAAAGCTGGAGTTATTGTACTGATTGTACTTCATGCTTAGCCTCCTCACAGTGGCTCCAAACAAAGTAAAACTGACACAATGAAATGAATTAAACAATGACCACATGCAATTAATAATAAAAAGTGAGAGCATGAAATTAACAAATTAATGGTGGTGCATTTTGAACTTTACATAACATCTTAGCTGAGTGTCCAGGGGCTCATGTATAACGGTGTGCGCAGAATTCACACTAAAACTTGGCGTAAGCACAAGAGCAGAAATGTTCGTACACACAAAAAAATCCAGATGCTTAAATCTGTTCGAATGCCAACTTTCACGTTCTTCCACTACATAAATCCTGGTCAGCGTGAAAAGAAACGCACATGCACGCGCCTGCTGTCCCACCCAAACTCCTCCCAGAATTATGCCTCTTTGAATATCCATCCATCCATTTTCCAACCTGCTGAATCTGAACACAGGGTCACGGGGTCTGCTGGAGCCAATCCCAGCCAACACAGGGCACAAGGCAGGAACCAATACCGGGCAGGGTGCCAACCCACCGCAGCTCTTTGAATATGCAAATCAATATAAATAGCCCTTAAGCTCAGACTTCTGTGAAAAGGCAATGGCAAAAGCACAAGGGAAAATAGAAGAATTTCAGCGAATACCAAGTGGAGGCAAGGAAAAACGTACTATTTGTAGGTTTAAACAGTGGTATAAACAACAAAAGGAAGTTGATCGAGTGACATAGTGTGTCGGAGAAACTCTGAGAAAAAAAATAGGCACACAGTGGGGAAAAAAGCATGAAATGGCAACTTTAATCTCGAAATTTCCACTTTAATCACGTAGTTTATTTTGTCATTAAAGTAGAACATTATAAACTTCATCTTAAAATCGTTTAATTTACTAGTTACTCAAATCCCATCGTAACTAAAGTAGCATGTTAAATGCTTTGTTTTGTATTTGATCTTCTATGTGATCTTTGTGTGTGAATCACTATGTGCTTCCAGGCTTTCTCTTCCTCTGACAGGACACAGAATCCATTACATTCGTAATATTACAGCTGTCTGAATAATTAAAATACTGAGATGTATACATGATATCATTTTCATGATGAGAGGAGTTAAGGTATGTTATTAAACATGGGAACACGATGGTGCAGTGATTGTTCATGTCTCACGCAAGATGCTTGCTGCACTGTGTGCAACCTTCGATGAAATACTTTATTGTAGCAGTATCGTCTCTTTCAAACGTACTAACCCCCAATTCCTGTCCTTACTTTTCTTTCTCTAAATACCCAATCACCACACAATCAGCTCTGTAATAGATGTTAAGCCAGTCTGTAAGCTTAGAACGCCGATTCTTTAAAACTTTTAAGGAACATTGAAATATCTTCATAGTACGTGTTTAATTATTCTATCCATCAATTCTTTTTCCAGTGTTGCGCCAGCCCCAGCAAGAATACAGCATGAGGCAGGAACAATCCGTGAATGGCATGCCAGATCCTTGCTAACGCAGCCACACTGTGTCCTCACATGTTTAATTATTAAAAATATTGATTATTTAAATGAAGTTAAAGTTTTATCTGTATAATATAATAAACATATTTTGCTGCATTTCATCTTAAAAATGATATCTTCATCATATGTAAATACATGTTTTAGAAAGTGGCTCAGGTTGTGCAATATTATAACTGTAGTGCAAGTTTACAGTGAGGTGATTGTACTTATAAGTACAAACAGTTCTACAAGGAGCACTTGATTGAGTGCGTTTATAGTTCTTGGGATGAAACTGTTTCTGAACCGCGAAGTCCATACAGGAAAGGCTTTGAAGCGTTTGCCGTGTGAGAGCAGTTCAATAGACAGCATGGCTGAGGCAGTGTGTTCTTGATGCTGTATACCGATAATTCTCTTTCTGATCAGCTGCTGTATATCTGTGATTCCCCACTCAGATATAGTGATATAAATACTCCGAGTGGTGGAGTGAGAGTAATATGGAAAAAGATGATCTGCTATGGCAACCCCTAAAGGGAGCAGCTGAAAGAAGATAAAGAAGGTGCAGTAAGAGTAACAACGCTAAAGCAGCTATAGTATTTGGAATACTTTGGCTATTCCCTGCACCATTATATTGTTACAGGTTAATTACAATCAGATGCCTAATAAACAATATGCAGTTAGTTTCAGTGTATATGATAATGCCGCGTCAGGGATTTGGATCTGAAAAAGAAAGGGTAACCACGCAGGAATAAAAGCACTGCTTTGATTCTGGGTGCTACTAGTTTGCAAAACCGAGCACAGAACTTGCGTACGCCAGGGTTGGAGCTACGAAAATGTGCATGGCTTTACGCCAAGTTTAGGTTTTATACATCACGATTTTAGCATGGAAACGTTTGTATGCATCATTCTTGTGCATACGCACCGTTTACATGAAGCCCCAGATGTTTGTTATATGTGTATAGATGAGTGAGATGTTGCGGAAGACTCCCAACCTTCACAATTTGGCACTCTTGGTCATATATTTTGGGTTGTGATTGGGATTGAAGCGGGAGGCAGAGAATTATGAGCCCCCCCCCCCCCAAAGGATATGAATATATACAAAACTACATGAATATCAGGGGCTTCGCACAATATAAATGAAGCAGCCCCCACGTGATGGCACTTCTTTTAAATGAGTTTTTTTAACAATCACTATTTTGCTATGGAAGCACTGAGTTGGGAGAATGTTAAGCCATTATAATGAAGGAATATTTAGGACACAAATATATGTGACATATATGACAAATAACTACATAATAACATTAAATATGGGACACTGCAAGTTCTCCCTGTGTCTGCGGGGGTTTCCTCCCATGGTCCAAAGACATGAAGGCTAGGTGCTTTGGTGGTACTAAATTGTGTGAGTGTTGTGAAAGATAGCGGCCCGGACACACACAGGCGGACACCATTTGCTCCATTACCCACATTTACTTTTACAATTATATCACAAGGTCAAGTGTACCGCCACCAAACCCCCCAGTTCCCCAAAGTCTAGGCTCCCACTAGCCACTGTCTTCACACACAAACACACGGGCCTCTCCTTGCCTCCTCTGCCACGACCTTGTCTTCCTCCTCACCCGACTCCAGCCTTGATTGCAGGGCGGCGGCTCCTTAAGTAGTTGGCTGATTGCTGACCACACCCAGCCATCTCCGACAGTACTCCCCCGCTAGCTGGGACCTCCTGGGACCAGCGGACCATTCCGCGAGGATGACAACGCCTCGGTGCCAAGCCGACACATTGCAGGGTAGGGCCCGAGCTTGTAAATAAAACAGAAAAACAAGGGGCGGGGACGTTTCCCTGACGCAGCCCCTCGGCTCATCCTCTCAGCTGGGCCAACGTTCTCTGCTCTGATTGGCCCTCTGATGCTCCCTCTTTCGGCTTCCCCATACGGTAAGTCCACCTCCCGCGCTGCGGGGTTCTCCTCTGCCTCCGCAGAGGCCGGCCCTTCACGGGACGTGTGCACCCAGCGACACGTCCTCCCATGTCGGAGGAACTGGCTTCCCCAAGCCGCTTCTTCCGCCTACTTTGGGACGCCGCGGCGGCTTGGATCTGCTCATTGTAAGAGCGCAGACCCGGCCCCGCTGGCGTCTGGAGCTTTACGGGGTCAGTCTCACCTACCTTACCCGCTGTACCTCTCCATCCAGGAGCTCCTGCAGTGCGGCGATCCTTTCTCGCCTGCGGCGCTCGACTCGATGTCACTGCCATCCCTCCCGAATCCAGCGTCTCGGCCCGGAGGGCACATCGCTCAGCCGGCGGCGACAGCACAAGGCGCAGTTCTTCTTGCAGCTCCTGTAACACAGCCGCCAAGGAGAGAGAAGCAGCCGGCGGTGAGCTTACCTTGTGCGGGGTTCCACCGACCGACTGCACTCTATGGGCCTTTCCCTGTGGCCCACTCGGGTTTCCTGGGTGCACGGGATGGACATTCCCTGCTCTCGCCTTCGACCAACCGCTGGCGAGAGAACAGGATACGCTGTCCAATCCCGTGCCTGTATTGAGGAGGGACTTTTGGTCGGCCTTCTTGCTCTCCTCTCTCACTGGAGAGCGTCTTTCCGGACAGCCCCGCTACTGCTGCGGCTTCCACAGCCACAGCCTCTCCTTCTCGGCAGCCCCTCTCCTGGGCTCTGCGTCGGTGAGCCGCCCCTTAACTACAAAGTCCGTCAATGGACTCCCATTGGTACATACAGCACTTCGTTGCTGCGGGGTTGGGTGCACGCCGCCCCTGCGGCACATGGGTGGGCTCCCCTGTTGCGCCGGGCCTTTCACAGAACATTTCTGGAATGCAGGTCCCCACCTCGACCCAGGAGGAGCATCCTGTTGACTACGCCAGATGTGGATGCGGCCCGGACACAGACAGGCAGACATGTTGTAAATCACCACCACACGTTTATTTACAATATTTACAAAAGTTCATAAGTGCTCACACAAACCCCACGAAGTCCTGGCCACACAATGCCTTCTTCTCTTCGGGCTGCCTCCTCTCTCTCTTCTCCTGCCTTGTCCTGCTTCCACCCGACTCTAGCCTCGAATGAAGGGAGACGGCCCCTTTTATCTCGTCCCGGATGGGCTCCAGGTGTTTCCCGGCACTCCTCCCTGGACACGCCCCAGTGTGGCGGAAGTGCCGGCTGTTCTCCCGAAAGCTCTCCGGGTGTCCCTGCTCCTCTTCCCCCCAGCACTTCCTGGTGTGGCGGAAGTGCTGAGGTCCAGGGTCCCCAAGGCATTGGGGCGCCCCCTGGCGGTGACCACGGGCCCCTACAGGGTTGGGCTTCCAAGCCCTCTACCCGTGGCACCCAAAACAACCAGGATGGCGGCCACCATGTGATCCAGGGTGGGCATAGACCCTCTTCAGGTCCCTCAAGGCGTCCCAGCCAGGTTGTTGCCCCTGGCATCCCTGACAGTGTGTATGTTCAGCCAGAGTTGGACTGGTGCCCTATGCTGGCTGGGATAGGCTCTGGCAGACACCAGCGACCCTATTCAGGACTAAGCTTGTTTGAAAATGACTGACTGACATAAAGGAATAAGGAACAAAAGACATATTTCATAACCCATTTAATTATTTATACTTGCATTTTATGTTGTTATTATTTATTTAGTGTTGCATTTCACAATACTTGTATTTATTTTCATCTTATTTATTTATTTGTGTATTTATCCATGCATTTATTCTCATAACGCAGACTTTTGTGTTTGAACCCAAAAGAAAAACAAAACTCAAATCTGCTCCACACAAAGAAGATAGGATTGTCGAGCTAAACATTTAACACATAAATGCATGAATATTTTTACACTGGGTCAACTATCACTTGCTTACATTTTTATAGTCCCTAAAGTAATATGTAACTAACAAATATCTTTACAGGTACACTGGGTCAGCTATCATTTAGTTACGTTTTTTACTGTGTACAGAATGTCTTGGCTGTATTTTTTTAAATACAGGCCTTCAAATCAATAAACAAAAATGTCATTTCAACCTAATTATTTGTGATATGTATTTGGACAGGGACAAGTCATACCACAATGGACCAATATAGCTTCCATACAACATTGGGTTCAACCAAAACAAAAAGGCAGGTTTAAGATTTTCTAGGACTTCCTGTATCCTATCGAAAGTTCATACCCAGCTCTTCCAGAAGGGCTGCATCTTTAATGTGCTTGATAAGAAAGTCCGCCCACCCAACACATGTGGTCTGGAATTCTCCATAGAAACCACATTCTGTGACCTAAAGCAGGCTCTGATGTCCGCGCCTTTACTAGTGGCAAATAACTTTCCGCTTCTTTTCCTTTTACTGATGGACAATTTTGAGCATTGCTTGGGGCTGTATTAAGTTAGAATGTTGGTTGTGCTGAACAACACATATTGTACCTAAGCCAGAAACCGCTGGACTGAGAAACTACGTATGCATTGTTAGAACAAGAGGCCCTTGCTTTTAAATGGACAGTTACAAAGCTAAGGTATCCTCTCCTGTGCCAGATGTTTGCTCTTCTCATGAATCATGAGCTTCTACAATAGCTGGCTACTCATAATGAGAGTAATCCGCCAGTTCCTTGACCTACTGGGCTACTGCTTTAAAGTGGTCCATCTCGGGGTTTCCTCCCTGCCAACATCGATGTTCTGTCTTGGGTATATGATCTCTCGGCTAGGTCCGCTCCTCACTACCGTAGCCAGCTTAGATCTTACATCTTCTTTTCTTCCCTTTCGCCTTTCATGGCCCAAATAACACAGCAACAGGAAGTTCAACACCATTCACAACCAGATGAAGGATCCAAGAAGGACCTTGCATTACCAGTCTGCAGAAGTAAAACATCAGTAGTGACAGAGTCTCCTGTTTTCAACACTTGACATTAAATGGAGTCATCTGTTGTCCCACAACCCTTTATCTATCTGTGTTTATTTCACAATATATATATATGTGTGTTTGTGTATGTGTGTGAATATCACTCATAATCTGAGATGCTGCCACTGTGTTTTTTGTGCTTTTCCATCCTCCTGTTGCATACACTTCCAACATTTGCTTACTCAGAACAGCTAGGTGGGTTCCAAACGATGGTTCAAGCCCAGGGGCCCCATTCCTCTAAGTCCATTGCAATCTATCCAATACACAGAGATCTGTATTTTTATAGCCCTGTCTCCTTAAGGAATATTGTCTAAGGGTGAGTGCAAGTTTAGATCAATAATTTCCATAATTTTTAACTAGTTTTATAGACAGTATAATTTGTTGCAGACATTCTAATTCTTAATCTATAATCAGATCTAACTGACAAACATGTTGACTAAGCAAGAAATTTCTTTTTACAAATCTATTCCAAACAAAATACAACAGTCACAGTGGTACTCCAGTGATAAGGCTGTGAATCACTGTCTTACATAAATCATTGAAACTATTACATCATCTATGTATCCAAACGTTTAATTTCTCTAGCTTCATTATGCAATCTCACGAGAATTTTTGAAACCTGTTCTGATGCCTCTATAAACGTTTGTTGCTTGTGCTCTTAAGACATTCACTCCTTGTTGTTAACTCAAAGAAGTGGTATAATGACGATGAAAGGGAAATAAATGGATAACAATAATTTTAAGTCTCAGCAGCTTGTAAAGCATTGTTTTCCACTGGATAATGCATCTTGCCTAAGAGTAACACGATCACCAGAAGTATATGTGATGTTATATATTTTCTCAACAGTTTCTGTGATGCTTTCAATCTTTGGAAACCTGCTGGTGGTCATTTCTGTCTCTCATTTTAAGCAGCTTCACACACCAAGTAATCTCCTTGTACTTTCACTTGCTGTAGCAGATTTTTTGGTTGGCATTAGTTTGATGCCTTTCAGGATAATAAAAATCATTGACAACTGTTGGTATTTTGGAGACAAATTTTGTTATTTAAATTTTGTGATTGACTACATGCTCACCTCTGTTTCTATGAGTAATTTGGTATTCATAGCTATTGATCGCTATATTGCTGTGTGTGTCCCTTTACTTTATTCTGCTAAAGTTACAGTTCCTGTCACACAGTTAAGTATTACAACTAGCTGGTTCTTGTCAATATTATACACGTGGATTATTATGTTTTTCAAAGGATTTTATGTTACTTCGGGGAATGCCAGCATTTGTGTAGGAGAATGTGAAGGATTCTATGCTGAATTTTGGGGTTTGGTGGACTTTATTATAACTTTTCTTGTTCCTTGTACTATAATAGTAAGTCTGTACTCAAAAATATTTATTGTTGCAAAGAGACATTTAAAGATAATTAATTCTGCACATCAGCAAACACATACAAAATATATTCAGCAAAAGAAGGCACCAAAAAAATCTGAAAGAAAAGCTGCAAAAACATTAGGAATTGCAATATCAATCTTTCTCTTTTGCTGGATACCATATTATATATGTGCAATCATTAATGCTTATACCAATGTAGCCATACCTAATATAGTGTTTAGTATTTTGACATGGCTAGTTTATTTAAACTCTGGCATGAATCCAATAATTTATGCTTTGTTTTATCCATGGTTTCAAAAGTCAGTAAAACTCATTGTAACGTTAAAAATATTTAATCCTGAATCGTCACTAATTAGTTTATTTGCTGTAAACCATTAAATCTTTCTTTTTACACTTTTGAGAGTCAAATCGGAAAGAGAATATAAAGAAATGGAAGAAATAATCTAAATTATTCTGTGTTATTAGTTTGTAAGTATAAAGAATATTCAGACATGCAGTCAATGGACTTCAGACTACAGAGCTGTCAATTTAGTGCCCATCCTTATTCTGTGTTTGACCTGGGCAAGTCCCTTAATCTTTCTGTGCTTCAGTTACTATAGCCATGAGCTTGAAACTTAGAATGATTCTTAATATAATGCAGAAAACATCTACATAAAATAAAAGTTTATTTCTTATAAAAACTATTGTTTTAAAATGTTTTTGTTGCTGGCTTGTTTCATTTTTACTGATTTAAATGTTTTATAATTATTAGCCATTATTTGTAAGAAATTAATACATTTCTCCATGTGTCAAATTATATTAATATTTAACAACGAAGATTTGTATGGATTCAGGCAACAGTGTTGTTTGAATTATTGCTCTGTGATGTTTCTTGGATCAAAGTTAAATTTTCAAGTGGGCTTTGTTCTCTGTGGAAAGTGTGTCTATGCCCTTAGAATTACAAAAGGTAATCAAAATCTTGCTGTCTCTGTATTTGTGCCTAATTCCATCACTGTGGTGACTGGTCCGTTTTCCACACCAAAGTACTCTTTTTCTTTTCTGTTATCTCTTTCTCTGTAGAGAGTGTTTACTCCAGTCTTCTGTTGCCAGTGCATTCAATGAGCCTATGGCTGTTAGGGGTTTAAATCCTACATTAGAGTGGCATATATATTGACTATATTTCCTCAAGACATACTAGGGGCTTCTGGAGTGTTGCCTTGAATTATAATGAAAGGGTCAGATATCCAATGAAGCTACCCCAATAAATCTATTGGAGGGACAGCATAGTGACATGTGTGATCTTCTAAGTATTGCCATCTCAAGCATTTTTTCCTCTGGGCTGCACCCTATTTGACAATACTTCCAACTTCTCAGTTTATTGCCCACTAGCATCCTGCTAGTTATTCCATGCTAACAAACAAGCCATCCCTCTGACTGATGCTCACTGGTGTCCCACCTTATACTTTTCAGGGCTTAAAGCACACATACAGGATGTACCATGCAGAGCAGTCCCTGTTTTCCAACAACTTTATTTTCAAAAATTTTCTGATTTTCCTGTATTTCTATCTCCTGTTGGACAAAGCAGTGCTCTGTTTCATTCTACTAGTACCTATGTTTTCGGCTACTGCCTTTAAGCCAGTCACACTCTCATATATCACATGACATATTTCACTTAAGTAAATTTTACTGAATTAAAGTGCCCATCTCTCTATTCCAAGGTACTTCATAATTATAGTAAATGGTGCAATTATTAATTATACATATACAAGTAAGATTGGAAGTACAATAAATATCATAAACAGTATTGAAAACACCAAGCATTATAATTAAAGAAACATCACTCTCCTGTTTCAGTTCTCTTAAAACATTTACTTTCTTGATATCTCTTACAATTGTAGGGCATTCCCTGAAAAACACAGTTTTGGTGGACTGGCAGTCAGAGTACCTCTGCACACCAGTATGGATTCTGCTGTGTCTCTTTTTCTGTTTATTTGCCTCTCTCTGTCTCTGGTGTCATTTTCCTTTAGGCTAGCTAGCTCTCTACATGTTTCCTCCCATTGATTAAAGGTCTGTGGATCTTCTGCCATGATTTAAGTTTAGGAGAAATTATAAGCACAAAGGTTGTTGACATGGGACGTGAACGCATTTGTCATGTAGTTCAGATATCCTGTATTTACGACAACTTTCCCAGAAAGCCTCTCTAAAACATGTCCCCTGATTCAAGAGGAAAAATTTAAATCACTATTACAATATAAGTATAAAGAATGCTATGAAGCCCAGTAGGGAATCCATTCCGATTACCGGGAGCCCGCGATTCCCGGACATTTTTCATTCCCGCATTCCCGGGAATGAAACTGCTGTAATTCCCGGGAAACCGGGAACAGCCAAGCTCACATATATAGCGTGTAAAAGTGCAAAAAACGATCAAGAAATAACAGAGTTATAGTTGAAAATAATTAAGTGGCATGGTTGTTTTGGCCCACAGTGTAGTGTTTTTCAGATTGATTCAGTCAACCAGCAGCAGTCATCAGTCTCCCGGCTCCCAGTAAGACTGAGCACAGTGGAATGGGAGGAGTCTGCACTCAGCAGCTCACGAATGCCGGGACAGGGCGGACTTCATTGATGTCTGTCAGACAACAGCTTTGAACAGCAACTTGAAATTGCAATGCGTCAGTCTGTTTCATTCGCATTATCTGTGCCAAGAAACTTGCTATCACAGAATGATGACACGTAACTGGATGCATCAGTAAAAGCTGAAATGGCGGTGTTTCAGAGCAACACAAGCACAGGCATTTTTTAGAACAAGTGTATCAGTATCTGATCAGGTAGATCACATTACATTCAAAAATTTTTTTTTTAAATGTTAGTCTATCATATATCCTCCCTATGGCATTTGCCACTTAATTGACATACAGGGCGGCCAGTCTGAGATCTCTTTTCATCTAACACACTGGTCATCCCACATGCACCCATACAATCAGACTGTGATTCAGACTATGAATGCCATGAATGTAATTACCCCGATTTACATGCTGTCAAATAAACGAACCACACGCAGTGGCTTCGCCTCTGACGCTGACGTGCAGTGAGTGTGTACGCCTGATGAGCCCAGAATTAGGGTGAAACATGTGTCGCGTACTCTTTGCATTATTTGACAGTAAAACTTTGCAACATTCTATGATCTGCTTCTCGCAACTGAAGAGGGCAGCGTGGTGGATGTTTGCCGACACAAGCGTTACCTGGTAGGTAACCACACTTACAGTACAATCAGATTGTGATTCAGACTACGAATGCCATGAATGTAATTACCCCGATCTACATGCTGTCAAATAAACGAACCACACGCTGTGGTGCAATATAAAGGGCGAAACACATGTCGCGTACTCTTTGCATTATTTGACATTAAAAGTATGCAATATATATATGTACAGTACAGGCCAATAGTGAAATGGTGAAGTAACTGAAAACATGTTTTATATTCTAATTTCTAGTTTCTTCAAAATAGCCACCCTTTGCTCTGATTACTGCTTTGCACACTCTTGGCATTCTCTCGATGAGCTTCAACAGGTAGTCACCTGAAATGGTTTTCACTTCACAGGTGTGCCTTTTCAGGGTTATTTAGTGGAATTTCTTGCTTTATCAATGGGGTTGGGACCAGCAGTTGTGTTGTGCAGAAGTCAGGTTAGTTGGACGATCATTTATTTTTCAACAGGACAATGACCCCAAACACACCTCCAGGCTGTGTAAGGGCTATTTGACCAAGAAGGAGAGTGATGGAGTGCTGTAAATGGTCATGAAAATAAAGAAAACACATTGAATGAGGAGGTGTGTCCAAACCTTTGGCCTGTACTGTATATATATAGCATTTTTAATGTAGGTAGATCATTTTGACCTGGTCATTTTAAAAGTAGCTGGCAAGCCGAAAAAGTGTGGGCACCCCTGAACTAGATACATGTACTTATATGACAGCATGAACTGCTTGTAGATAAGGTTAGTCTTATATTGGTGTCAACATATTGCAGTAGCTTTATTAAAAACTAGCAAAATACCCATTCCTACCAAAGATATTTCTGTCGACTAAATAGAACCTACTTATATCCAAATAGAACTTGAAAAGATATATTTTTTTGAATCTGAGCGCACATTTTAGTTCGACTTAACGCGCACTACATCGAGCCCCGTGCTATTGTGCTCTCGCCTGCCTGCTTCAATAAGTCACCGTCCCTTCGCTCTTACTTTTTTACCGTTCATTTAATCATGGGCCTCTCTACAGTTTTGTTTATTTTCGAGTTGTAATGTTCATTAAATTTACATATCATCTGGTCCATTGGCGGACCGTGCATCTCACATCTAGGCCTTCAGTACTGCTCCGTCTGAATCAACCCGCCGCTCAAAAACTAATTTATGGTTATAAAAACCATCTTAATATGCAGAAATACAGTATAAAGAGCCACTGCATCGCAGATAGATAACTCCTGTAGCCACAATAAATGCCTTTATTGAATAGACAAACCAGGGGTGAACAAGTTCCTTTCTACTGCAGCCACAGCTGCGACACACATAAAAAAGATCAATAATAACTCATAAACTTGCAATATTATTTAGGAAAATTGCAACATTTTACTCACCAAAAATTCGGATTATTTGTAAACAAAATCCATCCTCCTCTCTTTCCTCAAAAACAGTTCAATCACTCTATTGTACGGATTATCCGTGCGCCTCTGTTCCATCAAAAAGTCCCTTTCTATCGCCATCGAAGCTAATGCTGAAAGTCGAACCTGCGGCTTCTATCCAATCAATGGGTCTGAATACGGTGACGTCGCCGAACGCCTGCTAGAGGGCCGTACTGACACCAACTCAAAATCTGATTGGTTGAAGCAACAGGTTAATTGACATTTATTCTGTGTTAGAATGCCTGCACAACAGATTGTGAAGGCCTCTCTGCCTGGCAACAAATGATGGCTGAAATGTGATTGGTTAAATGCTTTAATACGAAAATACATGCCTGGAAGCAGCACAACCATCAGAAAAGCTATGAAAGGAAGCGGACAGACTATTTATAATTATTTAATAAGTATTCATGGACAAAATATAATTAACATCAGTTTGTGATTCAGATATTTTTACTTATGTATATGCTAAGCACAGTCCTTCACCCACGAATATTTACCTTATATGGGCAGGCACTCAATTACGTGGGAGGTGTGATGATGGGAGACGCAACTCCGCCTCCCATGGCCATCGAGCTGCAGTTTATTACAGTATTTGGACGAAAAAATAGGTTCCAGTTATGACCATTATGCGTAGAATTTCGAAATGAAACCTGCCCAACTTTTGTAAGTAAGCTGTAAGGAATGAGCTTGCCAAATTTCAGCCTTCTACCTACACGGGAAGTTGGAGAATTAGTGATGAGTGAGTCAGTGAGTGAGTGAGTCAGTCAGTCAGTGAGGGCTTTGCCTTTTATTAGTATAGATAAGTGTCGGTCGTTCTAAAACCGTTCACATGTGAGATGCCCCTGCACTGTGTCATCCCCACGCACCCGGGATTCCCGGGAATGAGATGTGGGATTCCTGAATTACCAGGAATAGATAAACCCATCCGGGAATGGATTCCCTAAAGCCCAGTCCTCTCCCTCTCTTAGGCAAATGTGACCATGTGGGCCACCTTAAATTCCTTCACACCTCTCTATCAGTGTCTTTTGTTTTACAAATGTGTCAATCAGCACAACCAGCAAACAGAATGCTATCCCATCCCCCCACCGATACAGCTGAAATTCTCCCAGCTCGAGTCTTTTTATCTGGGTGTTAGGTGCCTGGAGTTGCACAGGGTAAATAATATATTGTTATTTGGAATACATACATTTCATGTGTGTTCCGCAGCTGCGAAATGCGAGGCAAGAAATGCTGAACAAATACCTAAAGCAGAAACCTTTTCCATGTTGTAGTAATAATGACATGGAGTGTATAATATGTGAAGTCCAAATATCAAATATGTGCACTTTTATTTTAGAATATAACCAAAGAAATAAAAAATCAATTTACATGTTGCTGTCAATGAGTTAAAAACCCAAGCTCAAATGTCAATCAACAAATAGTTGCTATGTCTTCTTAGATGGTGCAGAGGGAAGAACTGCTGCCTTATAACCAAAAGGTTGCAGGTTCAAGTCTGGTTGCTCCTCATTTTGAGTAGGGAGCTGCTAATATTATTACTATAATATATCTAATAAAAACATATATTTGATTTGAGTCTTTAACAGCTGGTGTAAATTTATGGTACTTGTAAAGGTTAGTGTTTTGTTTTTTTTTTATTTCTCAGTCATGTTTACGCTGCCCCTGATCTAACACTGCTGTTTTCAAATAAAGACATGATATAACAGAGGTGAACTCAGATGAGGATGAGGGCTCTCCATCAGAGAATGAAAACAGAAACCCTTCCCGCAAGAAATGTCCAGTCACACATAACAACAACGCAGCTGCACCAGGCATAAAGGCGAAAGATGGGACCGTTTGGATGCAGCAACAGGTCAGGAGTCATCCTGCCAGTGAATCTGCCACACACATGTCCTTCAACAAAACAGTAGTGCCTACAGAGCTTGCCAAGGTATTGTGCAAAATTCTGTTTGCAAATATGTTTTTTAATGGTCTTTATATGAAAAACATGTATATGTTACTTATATAAATGCCACATCAAATGTTGTTTACCTATATTTATTTACTTATCTTATTGCAGCGTAAAGTCAAAGTAGACTGTAGAGCTTCCCGTGTTTGATCAACATAGGCATGGTGACAAAGTGCATGTGCAATGCCACTCCTTATTTAGGAAAAGATCAGTTAAGTAAAGTGCAACAGCAGCTTCCACGTGCAGCTATAGACACTTCAGTATGCGAGCAACTCTCCACACTAGTGTTTAGATCTGGCAGTGCCATGCTGATGGTGTATGTGCCCAAAAAGAAGTCTGACTGCATTCTCCGTACCATTGCTTGCATACTGAAGTGTGATCAAAGTAGTAGTTACTACTTATCCTGCTAGTAATAAATGCATGAATTGATTTCTCATTATTCTGCATATTTGGGGGAAAAACTTACATTTTCAACATTTTTAAAATGGAAAAAACATGTTTTGGATAGTTTTGTAATGTTCACTTTAAGCAACATGCTATTGTCAAAGGTAACACCTAGAATACGGGCTGATTCACTAAAACTAATGGTGATTCCAAATGAATGAAATAATGACAAAATATTGTTGTGATCAGCATAATTCCCTCCAATAATTAACATTTCTGTTTTATCTATGTTTAAAGACAAGTAGTTCTCATCCATCCATTCTTTAATTCACTAACTAATTAAGGACTGCATTCAAGAAATGTCATATGGTCTAAAAAAAAGGTATAACTGGTGTCATCTGCATACGAATGAAAATTAATAATATGTTTTCTAATCACAGATCTCAGTGGAAGCATGTAAAGTAAAAACAGTAATGGTCCTAGTGCTGAGCCCTGTGGGACACCATATCTCACTTCTGTGTATAATGATGGATTACTGTCAGCACATTTCTGTACATACTAGAATTGATTTGATAAATAAGAACTAAACCAAGCAAGGACAGTGCCCGTAAGCCTAATGACATTTTCCAACCTATGTAGTAAAATAGAAGAGGATATCAGAATGTCTGCGGTGGGCTGGCGCCCTGCCCGGGGTTTGTTTCCTACCTTGCGCCCTGTATTGGCTGGGATTGGCTCCTGCAGACCCTGTAGTTAGGATATAGCGGGTTGGATAATGGATGGATGGATGGATATCAGAATGTCATTTACAACATGTGCTACTGCCATTTTTGTCCAGTGAGGAAGCCAGGCTGAAATTTCTCATAAAAATTGTAATGTGTGGGGTGAGACTGAAGTAGCTACTTTTTAAAGTATTTTAAAGAGAAAGGATGAACTTGAAATGGGTCTATAATTATTAGGTGAATGTGGGTTGTAGGTCTATCTTTTTAAATAATGGTTTGATAACTGACACTTTTAGTGTGCCATTCATTAATGAGCTATTGATAATGCTAAGAATAGTGGGTGCCAGAAAATCCATTCCACCTTTTACTAGTTTTGTTGGCACTACATCTAAGGAAAAAGTAGTAGGTTTAATTTTAGAAATTAAAGATAAGACTTCCTGTTCTGCTAGAAGATTAAAATTTCTGAAGTGATGTATGCAAGATGAGATAGGGTTTGCCAAGATAGTTTTAGGTTTGCATTGTGATGTTGAGATCTGGGATCTTATATTTTAGATTTTGTCATTAAAGACGTCTGTAAAGTCTGCAATGCTAATAACTGTTGGCATTTTGCACTGTAGTTCTGAATTCAAATTTGTTACATTAGCCACTGTACTAAACAGTACACGAGGATTATTATTGTTGTCATCCATTATTTTAGAATATTAGTCCAAGCAGGCTTTATAAAGAGCTTTTTTAACACTCTCTGTCCATGCAGTTCGAAAGACCATGCAGTTTGAAACCCTTCAGTTTTCAACAGTCTAATTTAAGAGCTTGAGTACTCTTATTAAACCAGGTTGACTTTCTGTGCACTTTAATCACTTTTGTTTTAAGGGTAGCTACTGTATCCAAAGCCTTTCTCAATGCCACAACATAAATTGATGCCTGCTGATCTAAATTTCCACGATTAGACTTCACTTACTCAAAATATCTTGAACTAATTGAATGTTTCTAAAGCATAAGATAACAATGTATGTGTTAGTTTAATTAGTAGTGATAATTAGTAGTAGCTTAAAGAAGCATAACTGGGATATGTATAAAGAAACTGTTATAATAAATATATTTTAAGATAATGCTTTCTTATCTAAATAGCTTTTGAAACAATTTAAAGGACTTTATGTAGGCAAAGATAAAATGTGGTTTGTATGAATTACCTGTTGTGGTAGAATAAATCCGTCACAAAGACAAAAACAAAGTTTTGGGGACTGTCCCCGTATATTGTTGTCCAGACAATAAGAAAAAAGAAGCGATTCAAAGTTTGGAATTACAATGACTATTTTTACTGTGACAAAATGGCGGTTATATAACAGAGAAAAACATGTGACAGGAAATGGTTGGCATGTTGTGACGCTGCAGCCGGAACCGGAAACAACGTCATTCTTGGTGAGCCGGAAGTGAGGTGATTAGTGGGTGCCGGAAGTGACATCATCAAGGATGGCCGGAAGTGACGTCATCACGGCCATTTTGGAACCCGGAAGTTGCAGGATTATTTTTCTTCTTGGTTTCTGTTGATAAAAGATAGTTCAGGTAAGCAACACGTGACAACCCCTTATCTCGCGATGTTTCACTCACCTTTAGGCTCTTTGACTGCCTCCTAATCGCACATGTGTGACACTGTGTAACCATAAAATGGGCACCACCGAGCCCCAAAGCACAGACAAAATGTCACCCAACAGAATTCCAGGCTCAAATAAAAGGTTATTATTTGTTTTTCAAATAAGCACCAGCAAAACACACAAGTATAACCAAAGATTCCTTCTGTCCACCTAATGAATTTTGCCCTCTGCCTTCCTACTCTGATTCCTTAAGATGAGTGGCTCCTTTTATCTCAGACCCAGGAATATTTCCAGTGTTAAGACATGGTCCATTGAAAGCACTTCTGGGTTAGGTACAAGTCCCATGAAGTCAGGATTGTAAACGGCTGAACTCCAGAACTCCGGTTGC
>JANRMT010062791.1:109186632-109215139 GCA_026402145.1 Polypterus bichir lapradei | reverse complement strand
GCGGGTATTTTGCTAGTATACTATATTTGTTACGATAGATATGCTTTTTAATTTAGTGGAGGCCACAGCAACAACTAAAGCAGATACAACTATAGTGGTTAAGATCTTATTAAAGTGTCTATAGTGAAGATTATGAATAAAATACAAAATTTAAGGAAACTTGTACATTTTGCTTACCACCTGTACAGTTCATTTTGGCAAATGAAAATGATCATCTGTTTTCTCATTAGCATTAATATCAATAAGGAGTACCCCCAATGAAACAGGCCTAACATGTCATGAGATATTAACAGGAGAACTAATGCAACAGCTGTCACCAACCACAGGATCCTTAAACACTTACCGCAATTGATTACGTTTTGCAATACTGACTAATAATGAGCAAAACTCTTAATTGTTTTTACCTGCAGGTAAAGCTGCTCTTCTTAAGCCATTGAATGTAAAATTACTTGAGTTTGAATCTGGAGACTGAACTATAATAAACATCTTCAAGCAGAATTGCCTGGCCCCAAGATGGAATGGGCCATAGAAGTCACTCCTAACTGCTACCACAGCACTGAAACTTCATCAAGACACCAACATATTGACAATTAAACCTCAATTTATTGAGACACACACAAACTCCAGTTAACAGAATCATGGGTCTCCAACATAAACAAGCCAACTAAATGTTCAAGATAGGCGTTATGGACTCCCAACAAGTGAATCACATATCAGGAATGATACAATAAATTCATGTTATGTGTTGGTAATGTCTGACGTCAAAATGTAAAAGTAAACATAACCCTGTTATAAATCTACCATGTATTTACTTATTTCATCATTTCATCATTGGCCTCATGCACTTATTTACACAGAACAATTTTGACAGAGATGTCTGAGGCAAAGACTATTTACTTGAATCCTACAAATCTCATCTACAAACTACTTGACCTGCTCTGTGTCCTAGATTGCACTTTGATTACTGTTCAGTTCTATTACTATAACTATTGTTATTCCATTTGCATTGCCCATTTGATTTAAGTGGCAATCGGTAGTTAAGTTACTTGTATTTGGTATACAGAAAAATTTTACCTGTGCACTGCCTAATAATTGTTTACTTCTTTATGACACTTGTCATCTTATTTACTCATTAATCATATGAACTGTGCAATTAATCCATTGATTAATTCCTGTCTTTACCCCTAATTTCCAAAATCATTGAAAATAATGCTGGGTTAAATCAAATGTTAAATGAGGATCCACAAATGAAAGTACATATTTTCTATGTTTTTTCTGTTCAATTTGTGAACACCTTTTCATATTTTGTCTCATTTAATAATATCTGCGGTGTATCTTTTCTTGCTTATAAAAAAGAAGATGATATTATATATCTGATTTCCATTAGGAAAACTAAAAATTGGTCATCTTAGTTTGTTTAAATGATTCAAGTCAAAGGCAGCCAAAAAAGCGAAAGATTCTAAGAAAAGGATAGTTACTATGTATATTACAGTTTTTTTTTAAATGCATGGATTTCTGACACAATTTACATTTCAAAAAATGTTTACTCATTTTTTTTAACACAGTGTACATCAAAATCACAATAAAACATATAATACATACAAAGGGAAGGTACACTCCATTTACCAAATTTAACATTAAGAGAGTTTGTTCTGGACACCTTCAGATTGAGGAAGAATAACATTGTATGCATGGTTGTACAATTCCACTGTGAGTAGCTTTCTTGCTAAGTTTGCATTATTTTCTTCAAATCCCTCCTTGCTTCATTGTTGCAGTATGTATGAGTGCATGGACCACATGTTTATTTTGCTGAAATGCTTATTGGCATCTGCTAGAAAAAGTTCAATAAAGGGAAGGGTCGCCTGTGTACCATTTATGTTGGGTCACAGTGAGTGACTCTGTTTTAACTGGATAGGCAGGAGACCCTTTCTTGTGAGAATGGATCCTTAGTATAGCCAACAATTTGTACAGATTAGTACATTACAAAGGACAAGAAAAATATATGCTGACTGGAAGAGAACTGCTTCATAAATTGTAGTATATGGATTAAGGAGCCTAAAGTGTTGTGTTATTTGCTTCAATACTTCTTAATAATGTTGTTGTTTTAGTACTATTAAATGCTACGTGTTCTTGATGTTTAATTCTAATATTCCTCAATACCTTGGATAAAAACGCAGTTTTACATAAAATAGAATTATGAATAGAAATTTAGGTTATTGTTACCACAAATACAATAAAGCTTGTATTAATCCATCCATTATCCACTGTTTATCCAAGGTCGGGTCGCAGTTGCAGCAGCCTAAGCAGGGAAGCCCAGACCTCCCTCTCCCCGACCACCTCCTCCAGCTCCTCTGGGAGGACCCCGAGGCATTCCCAGGCCAGCTGGGCGATATAATCCCTCCGGCATGTCCTGGGTCTGCCCCGTGGCCTTCTCCCAGTGGGGCATGCCCAGAACACCACCCCAGGGAGGCATCCAGGGGGCATCCTGACCAGATGCACGAACCACCTCAGCTGACTCCTCTCATTGCAGAGGAGCAGCGACTCTACTCTGAGTCTCTCCTGAATAACTGAACTCCTCACCCTATCTCTAAGGGAAAGTCCAGCCACTCTGTGGAGAAAACTCATTTTGGCCGCTTGCATCCACGATCTTGTTCTTCAGGTCACTACCCAAAGCTCGTGGCCATAGGTCAGGGTTGGAACGTAGATCAACTAGCAAATCAACAGCCTCACCTTTTGGCTCTCTCTTCACCACGACGGACCGTTGCAGAGCCCGGATTACTGCGGATGCTGCACCAATCTGTCTTTCAACCTCCTGCTCCATTCTTCCCTCACTCGTGAACAAGACCCCGAGATACTTGAAGTCCTCCACTTGAGGCAGTAATGTGTTCCCAACCTGGAGAGAGCATTCCACCCTTTTCTGGATGAGAACCATGGCCTCGGATTTAGAGGTGCTGACTCTCATCCCCGCCGCTTCACACTCGGCTTCACACTTGGCTGTTGGAGATCACTGTCCGATGAAGCCAACAGAACCATGTCATCCGCAAATAGCAGAGACGAGATTCTGAGGTCACCAAACCAGACCCCCTCCACTCCTTGGCTGCGCCTAGAAATTCTGTCCATAAAACTTATGAACAGAATTGGTGACAAAGGGCAGCCCTGATGGAGTCCAGCCTCAAAAGGAAATGAGTCCAACTTATTACCGGCAATGCGGACCAAGCCCCTGCTCCTCCTGAACAGGGACTGAATGACTCATAAAAACGAGCCCTGTACCCGTACTCTTGGAGCACACCCCACAGGATGCCTCGAGGGACACGGTTGAATGCCTTCTCCAAATCCACAAAACACATGTGGACTGGTTGGGCAAACTCCCATGCCCCCTCCAGGATCCTGGCCAGGGTGTAGAGCTGGTCCAGTGTTCCACGGCCGGGACGGAATCCGCATTGTTCCTCTAGAATCCGAGATTCGACCAAACTCTCTTCTCCAGCACCCTTGAATAGACCTTACTGGGGAGGCTGAGGAGTGTGATCCCCCTATAGTTGGAGCACATCCTCCGGTCACCCTTCTTAAAAAGGGGGACCACCACCCCGGTTTGCCAATCCAGAGGCACTGCCCCTGATGTCCATGCGATGTTGCAGAGACATTTTAGCCAGGACAGCCCTACAACATTCATAGCCTTGAGGAACCTAGGGTGAACCTCGTCTACTCCAGGGGTCCCCGCCGCCTCGGAGTTTTTTAACTGCCCCGATATGGACGGGCCCCACCGGAGTCCTCTAGCTCTGCTTCCTCCAAGGAAGACATGCTGGTGGGACTGAGAAGATCCTCGAAGTATTCCTTCCACCGCTCAATAACATCTGCAGTTGAAGTCAGCAGGGCCCCATCTCCACTGTACACAGTGTTGGTGGAGCACCGCTTTCCCCTCCTGAGGTGCCTGATGGTTTGCCAGAACCTTCATGGTGCCGACCGAAAGTTGTTTTCCATTTCCGAAGGGGGCAGTTATAGATCTTTCTGACCTCTCAACCTCTCACACCATTTCAGGCTCCTTCCCCACCAGAGAGTTAACATTCCATGTCCCAAGAGCCAGTTTCGGCAACCAAGGGTCAGAACGCCAGAATTCCCGCCTTTGGCCACCTCCCATATCATATTGCATCTGACCCCTATGGCCTCTCTTGCAGATGGTGGGCCCACAAGAGAGCGGAACCATGTTGCTCCATCGGGCTGAGCCAGGCTGGGCCCCGTGGTCAAAGGTCCAGCCACCAGGCGCTCGGAAATGTCAATCCTTGATTTAATTCCATGTGGGGTCTCAGCTTGTATTAAATTAGTCAGAAAAACAGAAATCTCTTTGTTCCTCTATTTTATTACAGGAGTACTTGTTACATTAACAACTTTTGGAAACCTTCTTGTGATTATTTCTGTCTCTCATTTCAGGCAGCTCCATTCACCAACAAACATCTTAATTCTTTCATTGGCTATTGTAGGTTTTCTGATTGGTTTCTTTATGATGCCTTTTAAATTTTCTGCCTCCATAGAATAATGCTGGTATTTTAGAAAGAAAGTTTGCCCTTTCTATGTCGCATATTCTTCTGTGTTAAGTTCAGTTTCTGTTCTTAATCTAGTGACCATATCAGTGGATCTTTATTTTGCTGTGTACCACTCATTCTTTTACAACACTAACATGACTAATTACAGAATATAGATGTGTATTGTCTTTGGTGTTTACCACTTTTCTACACAATAATTTTTATTTATTTTTTTGGTGGTTCAGTAGTTACTGATACATTTGAAGGTCTCTGTAAAATAGAACATTTTGATTTGTGGTGGAATATTCATTCCATCTGTACCTTTGCATTGCCTGTCACCATCATGACACTCTATATTGCAGAATATTTGTGGTAGCAGTGAGTCCCACTAGAGCTGTTAATGCTGCAGCACAGCAAGTAGGAAGTGAAGGGAATAACAAAAGTAATATGCCGAAACTATCAGAAAAAAAAAGTTATATCAGTATTTATTATCAGTTTGATGCCAACCAGTTAATTTAGCGCTTTAAGCCACTTAAGGATATCATCCACACCTAGCATCTGGTATGGATCAAAGCAAAAGACTTGATTAAGCAAAAGGAAGTCACTGTAAAAGCCAGATGTTGTCTGGCTTTTGGATCTACACAATAGGGCTAGACCAGGGACTAAAAATTTCCACAATCACATCTAGTTCTACAATCCTTTTGATCTCAAGCTCAACTTCTGTTCTTTTTGCTTCTGGGAGCCAATAGAGACATTTTTGGAGAATGACCCCATATTCTGAGAATATATTGCGAGTAGGGAATCCGGATTCCCAGACATTTTTCTTTCCCGCATTCCCGGGAATGAAACTGCTGTAATTCCTGGGAAACTGGGAATGACCAAGCTCGCACGGTTTTTTGGCCCACGGTGTAGTGTTTTGCAGATTAATTTAGTCGACCAACAGCAGTCGTCAGTCTCCCAGCTCCAACTAAAACTGAGTACAGTGGACTGGGAAGAGTCTGCACTCGGTAGCTCACGAATGCCAGGACAGGGCAGACTTCATTGACGTCTGTCAGACAACCACTTTGAACAGCAACTTGAAATTGCAATGTGTCAGTCTGTTGCATCCGCATTATCTGTACCAAGAAACTTAGCATCATAGAATGATGACAAGAAAATGGATGCCTCAGTAAAAGCTGAAATTGCGGTGTTTCAGAGCAACGGCAAGCGCAGGCGTTGTTTAGAACAAGTGTATCAGTATCTGATCAGGTAGATCGCATTGCATTCAAAAAAATTTGCTTTTAAGCGTTAGTCTATCATATATCCTCCCTATGGCATTTTCCACTTGATTGACATACAGGGAGGCCAGTCTGAGATCTCTTTCCTTCTAACACACTGGTCATCCCACATGCACCCATACAATCAGATTGTGATTCAGACTACGAATGCCATGAATGTAATTACCCCGATCTACATGCTGTCAAATAAACGAACCACATGCCGTAGCGCAACGTAAAGGGCGAAACACATGTCGTGTACTCTTTGCATTATTTGACAGTAAAACTATGCAATATATAGCATTTTTAATGTAGGTAGATCATTTTGACCTGGTCATTTTAAAAGTAGCTTGCAAGCTGAAAAAGTGTGAGCACCCCTGAACTAGATATAGGTACTTATATGACAGCATGAACTGCTTGTAGACAAGGTTAGTCTTTTTTTGGTGTCAACATATTGCAGTAGCTTTATTAAAAATAAGTGTCGGTCGTTCTGAAACCGTTCACATGTGAGATGCCCGTGCACTGTGTCATCCCCGGGAGCCCGGGAATGACATGCACGATTCCCGAATTCCCGGGAATAGATTCCCTAATTGTGAGCAACCAGAGAGGTCCATCATGGCTTCTCATCCACTACCTCTGCTACAGACAGCTCCCATTGCTTGGGTGCAGCCAATTTGAGTTCTCGAGTGGGGCTGGCCGGAGAAGGGATCATGCTCCCTTCCCATCCATGGTTTTAGCTGATTGACATTGTAAATTCGCTTAATCGGTTAACAGTTTGGTTGTTTCACCATACAGTGTGATGAATGGTCTGTGGAGTTGGGCTGAATTTTAAATAAATAATAATCCCACTCATGTCTTTGTGTGGGTCATGGTAGTGTGTCAGGACTGGATCCAGTGTGGGAGCAGATGGTCTTGCACTTTGTGCATGTGTACAGGATTGTCAGTGACCCAAATTATCACTCAACCTGGTCATGACTATCAATGGTGTCAGGTTCAAGGGGCTCCTAAACAAGAGTGGGAGCATGGAGCCGAACCACACCATCAACCAAGCTTTTCCTCCCTTTGATCTTATAAGGACTTTGCCAGTGAGCCAGTGATTCAGAAGACATAGTAGGGATAGAGGACCATGATGCACTTTCTGCGACTGAGCTCACAGACATCCGCTTTTGTGCACTCCTGCTGACAGCTGGGAAAAGAAGTTCACTTTCAGCAGTTTTAACACTATCCCATTTTTAGGGATACCAAGCAACACTTCTATACTGATAAGAACTGGGAACAAGTATGTGACTAGTTTATGCTTCTTGGTATCACTTTATCAGCAATCGCTGTTATACTGTTCATCATCACTGAGAGATTTGTATAGAGGATCAGTTTTCAATAGTTATATAACAGCATTCCACTTGTGTCTGACCCTCACCTTTTACCATAATTTCACCTTTCATTTTACAAATCTATTTTGTGAAAGCCATTTACATGAGAAATACTAATATTAAACATTAAAGTCTATCATTGCAGGATACTGGAAGGACCGAGGGAGAGAATAAGCACAGGACATTATCTTCCCTGGAGTGCTAGATGGCAGAACCTCTGGGTTGCAGCTGCGCCTCGGGCCTTCATTCACGGGCCAGAGTTAGGTGGAAAAGGACGTTGCTTTCCAGGGGAACACTGGAGGTGGAAGGACAGTGAGTGGAGAAGTAAGAAAAACTACTGTGTGCTGTTTTATTGACTGTAATGGTGCTATTTACTGTATTTTGCAAGGGGGAAGTGAAAGGGAAGCTTTTCCCACACCTAAAATAAACATGTGTTGTGCTGGCTTGTGCTAGAGTCTGTCTGCATCGAATGTTTTGGAACTGGAGAGCCCCTGATGGTCACCATTGCACTTTTCCAGTGGTGGAGAAAATACTCAAACAATTTACTTAAGTAAAAGTAAATTTTACTCATTTTCTCTCTTGGAGTCCATGAAGGCATTCTCTGACAATGTCATGAGCAATCAGAGAGGTCTGTCAAGGGTTTTCGTCCACCACTTTGGGGACACACAGGATGGTTGATTCCAGCTCCCGTTGCTGCTTGGGCAATGGATTAATACTGAAATTTAGATGCTCCCTGTGACTTCTGTAAGGGAAAAGAAAAAATATAGTGATTGAAACTGCCTGCCTGTTAACCTAGGGCATCCAGGAATTATTTTGTTCCAGCACACTTTATATTAAAAATGTGAGATCATATATAACATTTTAATTTGTGCTTGTCCTGTGATAACAGTTTACATATAAGAAGTCTTATTTATTGTACCTAGGACTTAATATGTTTAACTAGTTTTGGGCATTACATATTGCTTAATTTAGAGGTGTGTTTCTGGAGTATGCCATTTATCTAAAGCTGATTGGTGAAAATTAAAATATAGTAAAATATTTTATGTAAATGAACCCAAACTAATAAAGGAAGCTTTTGTGCTATACTTCTTTAGTCTGCCATGATGTTTTGAAGAAGGTACATGGGACCTCCACCTATAGGTGTAAATAAAGAATGGCCAAATTTGAATTTCAAATACAACTATGATTCAAGACTTCTTTATGTAGTATTTTCTGCAGCATTTCACATGCAATTTTCATTAGCGGAATGCCTGCTCAATATTTATAAATACAAGTATGGACAGCTAGACACTCATATGAAATGGAACACTTCCCTAACACATTAATTTGATGGAAGCTAAGATCAAACAACTCCCAACTAACTCTTGTGAAGTCATTTGTATGATTAAAATGGTAAAACTGATGGTAATTTAATTAGAAAAGCTACTATATAGACACACATTGATTTCTACTCAGATACTGGTGAACCTAACTCATTTTTTAAAACATAAAATAAAGAATAGTTGTGAGGAGCAGCATGTAAGGGTGGCTGTACTGCAGATTACGCACCTCCTTGGCCTCAAGGACCAGTTAGGATTAAGCCAAGGAGATGTCAGTTTTTTAAAGAGTGCACTTGGGCTCATGTTTTAAAGGACAGTTTCCTGCCATGCTTTTAAATGGATTTATTTATGGTTTTTTTAACCTCCACCATTTTTATTGGATTATTTAACTTTTAGCACTGCACTGCACTTTGGACACTGTTTGGATTTATCTGTTTTAATAAAAGCACTGAACACCTTATGCACCTAATGATTGTTATGTGTGTGTTTTGTCCTCATCTACCTGGCTCACCCAGTTACGTTATTGACAGTGTCGGGTTCAAGAGGCTCCCAAAACGGAAGTGGGAGTGTGGAACCGACCCACACCGTCACACAGGTATTGTTAAGCTTGGGTCACAGAGTGGCACAAGAGACAGGAAGGTGAGTCCAGGTTTCCAAGGAAAATGCAGGTACTTTATTACTGTATAGAGAAGGCAGGTGCAGTTTCAAGACTTTATGCCCTTTGTTAACTGTTTATCAGATACAGCAGAGCAGCTATGGAGCTGTCCTTGTGCCAGTGCTGTTAGAGATGGTGAATCACCATTGACCCAGATAATAGTAGTACACATACTTTGCCCATATTCATTATAACAAAATATCTGTTTTAACAAAATATTTTTATTGTCCCATGAATTTTTTTTACAACAGGATTCCACCTGTATATATATATTACAGAATGTAGTTTTGAAGTTAAAAAGGGCACATGTTAATTGTGTAAACACATCACATCACCACAACAACAATTTCCTACATGCTATCTTGCAAGAAAATGCGTAAGCTCACATCGGATGCATTGAAGAGCACAAAAAGTGACTTTGATACTATTTACACATCTAGTTACTTAAAGCCCACTGACAACACTACACCTGTTCAAAAAGAAGAACAATGACAATATAAGGATTGACACAGATTATCGAATGAAGACCATGCAAAAAACACAGAAGGCAATTCAGCGGATAGAAATGAAGCCTATAATAATGATAGACATGAACATATAGCAAGTAATGAAAATGATAGTGTCGGTTGCCTATAATTAACCAGTTGTGACAATGATAACTTAGCAGACTTATTCAGGCTTAACACTCAAGAAA
Source organism: Polypterus bichir lapradei (assembly GCA_026402145.1). Taxonomy (NCBI): domain Eukaryota; kingdom Metazoa; phylum Chordata; class Cladistia; order Polypteriformes; family Polypteridae; genus Polypterus; species Polypterus bichir. The sequence continues at coordinate 109,205,328 of JANRMT010062791.1, read as the reverse complement.
CGCCACCTATCCATGCAGATTCTAAAATCAGATGCTTTGCTCCTACATCAAAACAGCTCTTAATGACTAATGTATATCTCAATTATTTGGAATTTCTGTTAATCAAGATTGTCGGTGTGGTGGTTGTATGGGTTACTGTTTGTGGGGGTCCCCCTAAGGTGCTTGTGCCCCCAGTTCAACAACCTTACTCTGCCACTGCTCACACCATAATCCTTTGCTTCCTGTGCTTGAGTCAACTTTGCCTCATCTACACACAGTCCACTGAATTCCCACTTCTTTTAATTAGATGCCTAGCCTCTCACGTGGGACCTTATCAAAAGCTTTCTTAACATCAAGATAAATAATATTATATGCACCCCTCTTATCATATCTTTTCATCGCTTCCTCATAGAATTCCAGCATATTAGTCGTCACACATGTGCATCAGAAGTTAGCCTTCCAGGCTCATCTGAGATAAGCACTTACACTCTGGGACGTGAGAGTGTGTGTTCACTGATGGTAACATCTCCCTTTTCACCCACAGCCCTGAGAAACTGTCCACATGGGGAAACTGACTCTGTACCCTGTAGTTCCTCTGTTATAAAAGTAAGATGTTCTCAGCATGACACATCTCATTCTGGAGAGTGCAGAACGATGACTGGAGCTCCTACCTGAACAGCCAAGAGAAGACTGAAAGTTCTTCTTTTTTATTTCTTTATTTAACCTAATTTTCATTTTGCCTTATTTGATGCACCATTGAGTGCCTGTTTCAGTTCAAGGACTTTGTAAATATTAAAAGAGGTGACCTTGTTGGTACCCCAACACTTCCTCCATGACCAGTGCATTCCCTCAGTCAACAACACCTGTTCTTGCCATGTGATGCTCAGTCTTTTCTTTAATAATTCCTTCTATTTACACTATGTACCCTTGATGCATGATGAGCTTACCAGCCTATAATTAATTGGATCGGACCAATCAACTTTTTTTTTAACTGGAAAATATTTGCTATCTTCCAGTCTTTAGGAATCTCCCTATTGCAGAGTGACATTTGAAAAATATACATGAACGGTTTATATATGTACTGACTTAAGCACACCAGAATAAATGTTATCTGACCCTGGAGATTTTTCTTATTTTGTTCTTTGTAACACAAACAGAACTTTTCTCTCTAGAATTTACAGCACACTAAGTACCTCCTTGGTAGTCTCTGTTACTTTTGAGAGGTTAATCACTATATCATGCATAAACACGACTGCAAAATGCAAGTTTAGAACATTTGCTATTTCACTATTTGTATACTTTAGTTCACTCTAAGCATTCCAAATAGTCTTCACAACCTCTGTCACTGTTTTTTACTACTAAAACAATGAAGGAATCTCTTTGGGTCATCTTTCACCATTTTCGCAAAACATGGAGTACACGGTAACTGAAGAAATAAACCCAGTCAGATACAGAAAGAATATGCAAATGAAACACAGACAATGATAAGGTATCAGAATTGAGCCCACGAAGCTGGAATTGTTAGGCATTAACCACTACATTACCATTCTGAAAACATAAAACAATGTTTGCTAATCTGTTTAATTTAGACCTGACAAGCTGGTATTTTTACTTGTGTTAACTACAGATCACCCAACCAGCGATTCCTTTACAGACCTCCAAAAATTTTGATTTCCCTCTTACTAATATTTTGCAAAAGAATGAGAAATCACGCATCCTTTTAAATCCAGCATATCTTCGAAATGTTGCCTACTTTAAATTAATTATACAGAAACATAAATTTGTAGGTCACTAATTGTTTCAAAACTATTAGGGCACATCTCATGTGTGTTATGCTAGCCAAGTGCTGGGCAATATACTGTAAGTGCCTAGGACACAAGTTGAGTACCCTAGAATTATTTCATCTTGAATTCAGTCAGAGCTCCAACTCTACTCAAGAAATGTCAATTTTGTAACTTGCAGAGGAATGCCAAACTAAAAAGTATCAGCTCACAATGTGTTTTGCTTTATTAGTTCATCACAAGTCAGATTTTCTCCCCAGTAGCAGATCACCCATACTCTATGATAAATTTGTCAAAACGAAGATGTAATTTGTCTTGTACGTGTACATGTTCACAACTAGTATTAGCAACAGACAATAAAAAGAGTCTGCAAATCTTACACAATCTAAACAGATATGCAGCCTCTATATTGTTACAAAAACTCTCTGACGCTAATTGAATTAGTTTAAGATTAAATAGACAGACAATAATACCAGTAAATAAATACATTTTTGGCCAGAAGCAAATCTTACAGGTCTAGAATGTGATGAGATGAGACCAACTTTGTGTTTACACTTTGATGTCAGAACAAGTCACATTTTTCTGTCACTGATGCTTCAACAAATATTACCTGGCTATTGGTTTAAATCTGGGTGGCGCAGTGAGTAGCGCTGCAGCCTCGCTGCTAGGAGACCTGGGTTTGCTTCCCGAGTCCTCTCTGCATGGAGTTTGCATGTTCTCCCTGTGTCTGTGTGGGTTTCCTCCGGGTGCTCCGGTTTCCTCCCACAGTCCAAAGACATGCAGGTAGGTGCATTGGTGATCCTAGTGTGTGCTTGGTGTGTGTGTGTGTGCGCACCCTGCGGTGGGCTGGTGCCCTGCCCAGTGTTTGTTTCCTGCCTTGCGTCCTGTGTTGGCTGGGATTGGCTTCAGCAGACCCCCGTGACCCTGTAGTTAGGATATAGCGGGTTGGATAATAGATGGATGGATATTGGTTTAAATCACCTTAAAATCTTTTTGAATAATTTTCATAACTTTAGTGATCTCAAGTTTCAGGTGCTGTGCCCTCTAGCTGAGGATAATGCAATAGTCATAGAACCACTCTTCCCATCTATACCCCTTACTGACTGAATTATGAGATATGTTGCAACAATGTACATAATGCAAAACAGTCTCATAAAAATATAATGCACTATATATTTATTTCAAGAGTTTATGTTTCACTTTAATAGTTTTTTAAAACAAATGATTACAATTCCCCTGTGTTGGCTGGGATTGGCTCCAGCAGACCCCCGTGACCCTGTGTTCGGAATAAGCGGGTTGGAAAATGGATGGATGGATGATTACAATTTCTTGCAAACATAAACTTTTGAGGTTGAAAAACTGATGAATGGATGGATTGAATATTCATTATTATTACATTGTAAGTATAAGTGAATAACAAAAACTGTTACAATATGTAATATGTGCTACACAAGAAAAGGTATGCTATATGTAACTGTTGCGGAAAATACTTAGTAGATAAAGCAGAGTCTTGAACCATTGTTACAAAAGAACTCCAACATGGTTTATTTACACCAACTGCAGAAGCCCCGATGTGCTTTGATTATTGCAACATGGCAGACTGAAAAAATCTAAGAGAGCACTGCCTTTTCATTTAGGTGCATTTAGATAAAACATATAAATATATTTTAATATTTACCAATCAGCATACAGATAAATGTCATATTCTAGAAACTCCCCTTATGTCATTAAGCATTATGTATGGATGAATGGATAAATACACAAATAAATAAATAAAATGAAAATAAATAAAAGTATTATGAAATGTGACAGTAAATAAATAATAACAATTTGTAATGCAAGTATAAATAATAAATGGGTCACAAAATATGTCTTTTGTTCTTTATTCCTTTATGTCAGTCAGTCATTTTCAAATTTCAGATTCACTTAGCCCTGAACATGTTTGCAGAGGTCTGCTGGAGCCACACACACACACACACACACACAAGCACACACACACACACATGTACACACACAATTTAGTACCATCAAAGCACCTAAACTGCATGTCTTTGGACTGTGGGAGTAAACCCCCACAGACATGGGGAGAACATGCAAACTCCTATAATGTGATTATGAATTTATTGCCATATTTCACAGTTCTTTGACTTATTTTACTTATTTAATTTTGTCCTAAATATTTCTCCATTATAATGGTGTAACATTCTCCGCACTCAGTAATTAATCTAGCTCAGTGCTTCCACAACAAAATCGGCAGCGTTAAAAAAACTCACTTAAAAGTAGTGCCGTCATGAGGGGTTCTGCTTCAGAAGTGCAAAGACCCCAGTCTTTCTGTTTTGTATATATTCATATATGCTAAGGTGTGTGTGTGTGTGTGGGGGGGGTCATAATTCCATGCCTCCCACCCCAACCCCAAATCTATGACTAAGAGTGCCGAAATCTGAAGGTTGGGAGCATTCCTCAACTTCTTGCTCTCCTATACATGTATAACAAGCATCGGGACCCTCGGTTAAGTTCAAAATGCACCGCCGCTAATGTGTTCATTTCATGTTCTCAGTTTTAATTGTTAAGTGCATGTTGTAATTGTTTAATTCATCTAATTTTGTCAGTTTTATTTTTTGCATTTTGCCCTTTGGAGCCATGGTAAGAGGGATAAGTATGAAGTATGATCGCTATGAAAAATAAATGTCTTTTTCTACCTTTGTGGCACATGCACAGAAGCAAAATTGAGTGTTTCTTCCTTAATAGTGAATGCCTTGTGCGTCCAGTGCATATTTTTGACAGTTTATTCATGCTAGAGAATTGTACTCATAATTTTCAGAAGCACAAGTGTAATTGACACATCCAAAATGTAAATTTGACATAAATTGGCTTATTTTTAAAAGTGACTTTATTCCATAATTTTCTACTTTAACTTTTTTGCTTCTAATTGTATAATTATTTGTATGGTGGAAGTATTAATTTTATTTTTCTCTTCTATAAATCTCAGAAATGTGTCCCGTAACTTAAGAAGTTCTAAATATGATAATTAAACATTAGCAATAACCACCTGTCATTTTTTCCTGTGTTAGAGTAACAATTTGACTTCCTTCTTATACAAAAAACATTAGCTCTATTACTTTACAAAAATGTACCTAGTCCTGAATTTTTTCAGTTATCAGACCATTCAGTCGTACCGTTGGTAGCAATACAGACAGCTGTAGTGGAACAACACTCACATTAACACAGTTGCTTTGATTTTATCCATCTGTGGTCTCTACAAGGTATCCTCCATTGTTCCCCACTAAAGGCAGGTACTATCCATGCTGACAGTAGGTGTCAGTCCTCCCTTCTGAAGACTTCATCACTACTTTCATTAATGTAAGTCACGGGACCTTTAAAGGGGTATGTTTGAATTGCAAGGGTTGTAACCAAGCCTTTTACTGACTTTAAAAATCTTCTGCCACAAGATGGGATCTTTGGTTTGTATCTTGGCCTTCCATTTATATAAATTGCACACGTCAACAAAAAATTCTCAAAACAGCTTTAAAGATGACAAACCAATGGTGCATTTACCAATCCATAAGGCATTACTAGGAACTCATAATGTTCTATCAAATTATTGAAGGCTGCCTTTTATTCTGTGATATACCCAGATTAAATTATAAACAATTCTAAGGTCTAAATTAGTCTTATGTTTACCCCTATGAAAATGTTATTATGTTCACAAAAATATATAAATACCACAAAGTCACCATAAATACAGTAGAAAGGTATACCTTGTTTCCATTGTTTTACAGATGTAGATTTTTGTCCTTTATGTGATATATTTTGAAACAGTCACCAACACACAGCCTGGGGTTGCAGTCAGGACAGTAAAAGCCTGTTTCTTTGCACACTTCTTTTATAATATTTTTTCTGTTGCTTGCGCATGAGAGGGTAGAATGACAGTGCTTGACCTGCATGATCGATGTGCCCGTTGTGTTATTATAAATGTAAAATACCACAAGGCATATCATGGTAGTTTGATCCTATGGTGCCATATGCATCAGTTTCACTATCCTTGTCGGTGTCTAATGACTAATTCACAAGAACAGCAACATATTTTTACAGCACATTTTCATACAAACAGTGTAGCCCAAATTGCTTTACAAGATGTCAAAGAGAAAGTTACAAGAAAAGGTAATAAGGTCAGATGGCCAGGAGGACGTAAAAAAAACAAACAAAAAAAAAACTCCAATTAACCTCTAGAAAAAAAACAAAATATGCAGGGGTGCCAAGGCCAAAATACTGTTCAGTTTCATTCTGGGCATTCTACCTAACATAAATGTTCTTTATTCATTACTCTTTGTTTCCAAGATTCATATGAGAGGATTTGATTAAGTCAGTCTTGTGGACAGCAGAGGCACCCGCCTTCATTCCAGCATCACAGGTGGCTGAATGGTGCCTTGATCAGGTGGTGGTGACACAAATCAGCAAATTGACATTATAATGGATGGTGACATTAAAATTGAACAGAATCAGCAGACTCATGAGTGTCTCTGCCTGTAGTGGTATTGGCTGAAGAATAATGCCATGTTTTGAGGATATGCAAAGCAGAGAAAGCAGTGTGGGGCATTGAGGCCCTCTGACAGGAGAAGACAGGAAAGATGTTAATGCCATGTATCACATAATCATGCAAGTGGTCTCCTGGAGTCTATTTCAATACTATTTATAGGTGTGTGTACATGCTTCCTTCCATTTTATTTGCTAATATGATTACTGAGATTATTTTGAATGCTTCAAAAATAATAATATTGCTCTGATGTAAAGTAGGGCACAGACCATGCCTCGTCCTGCTGTTAAGGCTATAGGCATCACCTTTAGGACTTTCTGTGAAGACTTATTCCTTGGTCTTGGTTGTTACTGGAAAGTCAGTCACCTTTCTTCCATCTCTTCCATCTCCATGAGGCTGCTACAACTCGATGATGGAACTTGAAGCCATTGTTATACATGGACAGGGGTCCTCAATCACAGTCCTGGAGGGCCGCAGTGGCTGCAGGTGCTGGTTCTAACCTGGTTGCTTAATTAGAAAGCAATTCCTGCCAATAATTTAATTTCATTGCTTATTAGTGCTTTAACTCTGCTATGTCAGGTAATTCTCATATCCTATATTTTCTTCCCCTTTCTAAGGTCTAAGAAAATCATCCAAATGATCTGAAGGCTAAAATGGATAATAAGTAAATCTAGTCCTTTATTTTTTTCTCTTCACTTCCAAGTATTTAATTAAACCCAATAGTGCATGATAAATAAACACAGGTGTAAATGGTAACAAGCTAAATGGAGAAATGCTGGTCTCTTTTGTCATTTGCATTTTATTGGTAATTAGGTGCAAGTAAAAACCAAAAACACAGCTATTTAAGACTAAAATAAGCAATAAGGGTTCAAAATCTTAACGAGCAAGACAAGTAAAGTGAAGCAGAAGTGTTACTTGAGCAATAAGAGCTTCTTATTAAGCAATTGGGTTGGAGCAAAAACCTGCAGCCACTGCGGCCCTCCAGGACCGTGATTGAGGACCCCTGTACATGGAGGTTTAGTTATTACTCAGTTAACAGCTTCATTATAGTCCTATATATAGGCAATTAGAGTAGATGATCATTTTAATTCAAATTTTTCAACACAACAAGTAGATGACTCAAAGCTCATGATCCAGCTCATGAAGTCAAATCAAAAGAAAAGAAGGCAGACTAGCATGAAAGTTGTTAGTCAGAGACCGGTGTTTTATGGGGTATCTGTTTGTGTATTTCCTCTATTTTTACCGTGCTCTTTAATGATGGGGTTAAGCCAGTGCACACAGGTTCTCTGGCAGAAAGGAATCAAAACAATTAAGAAAATTAATGTACCACCAGCATCCCCCAGAGATCACCTTTTATTAAGCAAACAGGGGTTTAAGGGGAGTTAAAATCAAATTAGCAAAAATATTTAGACTCCACATTCCCATCTTTGGTTATCTATTTTGATTTCTTTAATTAAAATGCTTTCTAAGAGTACTGAGGGCAAAAGGTAACTGCATAAAGTACATAATAAGCAGTGCATTAATCAAATAGTGAAAATCATATTTAATAGTAAAAATCACCTCTACAAGATTTAAGGAGGAATTTGCTTTTTTTAATTAAGAACTTTTTCTATTTTAGGACAAATAATATATGTTAAACAGTACTAGAAAATAGATATTTTAGATTAGACAAGAATTAATCTTGGAATCAATAGAATTAATCAAAGTAAAACCTATTAAGAGCTAAGGATGCTTTTCCCTATTATTCAGTTATTTTATTTATTTTTTTTTTGTTTCTTAAGCAGTACGTTTCATGTGAAGGTCTTTCCCATTTTCTCAGAAAACAGGAGCACAAAACTGTAACATAATGCTTTCACCAGGAGAATGATAAAAAGTCAAAGCGACTACAAAAAAATGTATTATATATATAACAAACTTTCAAAAAATAATTGCATGTTTCTTACAAAAAAAAAGTAAAACATATAAAAACCGGATATTAAATAAAATAAGTAAACATGAGCTGTACCTAAGTGCAGTCTAGCTGTGTACGCCCTTTGATAGAAAACTAATAATGACATATGTTTTACTAATACACAGAGACCTAAAAAAACCAAAATTATGCAATAAACATGCACTTTTCCTTATAACAAATCTGGTTTTAGTAGCACACTGAATGCTTTAAAACAAAGGGAAACTTCATAGGAGAGTAAATTTTGAAATAACCACAAACTAGGAAAAAGCAATTTCACTTATTGCACGTATCATAAGTATGCCACATCTGAAAATACTAAAGCTCTTCTGCTAAACGGCACGTAGGAGTCTTGATCAAGAAGTTGAAAATTTAATATCTGAGAGCCGGATGAAATGCTAAGGTAAATTTGCTATTAGCTAACTAAACTATTTTAATGAGCAAAATGGTTTCTTCATATTTTTAGTACATTTTATTTTCTTAAGTTATCACTAAGAGTTTGGCTGGGCGACACTGTAATACAAGGTTGAAATATGCACTTAAACCTATCCGTTTAATCACGCAAACTTTCCCTAAGAGGACCACATACCCTTAATTCCAAAAATTAGTTGCCAAATTTTTAGCAACTATTCATTGCTCTGGTTTCACTGTTCTTTGCTGTGCTTCGTCACAAACCAGAATTTTATGCAGAGGAGACTACAACACTTGCCATGTTGCTTCTGTAATAAAAATCAGTCTCCCTTTGCTGCAAATGGGATATAATAGAACAAACAAAACAAATGAAGAATGCTTACTTTTAGCATTAAATACAGTTTTCAGCAATGATATGTAAAATATTTGCTAACCATCTATCTTCTTTTAACCAATCTTTCTAAAAACAGTCCTTAATTTTGTCTGAAGACACTTTATTCTTATGTATTGCACCAATAGCTGAGATAAAAAAATGTATTGTAAAAGTAATTCTATCATGATAAAGAGATCTATTTTTTCAATACACAGCATTGAATATTTTAAAACAAAACATTTTTAAAAACAATTTAAAACATATGTAACATATCCATGAGCGTTATTTCATAGTACATTACTTTCTCTTAACCACAATATGGTTTTAATGTAAGAGTTAAAAACTTTGATTTAATTGCTATTAAATTAATTTTTATTTCATTCCTACTAGTATCTTCACTGCTTAGAAAATAAATTGCTTGTGGAAGATTCAGGCCAGAATATTCTACAAGTTACAAGTATTTTAAATGCTTTCCAAAACCAGGGGTAAAAAAAGCCATATATTACTGGGTTCAAAGCAGAATTTAATAAGCCAATTTTTACCAAAACATTGTATGTTTTCCTAAAAAAAGCAACTAAATTAATTGAGCCAAGGAATGAATAAAGATACGCAGGGAACCAGCTTAACATAAAAACAAAAATGACAATGCTTATAGTTTTTGCAGCTTTATGGTGTTTTCTTACGAATCTTTTGTTTTTTGTGTGCTCTCCAGATTCCTGTTCATCTGCTACACCCTGTATTACCTTTACATGTCTTCTTGCAACAGTAAAGATTTTAGCAGAAAGGCCAAATATAACTACAAATGGGAGAAGGAATGAAACTAAATAATCAGATAACGAATAAATAAAGATAACATTTACTCTGTATTCTGTTGCATATGTATTTGAATACAAAGAAGCAACAAAATACACTGAAACAAAAACATACAGTATTGAGCAAGACTTCAAAATAGCTACCAATATCCAAATGACTTTAAATGTTACCTTCATAGAGTAAAACAATGGATAGCAAACTGCGTAACAGCGATCACCGGCAAGAAGTAAAAGATGATAAACAGAAATATCTGTTAAAGATGCGTATGTCAACTTATAAGTGAAACAGAGCAAGCTGCTTTTATACCAACACACCTCTGTTGTTGCAAGGAAGTGAACAGGCATGTTGAATACTCCAATAATGAAATCACAAAATGCCATGGAAAGTATAAGAACATTTGACGGGGTGTGCAGCTGCGTAAAATGTAAAATGGAGATGATCAGAGCCAGGTTTCCACATACAACAAGAATTATTCCTGTAATAAAGATCAAATGTAGAGTCAAATTATCTGCAAATGAATTGTACATTTTGGAGCAAGTTATATTTCTAAGCATAGGACAAAACAATCCTATAGCTCCTTCCATTTCCTTTAGCTAGAGAGGATATCAAATATGATGTTGATGAGAACTTGCGGCCCAATCCAGAGAAGAGGATGGATTAGCATTACAGTGTGGTATTGTTACAGTTGTGGACCAACTGCAAGTGTGTGTGTGTATATGTATGTATTTATATATATATATATACTGTATATATATGCACAGTATATTTTGCTTCTATGGCATTTTCTGCAATGCTACATTTTGTGTTGGGTATATATTTTTTTTTACTGTATGATTATGAATGAATATTTTGTACTTACAGTAGACCACAGACTGGAATAAAGTCCATTGACATATACTGCTGTGTGGTTTGTTCATTCCTGGACATTTTATACAAACGTCTTCTCTTTTGCAATACAATTTTTTGCGACAAATAATGTCAGTTACTTTACAGATGATAATTTCATGACGATCCATTTTAATTAATTCTATCTGTTGTTAGTATTTTGTAGGCCTTTTGTTTTGTGTATGAGGTAGTGTTCTTCCAGAAGGACATAAAGTGCTACTGTTTTGGTGCTGTAGTGCATTTTGGAGGAGAGCTTAACTATTTGGTCAGGCTGTGTGTTGGTATTACAGACTGTATGAAGAGTTTTGAGAAAGTGCATTGCAGAATCTGTCTTAGCAATTGAAAAAAAATGTAATTATATAGCATGACCTGCTGTGCTAAAATTGTGCTTGCGTTTATCACTCATTGCGGAAATACAAATTATTGTCTTTGTTAGTTTGTACATGGGCGGTGCAATAGTGCAATGGTAACAGTGCTATCTTCCAACACAGAGACAGAGGTTCACATCCTGGTTGTTCCTTTCTTGGAGTTTGCATGGTCTGCTCATGGGTTTTCCTTCCACAGTCCATAGGCATGTAGGTTTGGTGGATTGGTGAAGGTAAATTGGCCTCTCATGGGTCTGTGAGTTTTCACCCTATTGATAGATTGGTGCCCTGTCTAGGTATTGTTCATGACTGTGCCCGATGCATGCTGGCAGAGGCTCTAGCTTCCTTGCAACCTAGTTATGGATAAATGGATTTGGAAGAAGAAATTATTTTTAATTAGGAAATGAAATTATACATAGTACATTAGGATAAATAATGTGTCTTAAATTAGAAAAATGCTGTAATGATAGAGATTTTATGAGATCTTTAGTTTGGGATTTATTTTTAATTGTTCCAGCATTATTTGCATAAAATCACCCTTGAACTCAAAATGAAAAAAAAAACAGTAATGCTTTCACTGTTATTTAGTTTTTTTTTGATGGTTAAGCACCAAGTGTCTTATGAAGGTTCACGCACAATTTCTTTGCCAGTGATTTTTCCAGAGTATAACAGGAGCACAAAACTGCAACACAAAGCTGTCACTAGGAAAATTATAAAAAGTAAAAAACTCAAATAATAATATATATAACAAAACAAAAGCAGTTAAAAAATAATTGCATGTTTTTCGCATAACTGGAAGAATCCAAAACTACCTTCTATAATTCACTGGGTAAGCGGCATTCTATATTACCACAAACTGGAAAAAAAATTTCTCTCCTAAGGGATATGTACAATTTTTTTTAAATATGGCAAAAATTAATTCATTTTATTCTAGAATAATCATGATGAGCCAGTGATTAACTCTCTCATGTTATTAATTGCTATATTTAAAAACTATTGGTATTACCTTGCTTCACCTTGGTTATATTGCCAAGGGTAAATGGGATGTATCAGAAGTTCTTTATAAGTACCAATCCTTTTCTGAATACAAGATTTGTTTTCCCTCTGGAAATAATATTATTGGTTCACTAAACCTTTTTACTCTTGAACATGGTACACACAATTCAACATGAATAAAACATTCTCGTCATGGATTAATTCCTGCTTTTGCTAGTGACTTGGCTTTTGTTATTAGTCATTACAAAACAATTTTAGAGGAAACTGTATTCTTTTGAATTCAAACATGTAAGAAGTACATAAGTGCACTTAAACAATCTAATGAAACTAAAAGGTAAATCTGTAATTGTTAAATAGATTGCAAACTCATCAACTGTGGAAGCTCAGAATTGCTATAACAAAAATGACAATCACTGTGATGGGATGGAGCTCTGGGTACTCAGTGATTGTTGGCATAGACTCCAGCTGCTCTGCCACATTGCAGGTTAAGAAGATGGATGTTGTGATGGTGCGGGTCACCCCCATGATACCAGGTCCCACCAGGAGCCTCTTCAGCCTACCAACCTGCCAATAGTCATTACAGGGATGAGCTAAGCAGATGAAGACAAACACAGCAAGAAAGGGGATGGTGAAAAGTGCTTGAATGAATGATTTTACTATAAACAAACGGTATTCAAAAAGTGCAGTGCACCTTCTATAATGAATAAATAATCCATGAAAAGAAAGTGCAAGTCAAGGTAAAAATTCAATGAATAGAAAATCCCTTAAAAATGAGGTTAAAACATAGGAAGGAAAATCCGACTTTTCTTCGGTTTGCCCTGTGTGAACCTTGCAGACCGTGGAGAGGTTTGACTTCTTCTCCTGGCCCATTTCGCCACTGAAAAACCTACAGTCCTACAATCCAACAACCACCACTGAGCCCTGCTCCACACCCACTGCTGCCTTTCCTTACTCCACCCAGCGAGAGCATAGTGGTTGCTCCTGCTACTTGGACGTTCCTCTAATTACACCTGCTCAAACTTGTCTGGTGTTTGTGTGATATTGTTGGTGTTTTTGTTGTTGTTGGAATTGTTGTTATTGTTGCTACTCCCTCTCCCTCACCTTAATTAACCTCTGTGCCCATTTCCTTTCCTTACCTCCCTGTTCCTGCACTCCCCTTTTATATGCTGGGGAGCAGTTGCAGGTATGATCACCTGATTGCGGCCCTGGGCTGATAATGAGACAATCAGACTGCCCACACGTGCTGGGAAGGCAACGCACAGTTGGCCGACTGTCTCGTACCAACTAATAATGTTTTCTTCTCTAGTAGGAAATCTCACCAGATGTTTGTATTTGTTCAATTCAGACACCAATGTGAAATTATTAAAGTAACCCAAGAACGTAACTGTATAGAATCTGGGTATTTATTTTTAGTAGCTGGTATCTATTCTACATTGTAGTTGTGTATTTTTAAATTTTCTTGTACAGTGATCTTTACAGCCTTACATTTTAATGATGTCCTTATTTATCCATTTTGACCATTTCTTTGTTTTTTTTCCTGAGCTTTATTGGGTTTTGAAATATGCTTGTTTTGAGCCTGGATCAGAAAATATTTCGAGATTTTACTTTTCCTTTCTGGGTTTTCTATATATTGCCTCATCGCAAAAGAATGTGACTTCTGCAAATTATAAAATCTTTATTTTGGTGTACATATTTGTATTTTCAAAGACTATGTTGCTGTCATTGGAAATTAAAGTATCATTAACCTCTATTTTCATATTCTCTCTTTATTGTCAGATACGTTCCACCTAGGTACTGAGTATTTGTTTTTTTATATTAAATGACTTCTCCTAGTAGTTTTCACTAAATGAAAAGCAGAGAAGCACTTAAAGGCAGGAAAAGCTTCCAAGATGTATGTGTATAATGGAGTAAGCATTATGTCCTGTAATGTTATAGCGATAGGTGAATCATCTCTATGGTATTGCAAGTGTCATTGTAGTCTAAAGGCTGGCTGTGAGCGATTTATATGTCTGCAGGTGTAATTTGTGTTTCTTTCTGCTTTCTTACCATTATATTGTGTTTGTGTATGTATACCATATTTTCCATGCCAACCCATTCATGTTTACTGGCAATTTCTGTGTTGTATGATAACTTATATCTCTTGAGTGAGCAATTAGTCACTACACACTACACACATATTTTGCCACAAGATGATTATGTTTAGTAGGTAGGTTAAACATACATCTTTGCTTTCTTATAAATACTTCTACTCCTTTTCACAGATTAATTTAAATCAAAAAGCAGAAATGAATACAAATACAATACCTTTCAAGAAATGGCTTCAGTGGACATGCAAATACATTATTGTTATCCTAATAATAATGCATCATGCCTAAAAATAATCCGAAAAAAGGGAATTTATTTGTTTCTTTACTTTTTTGCAGCACTCGTGATTATACTAACTGTATTTGGAAACCTCTTGGTGATCATTTCGGTTTCTCATTTCAAGCAGCTTCACACACCAGCAAACCTTCTTGTACTTTCACTGGCTGTGATGGATTTTCTAATTGGTTTATTTGTGATGCCTTTTGAGTTCTCTTCTACTATAGAATATTGCTGGAATTTTGGGGGAACACTTTGCCCTTTTTATATCAATTATGGTACAATTTTAGTTTCAGGTTCTGTCTTAAATCTAATGACCATATCTGTGGATCGCTACATCGCTGTGTGTCATCCATTCTTCTACAGCACTGAAATAACAAATGCAAGGATAGGGCTGTGTATTGTACTCATTTGGCTTTCAGCACTTTTTTACTCAATTATATTTATTTACTGCACTGGTGGTGAAATAGTAACAGATGATTGTGCAGGAATGTGCAGACTTTTTCATTGCCAAGAATGGTGGAGTATACATTTTATTGCAAACTTTGCTTTACCTGTATCAGTCATGATTATTTTATATACTGTAATATTTCTAGTGGCGAGGAGTCATGCGAGAGCCATTAGGTCAGTAGAACAGAAGATGGCAGAGGCAGAAGGCCAAAAAAGAACTTTGTCTAAATCATCAGAAAGAAAAGCTGCTAAAACATTAGGCATAGTAGTGGCTGTCTTTATTTTCTTTGTCTCTCCATCCTATTTACTGAATTTCCTTGCCTTGAGTTTGTCAGCTTCAGACAAATTGCTTATGGAATTGAGTGATTCATTTTTTTTGTTAAGCAATATAAACTCTGGTATGAATCCATACATTTATGCATTCTTTTACTCCTGGTTCAGGCGAGCTGTGAAAATGATTCTGACATTTAAAATAACTTCCCCAACATCTTCACTCTCTAATTGTTTTGCAGAAAAATAACATTTATGTGGAAGAGAATGAATTCAGATATACAAGCTGTTTTTTTCTTTGTGTAGTATTGTAAAAAGTCTTTATAGTGTTGTTGAATTATACCAGACCAAATTTATCATACATATATCATGATTATAAGAGATTTTAGGAATAATAAAATAAAATGTTTTAAGCAGCCATAATGACTTTTGTTAGATCATTCAGCTGTATGAAAAATAATATCACAAATATTACTCCAGCTTTGTCTAAAATACATTTTAATGAGCTCCTCATATTAGTTTCTGAACTTCATATTTTAAATAATGAATAAAAAGTTTTCACGCTTTTATATTTTTGTTGGAAATGGTGAAGGCGGGAGGAGTAGCAATTGGGCATTAATAAGTTGGCACAACATTGGGAAAATTGCATCGCAAACTAAGGTGACTATGTAGAAAAGTGATGTGGTTTGTTTTTGAAATTCTTAATAAACAGAGTTTTAAAAAAAGTGTGGAAACTTTTTGAACATCCCACATATCTGTTTTAAAGTAAGAGAACAAACATATTTCATAATGGACTGTTAACATGTTTTATTGCATGTATTATGGACTTTTGCACCCCCTCTACTGTGATGGGCTACCTGACTGGCAGAGTGAATATTTCTATAAAAAAAAAATGGGGAAGGAAAGTATGGAAAATTAAAAGGAGGAACATGCAGATTATCGTGTGTCTGCTCACTGCTGCACAATATACACGCCAATTTCTTTACTGTGCATATGTTAGTATTTTAATGGTTGGGAGGCATAAAGTATATATACAGTATCAATAAATTCTTCTTAGTTGGACATCATGACAAATGTGTTCTGTTAATACAGCCTGAAGAAAATTAAACATTTTCAAAAATATTACATTTTCAGTATGCAATTTTCTTTCTGCCGACGGGATTTTGTATTCTGTTATTAATGTATATAAATTCTATCCTCTATGTTAATTTGCTGAACTGTACATTTTCTAAAAGTATAATTAACTTCTGTTTATTTAAATTGTAATCTAAATGTTTAAAGAAAAAATGTGAACTAATGCCGTTTTTAATGCAATGGTTAATAAACATTATTATCACCATCATTTTATAATTGAGTCAGTATATTTATTTCTTTTTCAATATATAGCAAGTTAAAAAAATAATTTTAATTCAAGACGCAGTCAGTTCTTTAATCAGTAAGCAGTGGTTGCATGTTGTGCCTGCAAACTGTCTTTCAAAATATCACAAATTGTTTTAAAAATCTTAATCGCCAGCACACACAATTTAAATCAGTATACTCTACTCTACCCCCCAGAGAACATTGCCCTCTGATATTCATGGGAGAACTGTGGAAGAAAGGAGTGTGGAGGTGTCATCTTGGCAGGGGACCCATCAGTTGTTCAACACACGTCTGAATGGTAAAAGATACAAAGGGGCCTGAAATAAAAGAAAAGTATGTACATTTATTGGAGGGAATAAGAAATGAAGTTGAGCAATGGGGAAAAATTTGTTTTGTTTCTAGTGGAAACCAATAAGGGGAATAATGAGCAGGTAAACCCAGCTCCATAGAAGCCTTAGAGTAAAGTCAAGTCAAGTCAAATTGGGAAGCATGCACCGATACAGTGCATTGCCGCATCCACTACACGCCGAAACAACTCGGGATCCCAGTTGGCAACCCCCCAGGCAGACATGTGGTCCAGTCCTACCCTCCAGAAATGGCCCTCTATCTGCCGCAGCCAGGTGTTACGTGGGTGACCCCTTGGCCTGGTCCAGCCACTTGGGTCCCCAACAATGAGGATCTTATGAGCCGGATCACCCTCGGAGAAACGTGCCACATGGCCGTAGTGCCATAACTGACACTCCCTCACAATACAGTGTGACAGTTTGGGTCTGCTATCGCACCCTTGAACCCTTGTCCAAGACAGCAGACACATGGTAAAAGTCCAATAACTTATTTTATTTGGACAATAATGTGCACCCAGCACCCTCCTCTCCACAATATACATATAATTACACCAATACACTATAAAAAACAATCCTCCTCTCCCAGACACGTTGCCACCCTTCCACCCAGCTCAGCTCGCCGTCTGGGAGCGCCCACAATCCTTTTATAATCCCTGACCCAGAAGTGTTCCAATCCCCAGTCCATGTGATCTCCTATCACTTCTGGGTCAGATCAAAAGTCCTTTTCTTCACCCCGGAAGCACGTCATTACCCTTGTCCATGTGACTCAGACATACTTCCGGGGCGTAAGTCAAATAATCGTCGTTCCTCCCTGTAGTGTCTCCTAGCGGCCCCCATGGTATCCAGCAGGGCTGTGCATAAAGACTCCAATGTCCATGATACCCTGCTCGTCTTCGGGGCACCACCATGCAGGGAAGGCTCCACCTGGCGGTGTGGGGGTATTGGCCGGTATGAACGGCCGGCCATCCATCACAACAGGCAATGTGCCTCATTTGGGACTCCATGAGCAATTGCTTATTTGACACAAAGTCAAACCAACGGTACCCAAGGATTTTCCAAAGAGACACAGTACCAAAGGAGTCCAGTCTTCATCTCAGGTCCCTGGATAGCGTCTATGTCTCACAACCATATAGCAAAACAGGAAGCACCAGGACCTTCGTCCTTTTGCATAGATATCGGGAACGACACACACCCCTTTCCAGCGACCTCATGACCCCCCATGCTCTCCCAATCCGTCTACTTCACAGGAAGAGTCACCAGAGACATGAATGTCACTGCCAAGGTAAGTAAACCTCTCAACAAGGTTAACACTCTCTCCGCAAACAGACACACTGCTGATGGCTATAAAGAGTAAAGGCAAGGTGGTATAATACAAAATCAGGGAAGGAGACACACCCATCTGACCTTTTGCTAATCAGAGTGAAGTGTTTAATAAATGGTATATTGTGATTCAAAAGGAATGAAGACATCAGAGGTGTAAGAGATTGTCCGTATGTAGAAGGGGGAGAACGACGGAGCATAGAGCATACAAAATTAATTCTACAGAGCAAATTCATTTTAGTGATTGCCAGTCTGAAATTAAATGAGAGAAGGAGGTCTGACCGAGAGGAAATGTCTCTGACACCATTCAGATTGTAACAAAAGTTAGTAGCTGCAAGGTCCTGGACTGTGGCTTAGAATTCTAATCCCAGGTATCTGAAAGACCTCATGTGAACAGTAAATGAGAGGAATGTAGAGAGATTATAGGAAAGATCTCAGTGGGAAAAGAACAGATTTAGACCAGTTAATCTTATAGCCAGACCGGGTTTCATATATGGTAAACATTTG
>JANRMT010062791.1:109170754-109186532 GCA_026402145.1 Polypterus bichir lapradei | reverse complement strand
CAGTTAATCTTATAGCCAGACCGGGTTTCATATATGGTAAACATTTGGGGACCAGCAGGGGCATTATCAAGGTAGAGTAGAACACCATAAGCATTATTATTTGAATATTTATTACTCCTTGGGTATATCTATTTGCTTATCAAATTCTGATTCTTCACTGGAGTCAGTTTCACTGGTGGGATCAAACTCTTCTTTGTAAACCCTTTAATATAAGTCACTCAAAGCTTAAGATCTTCTACCTATTTTAAAATATATTAAATATGCAACTTGTTAAAGTAATATTCAGTATGTTATTTAAAAACAAAATGCAGTGGTTAAAGCTAACCTGAAAAAGCTGACACCTGTACCATGGATTTCTTTTTAGTGTTAATGTTAGGTGCTAGGGTAAACAGATAAAACTGTGTCACACATGTGCGAATAGGAGCAAGCTGAATGGACCAAGTGGAGGTGATTACCCTCCAGGCCAGGGGGTGGTGGGGTGCTCTAAACCTTTGTCTGTTATTTCTGCAGATCAAATACGGTAAAACCTGCCTGACCTGACGTCACTTCCTGTTCCGGCACCCAGACTGACGTCACTTCCTGTTCTGGCACCCAGACTGACATCACTTCCGGGTTACAGAATATAAAATCCTCCATCTTGGCTAACTAAATGAGTTCAGTGTGGGAACTCAAACAAGCAACATCGCTGTATTGAATTTAATCCTTTTGCAGCTAGGAACAATATACGGGTGGCTGCCTCAAACCTTTTTTAAGAGTGTTGAGACTTGTTCTTTCACAGTGGCGTAGTCAGCAGGATGGCCTTGTGGTGGAATCGGAAGCCAAACCATCATTATGTCTCAACACACCATCGTGATGGACCACTAAAGACCTATCAGGTAGGAGAGTACCGTTCTTGTGTTGCCGAGCTGGGGTCTGATGGTGTCTGTCGGGGGGATCTGGATTATGTTCTGACCCAGTTCTCCTTAAAGAGAACCTGGGAGCATAGGCAGAAGACCTACAGACGAGGGCCAGGTTTTGAAAGGAACACAGTGGAGACCTATTATGGGCTCCCGAGGATGGGGACCGACCCAAAGAAACCCACAAAGAAAAAGAGGGGTGCCCTAGGTCGGCAGGTGAGGGAGATAATGAATTGAGAGTACAACCCAGAAGAATCTCTCTGAGGACAGGTCATGACACTATGGAAAAAAGTTGGGTGTTGGCTACAGCCATATAATAAAAATGCCTGAAACACTGTGGAAAAGGTGGCCTGTGCAATAATAATAAATGGCCTACCCACTAAACTCACCCAGCTGACCTGGGGACATTCATATAATAATATGATCACCCTCCTCGGGATCATTAACACCTTGAGGGAGGAAACCTACTTGGGAGAACCAGAACGGAATCCCTGTGAACCCAGAGGGAGTTGTGCCACTAATTTAGAGTCTTTCTCTCACATTGAGGAACATGCTTTGGAAAACTCCACGAGGTGACACGAGGGTCTGCGGAGAGATGCAGAACGAGGGGCAGTGTGCTCCTTCTAATCCTCTGGCCTTTTCTTATATGGGAGAAGCGCTGGTCAATGGCTTTAAAGTATCATCTTTATTTAACTCTGGTAGTAACATTACCATTGTTGCTTGCCATTTAGTGTTGCCGCAACAAAGGTTAAAAATAAAGACCCGTCTAACCTGTATTCATGGGGACGTCCGATCGTACGAGTCTGCCCGCTGCTACATCTGCCAAAACGGCGTTTTGAAAAAAATAATAGTGGCCGTGCACGACAATCCTCCATTCCCCTTGATACTGGGTAGAGATTGGTCTGATAAAAACTGCGGCAAAACACTCGCTATCCCTACAAAAACACTAGGTCTTGTTATGGACGCTGATTCTGCATCCTCAGCTACCTCCACGCCGTGTACACAGCCAGTAGGGGAACAGAATGCGGCCTTAGAGAATGACATGGAAACAGCCAGACCGTTGCAGAGCGATATGTCATCTCCAAGCGCTGTGCCGGCCCGGTCTGAAACCACGCCCCTTGAGGTCGAGTCTGATCCCCTCAGTCATCTGCAATTTTAGTTTAGGCAGACACTGGCTTCATTTAAAAGGGAGCAATGGAATGATGACTCCCTTAAATTTGCGAAAAATGCTGTTGTCTTAGTAGATGACCAGCAAACAAAACATCCCATGCCACAAGGTCCCCACTTTGTACTAAATAATGACCTTTTATATCGGGTTGCAGATCATGAAGGAGAGGTGAGGTCACTGCTCTTAGTTCCACGGACCTCCCGGCGACAAGTCTGTGAACTAGTTCATACCCACCTCCTGGGAGCCCATCTGGATCCCGAGAAAACTTTAGAGCAAATCAAGCTCCGAGTTTTTTGGCCTGGGATTAATGAGGAGGTCCGCCGTTTTTGCATGTCCTGTCCAGACTGTCAATTACGGCAGATTCCTCGAAGGGACCATGCTCCTCTAATCCCTTAACCCCTAATTAATGTCCTTTTTGAACGTATCGGGGTTGACCTGGTGGGACCCCTAGAGCCTTCAGCCAGAGGACATAAATATATAATGGTCCTGGTGGATTATGCCACCTGATATCCTGAAGCTGTTCCATTACGCTCAGCCACTTCAAAAAATATTGAACTGGAGTTGGTAGGAGTATTTGCACGAGTCGGAATCCCTAAAGAAATCCTGACGGATCAAGGAACTCCATTTACCTTGGAGACGTTCAGGGAGACAGCTAAGTTACTGAAAATAAAACATTTAAAGACCTCTGTATATCATCCACAAACAGATGGTCTAGTCGAGAGGTTTAATCAAACTCTCAAACAGATGCTACGCAAAGTAGTCAATGAGGATGGAAGGAACTGGGATCAGCTCCTCCCCCTCGTCCTTTTTGCATACCACGTGGTTCTCACATTTTGAATTATTGTATGGATGACAACCCCGGGGTTTATTGGATATATTAAAAGAAGGATGGGAAGAGGAGGTCCTTTCCTCTGTAAATATACTTGAATATATCGCACAATTATGCGGTAGATTTGCAAAAATTAGACCTATCCTACATTCTCACATGGAGAAGGCGCAAGCAGCCCAGGCTCGTTGTTATAATCATGGCACATCTCTTCGGGAGTTCCACCCGGGGGATCGTGTCATGGTATTGGTTCCTACCTCACACTCCAAATTACTGGCTCATTGGCAAGGCCCATATGAAGTTAAGGAGAGGAAGGATCTGGTTGATTATTTAATTATCCAACTTAAGCGTCGACCTAAAGAGCGGATTTATCATGTCAATTTGCTGAAACCGTGGAAGGAAACGGATCCCGATCCCTCCTCCGGACAACCCTGCTCACTCTTCGCTCATAAATTACACCTTAACTTCGGTGATGATTTGACTCGCCAACAGTGACAGGAGCTCGAAGCAGTTATCCTGTCTGTCCCAGAGGTAGTGAGCAAAAATCCTGGACGAACCTCCCTGGTTGTGCATGACATAGTGACGAAACCAAGGGGTTATAGTCAGAGAGCGCCCATATCGGATTCCTGAAGCAAAAAAGGCAGAAGTGGAGTTGGAGATCAAACCAATGCTGGATCTAGGTGTGATAGAGGAAAGTTTTAGTCCCTGGTCCAGTCCCATCGTGTTGGTAAAAAAGCCAGATGGAAGATGGAGGTTTTGCAATGACTTCCGTTGGCTTAACCAAGTCTCCCAATTCGACGCCTATCCGATGCCATGAGTGGATGACCTCTTTGAGCGGCTTGGACATGCCAAATTTTTGACTACTCTTAATATGACAAAGGGGTACTGGCAGGTTCCCTTAACGGACTCTGCAAAGAAAAAGACTGTGTTTAGCACTCCTAGTGGACATTGGCAGTATCGCCCTTGACAAACCTGACAAAGAAGGGGAAACCTAACCACGTGGTTTGGGATGATGATACAGACGCTGCATTTAGTGACCTTAAGCAGGCCTTTACGTCAGCTCCTATTTTAAGGCACCTGATTTTACTTTGCCTTTCATTCTCCAGACGGATGCTTCGGACACAGGTCTTGGTGCCGTGCTGAGCCAAAGTATCGATGGAGTGGAACACCCTGTTATGTACCTGAGTCGGAAACTGTTGGACCGAGAGACCAGGTATGCAGCAGTGGAGCGGGAAGCTTTGGCGATTAAATGGGCGATTACACAGCTGAGGTACTACCTCCTGGGTCGGGAATTCACCCTGGTGACTGACCATGCACCGTTGCAGTGGATGGCGTTACACAGGGATTCGAATCCACGAGTTGTGAACTTTACGTCTAAAACCCAGAGAAAGCCTTGCTTATCACAGAGAAGTCGAAAGATTCTTAGGCTTTGAAAGCTAAGCCTTTCTCCATGGCGCATCCAGTTAAGCAGCAAGGCTAGTTCATTTATCATTAGAGTGGACATGACACTTCTTGTTGTAGATGTGTCCTACATACTTCCATTAAAAAAGTGAATATTTAGTATTATAAATTTTCTGAACTTCATAAACTCATCAACAGCTGTACTACCAATAACATTCAATCTGTGTTACCTGTAGAACCCAAAGATCGCTGTCAATGAAATGTGAAATGTAAAAGAAACTGTAATCAATGGCTTAAAGTGTTAATCTGCAATGCAAAGATTAACACAAATATATTAATTTTATTATATTTTTATTACTCACAAGTTCCTGCATTTTGTTACTATCCTTACTCTGGTTCTGTAGGTTGTCAATATCTTCCATTGACCTCAAGGGTAGGCTGACACTCTCTGCAACAGTCATTCCAATATGGCAAGTTTTGGTTAAATTCATGACTATCTTTATCATTATGACAATCACCTCCTTAATACTCTGTATGGTAGAAACAATATATACCGATCCTAAGCTGTGACAGACAGATGAAAATCCAACTTCAGTGTTTTTAATGAGAGAAAATAAATGAAACAATTAACAATGTTATAACTTTTTAGGAATGGACCGAAACTGAATTTCGTATCTAGTCTTTAATGTATCTGGGTTACACTTACTTTGCCATTTCACACACACACTGATATAGACAGATGCACTTAAGCCTCCAGTTCTCAAAGGAGCCCACATCTTTGATATGAAATTGGCAAAATAATACCATAATGTTATTTTTCTTTGGTGAGTGCTGATACGTGATTTAGTTTTTTCAGCATTTTATTTCTTTTACTCTGTGCACAATAAAGGTTTGCTGTGAATTATCAAGTTATACCATATCATTTCTAACTTCAGAGTCTGATCATTTAGTGTAATTCTTGGTTCAGATCTGGGTCAGTTTCTGTGTAATGATCTATTTTGTATTCAGTGTATTACAATAAACAGTGTAATATAATGGATGAAATTCATGTTACACATTATAAATATTCATGCAATATAAACTACCAGTAACAGCGCACTGCACAATAACATGCAGTGAATACACCTGACTTGAGCATTCCTAGTTTTCATCCTCTTTCTCTATACATTTAGCATTCGTTTGCTCAGAGGTTGATGCGCTTGCTGCTTCATTGGCAGCTCTTCTTTTCTCCACCCTAGCGGTCTGCTTCTTCTCTTATTTCGTTGCCATCTTTTTGCGTTAAAACTGATTAAGTCAGTGTTTGTGTTGCAATTAGTACATTTTCCTTAATTTTTCACTTAAGCTGGCACTTAAGTCCTCAATCTGCCTCAAGAATGATTTAAGATATGAAGAGGTAGTGGAAGTGACAGCGAAGGTAGTAGGGATTTGAGAATTGCACCTGTATGCATGCGCCACACGGCCGCCCTACTGGCTGCTGCCGAGAGTTGATTCTACAATAAGTTAAAATAAAAATAAAAAGAGGAATAACCTTGGAAGTCAATCATAACCATGAAAACGGGTAGTAGACGCCATGAAGTATACGTGTACCAAATTGCAGGTCAATTGGTCAAACAGTTTGCGAGTACAGATGATTTAAAACCCTGGACAGACAAACAAACAGCCATGGTAGCGTATTATATATAAAGATAGACTAATACACTTTATAAGAGAAATTCCAACATTTGGAACATTTGGATAAAGTGGATACATCTTTAAATGTATTGATCCACATCATTTCAGCACAAAGCCCTAATATTAATCCTTAACACATACTTGTAGGTCATCAAAGAGTAATTAGTGCCACAAAATTAGTGTTTTGGTCAGTTTTATTCTACTATAAATATCAATTGATGAAATATTATTATTTCAATTTAAATAGTACATCTTCCTAACTAACACACCTGTAATCTGTGCAGTTGTTGAACCAAGTTAAGTGTTCTGAGATCCTTCTGCCACAGTAATCATTGGCACTTTAGAAAACTGCTGGCTGAGAAGGACTTGAACGTGGAGATGAGGAAGAAGGAAGTGAAGATTCAGAGGAGGTTGAGTGCAAAATTTGCGTGAGAAGGTGTTTTGTGAAACGATGGACACATTTTTTTAGCAGATACATCACTGCAGCATTGGTCCAGGTCCTCAGATCTCATGGTTGTCCTACAACTACAAAAAAGACAAAGAAAACAATGTACAAAAAATCTGAAAACAAAACTGCAGGGTAAGACCCACAACAAACCATAACATTTGTAAACACTGCTTACCACTGTCCATGAAAGAGTAAAGCAATCTGTATGGATTAAATGTAATGAATGGCAGAGAATATTTTAGGGAGATTGAAAAATAATGAACATATAAAGCAAAGTTCTAACACTGAAAAGTCAAAGGATTGATAAAAAGAATGAAGGGGAAAATATGTGATCAACGTGTTGGAAGTCTAAACCAGAAAAAACTAAGAAAAGAAACCTAGAAAATAGATATGTCCCAAATGTGATCAATTACTGAAAATGCCACATTAAATTCTGGATAGCCAAAAGAACCATATGACCATACCCCGTGAAATCACATGCACTTACATATGACACACCACCTTAGCAAAATGTGTCACCATAGCAAATAATTCTAAAACGGTGATTCTTAATGACATTGGCAACTAGTGACTAAAGGAGATGTAACATATGGCTTCTGGGGCCAAAGAAATATAGTAAATAGCCAAATAAAGTAATAATTGGGCCTGAGAGAAATAGAGTGTCTTATGCAAAGAGTGGCTGCAAATCTGCAATGTGTGGAACGGAAAGACCAGATACAAAACAAAGATTGCAGCTGGTGGCAGAAGATTTATAAAAGCTTGTATACATCCCTTACAATTCAAATCAATCCCCGAATAAGGCCAGTGCCTTGTGTTCCTGAAGGTAAAATTGACAGGTACTGTTCAGCACAGATACTGCTTGTCTTTAGTACTGATCAACAGTAGATAGTCTGCAGCTGGATAGAAATCAGGTAGAGTTTGGGGATGACAGCATGAGAATGTGAGCATAGTTATTTATATGAGAACTCTAATTCTGGTCATTCTTGTACACATATCATTAGTAACATAAACTAGTAACTTTTAAAGTTCTTGAAGTACATACTACAGCTGTCTTAACCACCACCAACAGTTTTACTGAATGAGGAAATACAGGAACAGGTACGTTTTTGCAAAAGTAATATTTCTTGGA
Source organism: Polypterus bichir lapradei (assembly GCA_026402145.1). Taxonomy (NCBI): domain Eukaryota; kingdom Metazoa; phylum Chordata; class Cladistia; order Polypteriformes; family Polypteridae; genus Polypterus; species Polypterus bichir. The sequence continues at coordinate 109,178,993 of JANRMT010062791.1, read as the reverse complement.
TAAGACAGGAATGAAATAGTTATTTTAACATGAGAAAAAGCATGGCATTGGTCAAGTAGACATTGATAATGTTTAATTACCACATTTAGAACTTCTTAAGTTATGGAACACAATTCTAACATTTATAGAAGAGAAAATGTAATCAATATCACCATCACACACCATTATATAGTTAAAAGCAGACAGGGTTAAAGTAGAACATCAGGTCATCTTTAAAGTAATAGTGGGTCTTAATGTGAGTCACTGTATTTTAGTTTAATTGCATGAACAAACCACTGTTACCTGTATATACTGTAAGCTCTCACAGAACTGCCCAAGTTCTAAAAAGAACTCCTTTCACAGTTGACATTACCCTAGATGCTCTTTAATTTTACTTACGACCTTGTCAGTAGATAGAATGTTTATCCAGGGATGCCCAAATAGTGATGTGGGATCTGCTATTTCAGCCTAGGTTCACTGTTCTCTCTATATTGCTGCAGCCATCCTGTTACAGAAGGAAAAGAACAGCAAAGATTCAAGCTCCAACTGTTGATTTGATTCCAGACTAAGGGACGGCTTTTGAAATCAAACCACTGTTTTTTAACAATGATAATTATTATATTTCTAGACTATCTCTCCCCCGCGGCTCTGCCCACATAGTAGTGAAACAGGACAAACTTTAAAAATCAATTTAAAAAAAATGTAAGAATTTGTATTGAGAAGAATTTATATTAATAGCTGTTATATCCGAGTGCCCCTTGATATACAATATTTTTGGTTTTGCTATCGGGGCAAGAATGCAGCTGTGATCTCTTTGCCAAAAATGTAAAAAGTTGGCAAGGTAACCCTGGCCAAGTGAAAAGTAGGAACATCAAACATTGCCTCTGTATCTGATCCTGTTCAGCTCTGACAGGAGAGTGTCCCCTGCGTGGGGAGAAGAGCACGTGGCCGTGATATCTCTGCCAATGAGCAGGTACCTTGTAAAATACACATAGCTGTGATCTCTCTCTGAAAAACATCAAATGCTACTCTTTAACAATCTCTAGACGATAAAGTCAGCTGAAGAAACAAGTATTGCTAGCTAAGCGGAGGCAAGGTATGCTCCAACATGTGGCGAGAGGTACAGCGACTCAAACGAAGGCAGGTGCGTGAGTGAGGATTGTCCCACCTCCCTCTTCCCTTGTCCCGTAGCCTCGCTCTTGGATTCACGCGAATAACTTGGTGCTGCAACCAAACTATGATACTTCGCGTGATGAGAGAAGTCGTAAAATCAACCAGAATGTTCAAGCAAATTATAGAAAAAAACCTAAATCTGTTAAGTAGTTCTCTTGTGAAAAGCAGACAAACATACAGACAGACGTTGCATTTTATATATAGAGAGATGGCAGCAGGACTTGCTTATAATTGTTGATATTCTTATTATGGTTGTCTTTACGTCAAGACAACTGAACTATACTTATTGAAATCTCTTTTCAAACCAAGACTTTGAATAAATCTGGTGACGTTTGTGAACATTTTAAAAACTTTGATTAGTTGGCTTTTGTGAAGAATTGTAAGGAAAAATGTGCAAGAAGCTGCCTGCCTGTTTAACAAGGACATCCTGACCCATTTAAATTAAAAAATGAGAAATACGTAACATTTTAACTGTATATTTTGCTCTCTGATAACAGTTTTCATGTAAGAAACCATACCTAAGACTTTCAATGATTAACTGTTTTGAGACCCTTGGATGCTACTTAATGGCAGAAAGCTGAGGGATGTTACTAGAATAAACCATTAAGTGGTGTAATTAAATGCTTTCTAGCTATTATATGTAAATTAACCTAACTGATAAAGAAAGCTATTCTGTTAAATATCTTTCGTCTACCGTGTTTCATTAAACAAAATGATATGGGTATTTTGAATGCAATTTTTGATGATTCTAGACATTGCTTTATTTACTGTATACTTTCCTCAACACAGTGCAGACATGGCTGCTTAGTATGCATGTCACAAAACGAATAAGTCAGGAATACATAATGAGTAAGGTTGTAACAAGAAGAACAAAAAACCATCATAATTGGTTGAATCACTTAACAATACATTTTTTCTAAAGCTGCAAGAGTTCTAATTTATCCCTAAAATTCAAGTAAATCCACATATATTTTAAGAAGTTAAGCTTTTTTTTAATGGAAAATTTAAGTACCGTATGTAAGAGTAGCCTTGTTGAGACATAGGAAGCACACTAAAACTCCAAGGAATATGGCATAACCGGAAACAGTCTCTAAGCCTTTTGAGTGGCTTAGCTGCTCACTAAGCCCTCATTGTAAGATGCTCCAACTCCTGGCTTCAAAACAAAATACCCATTATTGCTCCCAAATTAAAAATACTGTATGACTGTACATCTTTCTTTACATACTGCACCTCACTTAAAAACTGCAATGGCAAAAGCAAAGGGAACCCTTCATATAATTGTACATGCAGAGCAGTGTCCACACAAGGCAAATAATGATTGTTAAAGATCAGTTGTTTGCTCTTTTGTGCAAAATAGACCACTCATAAATCATAAGATTACATAGAAAATGATATTTGATGAAACAGGTAAAGCATATTTCGACAATCATATAGTATTTCTCTTTCTAATTGCAAGAGTTCAAAATGACAACTGATATCAGAAGAGCACTAAATAAATTAAAATAAAGCTTTCAGTTGAAATACAAAATCTTCTATTATAAAAAAACAAGTAAAAATCACTGTTGTGAAGCGAACTTGGTGGCGGTTCTGGATTTTGAAAAGAAATAGTGCAGTTTAGCTCAAGTACAGGAGTGTAGTAGCATGGCAGAGCAGCCCTGTGGCTGCTGATGAAGGAATTGGCACGCTTGCCTTCATATGCAGACATGCATGGTCTGGCCAGTTTTCTCATTAGCACTCTGGGGTGCATAATTATGCACTCACACGTGCCAAAATTTAAAAGTTAAGAACAAGCGTTATTGAATGGCGGTTGGAGAGTAAAGAAAGAGAACTTCAAGGCAATATCGGGGGAGTAAGTAAATTTGGATATGGAGAGGAGGCAGGGCAGTCAATCTCCTGGGAAATAGTGAAAGCAATGGCTCTTCAAAAGATGTCCCCCATTGAGCTTTAGTATAAGTGAAAGAACTTGAATTGACCTTACCAAGATTCAGGAATTGCGATGCAGCTTATGGAATGATGGAGGGTTGGCTAGGTGTGTCTCAGCTGAAAGCAAAGGGGACAGGCAAGATTGGAGTCAGATGATGGTGATTGGAGGTGTCAGCATCACCTCCAGCTGAGCGGACCCATCAGGGTGAGTTGGAGAGACAGACAGACAGACAGAGAGAACTGTGTCTGTCTTGCTAAGAAGTTTTAACTGATGCCTGGGAGTATTTCATTTTGGGATTTTAACATATTTATTGTTCAATTTTTAATCTCCATTTGAGCACTGATGTTTAGCTAGATTATTTCATATCTTATGTATTATTTTCTGCACTGCACTTTATTGTTTTGACTTTGTTTTAACAAACTTGCACTGTGCACTTTGGCTATTCAAAATTATTTTTTGTCTTTTACTTACTGCTGTGCCCATCTCAGTTACGAACTACTAGGGGGTCATGTGGATGGTTCAATGACATCATTGCCACCAGGACATTAAACCCTGACAATCAATCGAGAAATAAAATCATTGACGCAAATGGAATTGTTATACTATTAAAACGTTTGAATGCTTATATTACACATAACATAACAAAACAGTAATTGACATTTCTTTTAAAGGGGGACTGGATGCTATTTAGTTTAATCAGTGAGATCTGGAAATTATCCTGGGAATAAAACAACATTGTGTGCACATAAAATTGAGCTAAAATCTTGATTTCTACAGATTGACACAGAGAACAGATTTAGAGCCTGGTGCTGAAAAGGACACTATAATATAAACGTTAATTTTAATTAGATTTTAGCTGTTTGGCAAATTTTGAGACCTTAGAAAAGGTTTCTTAACACATTTTGAGTCAGTAGACTCCAGCTTTTGCTTCTGCAATATAAGCTTGTGTGGCCAGTAGATATACAGTAGATTGCCCACAAGGCTTTTTTATTGGAAATGCTCTATGTAGTCACTAATAATAATAATAATAATAATAATAATAATAATAATAATACATTTTATTTATATAGCACCTTTCCCATGCTCAAGGCACTTGCAGAATATAAGAAAGAACGGCAGGATATACAGTATATAGCATAGTACAAAGCAAATAAATAAATAAAGAAGATTAAAACAGTAAATTCAGAGAAAGCCTAACAGACAAAAGAATTGATGGTCTAGCACACACACAGCTGAAGGTCCTGTCACCCATGGAGTGTAGATTAGTGTGGGACACAAGAAGATTGCCAGAATCAGAGGACCTTAGTGAGCGGGCAGGCACATAGTGATGGAGAAGGTCACTGATGTAGTTTGGCGCAAGGTTATTTAAGGCTTTGTAGGTTATTAGTAATATTTTATATTCAATTCTGTAAGACACAGGGAGCCAGTGAAGTCGGAGCAGGATGGGTGTGATGTGCTCGCTGCTGCTGGTTCGAGTAAGGACTCTTGCTGCCGAGTTTTGAATAAGCTGGAGCTGTGATATAAGATTAGAAGGGGCACCTGCCAACAGCGAGTCACAATAATCTATGCGGGATGTGATAAAAGCATGGGCAAGTTTCTCAGCATTAGAAAAGGAGAGGAAGGAGCGAACACAGCATATGTTATGGAGGTGAAAGTAAGAAAGTTTCTTAATGTGATTTATGTGGGCATAGTAAGGAAGGGAGGAATCAAAAATGACACCAAGATTCTTTGCAGTAGAGGCATGTCTGATGAGATCACCATCAAGATTGACTGAGAAGGAGCTCATTTTATTAAGTTGCATTTTAGTCCCAATTTGCAGGAGTTCAGTTTTGTTGCAGTTTAATTTTAAAGAGTTCTGCTCCATACAGGTTTTAATTTCACTAAGGCAGGTTGTGAGCTGAGAAAGAAGGCAAGTGGCTTCTCCAGTTTCACTAAAAGGAAAATAAGAACACATTTTTAGGAGGAAAAGGCTGTCAGAAATTAATGCATATATTGTATAAAATATTTATATGGCTGAGTATATATTATGTGCTATAATGTTGCAGGGGAGCCCTAATAGGTAAGCAGCCATTGGTGGCATAGTGTGTATGATTATTGTGTAAAGAAAAGCCATAAATAGCTACTAGCTTTCATTTATCTTGAGATATTTCATGTATCTTTCAGTTCATTTTTTTTTTGTTTATGGATATCATAGTTTCCATATTACCTTAGGGACATTTATTTATGATTTCTGAGGTGTAATGAATTACACTTCTGTTGACAAATGGACACTATGCATATATTTTGCTATTCTACCACAAGATCATTGTGCTAATTAGGAAGGAATACGTGAGAGTTTCACACCTTAGCTTACTTATAAATTTCCCAAACCTCTTCATTGCAAGGCAGACAGCCTTAAATTTGTCAACAAGCAGATGTGAATGAAAATATAATACAATTCAAGAAATGGAATTAGTGGAGATCCAAATAGGTTATTGTTATCCTAATAATAATGAGTCATGCTTTAAAGTAATCAGAAAAAAGGAAAACCTTTTATTTCTTTATGTTTTTGCAGTAGTTGTTATAGTACTTACAGTCTTGGGAAATCTCTTAGTGATCATTTCTGTTGCTCATTTCAAGCAGCTTCATACACCGACTAACCTTCTTGTTCTTTCGCTGGCTGTGGTGGACTTTTTAATTGGTTTATTTGTGATGCCTTTTGAGTTCTCATCTACTATTGAATACTGCTGGTATTTTGGGAAAATATTTTGCCCATTCTATGTCAACTATGGCACAATTTTAGTTTTAGGTTCTGTTTTAAATTTAACAACCATATCTGTGGATCGCTATATTGCTGTGTGTCATCCATTCTTCTACAGCGCTGAAATAACAAATGCAAGAATGGGGATATGTATTGTATTCAACTGGCTTTTAGCTCTTTTTTATACAATTACATTTATTTATTTCACTGGTGGTGTGATAATAACAGACACTTGTGCAGGAATCTGCAGAATGTGGCATTATGAAGAGTGGTGGATTGTACATTTTATTGCAAATTTTGCTTTACCTGTTTCAGTCATGATTATTTTATATACAATAATATTTATAGTGGCAAGGAGTCATGCAAGAGCCATCAGGTCAGTAGCACAGAAAGTGGCACAGGCAGAATCCCAAAAAACAACTTTGATTAAATCATCTGAGAGAAAAGCTGCTAAAACAATAGGGATAGTAGTGGCCGTCTTTATTATCTTTGTATCACCATCCTATCTGTTGGGTTCATTACCTATGAGTGTGTCAACTTCTAAACTGTTACTTATAGAACTGAGTGATGCATTTTTTTTGCTGAGTAATATGAACTCAGGTATGAATCCATATATTTATGCACTCTTTTACTCCTGGTTTAGGCAAGCTGTGAAAATGATTCTTACATTTAAAATATTTAATCCAGCGTCTTCACTTTCTTCTTTTTTCACAGAAAAATAAAATTTTATTATAGGAAAATTGATTCAAATAGAAAATCTACTGTTAGAACACAATTTTAGGAATTATTTCTTGCCTAAATGTTCTGGCTGATTCACAAATGCCACCTGGGTTATTTTTCTTTTTATTTTTTTGTGAAATGTTATTATGATATCCTTTTTTGCAGATTGGATTTCTGTTGTTTCTTTCAGCATGTCATTCATTATTATTGTAACACATCAAAGGCAATAATAGGAAGATAAAATTTTCAGTTTGAAAGTTAATGGATAAAAATTTTAATGTGAACTGAAAGTAAAATGAAAACACAATTTCTCAGTTATAAAAACATTACAATTAAAGCACTAATGTATTAAAGACATATAAAATATTTCCTGTTTTCAAGAGAAAATTGTTTAACTTCTGTTTAGATTATAGTTACCCACGTTGTAATGCATTGTCTTTTCTTTTTGTGCTATTATACAAATTGTGCTTGCTTTATTGCAGATCAGATTTATTATACATATCTCATAATTATGAGAGATAGAAGAAATATATATGTTGATAAATCCAGACACAATGATTTTAGGTACATTATAAAACTGTATAAAATAGAATACCACAAAAGGTGTTTCACAAAATTTCATTTATAAACATAATATTGTTTTATGTACTGTACTTCATATTTCAAATCAAAATAGAAAAGACCAAAATTTATCATAACTAATAAATCTAAATAGAATTTTGAAGCTTTCATTGCAGACTGTTATTTTATTTACGTATTTTGCTAATTTGTCACACTGCGTTGTAAAGAAGATACATGCTTACTAAAATTTTCTGACAGTAGGCTTTTTTTGTTTAGCAAAATTGTATTCTAAATATTTTAAGTAATTATTTCCATTTTTTATATAAAATGTTATATAAAATGAATCAGCACCATTTTATTCTTGATTTAGAATATACTCATATTTCTTCTTTTCCTCAATATCTGATAAGCAAAAATAATTTCATTTGAATGCAAGACCTTCTTAAATGTTAAATTAATAAACAGTGTTTATATATTGTGTCTTCTCACTGCAATGTAAATATCACTGTTTATCATTTTTCCTTTTGTATAATATGATCTTTGCATTGAACAATGTGTTCGAGAGCTTCACACCATTGTGTTAAAAAATAACAAAAATCAGTTTTCATTTTTTGACTGTATTATTGTAGAAATTAATTCTTAATGAAAAATCTATACTAATAAAAGGCAAAGCCCTCACTCACTCACTCACTCACTCACTCACTCACTCACTCACTCACTCATCACTAATTCTCCAACTTCCCGTGTAGGTAGAAGGCTGAAATTTGGCAGGCTTATTCCTTACAGCTCACTTACAAAAGTTAAGCAGGTTTCATTTCGAAATTCTACACGTAACGGTCATAACGGTCGATAACGGTCGACAACGTCCGCCATGTTGAACTTTCTTATTTATGGCACCATCTTCACGAAATTTGGTAGGCGGCTTCCCTGCGCTAACCAAAACCGATGTATGTACTTATTTCGATGGTATGACGCCATTGTCGGCCGCCATTTTGAACTTTCCAACGTCACTAATTTTCCAACTTCCCGTGTAGGTAGAAGGCTGACCCCATCTTCACGAAATTTGGTAGGTGGCTTCCCTGCGCTAACCAAAATCGATGTACGTACTTATTTCGGTGGTATGACGCCACTGTCGGCCGCCA
>JANRMT010062791.1:109121446-109169403 GCA_026402145.1 Polypterus bichir lapradei | reverse complement strand
GGATGTGAAGTTATCAATGAAACTGGTTGTATACTTACAACGCTTGAGAGATGCCGAATGTCTCTTCAACACAAGTCCTACAAATACTGTCGTAACTGAAACAAACCATGAAACTCAAACCGATTTTGACAGCAGCAATCCAAGCTGTGAGATTTGAAACAAGATTACTGTTCACATGGCCAACTGTACGTTGCATGCTCAAGAGTAAGCTCAGCGCACAGCTACAGCTTGGTCATATTACAACTGGAGGGCCGAACTGACAACGTGGCATACAAAGAGATCTTTAACAAATAATTATTGGTATATTTTCCCTCAGTTTAAAAAGGTTTAATTTTCTTCTTAATAAAAATTTTAAGGCAGTACTTCACCGCTGCGAAGCGCGGGTATTTTGCTAGTAAGTAATAAAAAAAACTATTTCTGACAAAGTCAGTTTTAAAAAGTTAATAATAGTAGTCATGAAATTGCATTTACTGTTCAATAATTATTTAATGTAGAATGCACAAGTCAGGATTCATTACTGTATAGCTGTGATTTTGCGAGACTAATAAACAATATGATTTTAATTCCAATAGAGTGCAAACAAAATTTTTCTAAATTTTCTAAAGGGTCTACTGAATTAACTAATGAACAAGAACCTGATGCTGCATTGTGCTTTTATCAGCAGGCTTGAAAGCCAGTCTGAGGAGTAGTTTGGGCAAATAATCATTTCACATATCACCTATACTGTTCCAAATATGTGGTACCAAGGGAGAACATCTAATGAATTTCTATATGAGGCTTAACACCAAATGCATAAAGAAAATGCCTCAAACTTGGAGAACATGATTTCAGGTATTGCAGCTGATTAAGCATATCGTGATTTTGTTTTAGAAGTTCTGAAGCATTCTGCACTAAATGCAGCTGATTTATGTCTTTCTCCAGTAGTCCTGTTAGGAGTGCATTACAGTAATCTAGTCGACTAAAAACAAAAGCCTGAACTAATTTTCCAGCATCTTGTAATGTTATACGAAGTCTAACTTTTGCTATATTCTTTAAGTGAAAAAATGCATTCCTAGTAATCTGGTTAATATGTGATTTAAAGTTAAGGTCATACCAATGATTACCCCTAAATTCTTTACCTCTGCTCTGAGTGTTTTCATATTTGCCAGACACTAAGACTTCTCTTTTTTCCTAATTTAGTTTGAGGAAGTTTCTACTCATCCAGACAGAAATACTGCTAAGACATTGAATCAGACAGCCAAGAGTATCAGGGTCATCAGGCACTATCGATAAATAAAGCTGTATGTCATCTGCATATCTGTGGTAACTCACCTTGTGCTTTGAGATAATCTGACCTAATGGAAGCATGTAGATTAAAAAAGCAGTGGGCATAGAATAGATCCTTGTGGTACATCATATAAAATATCATGGATCTCCAAAGTAATTTCATCACAACTAGTTCTACCTTTTAAGTAAGACTGAAAGCAATCTTAGGATGCTCCCAGAAAGGCGCACCCATTGTCTAAGGCGATTTATAAGAATACAGTGGTCTGTGGTGTCAAATGCTGCACTCAGGTATAAGAGAACAAGAACAGATATACGGCCTCTGTTTGCATTAACCTGTCAATCATTTACTACTATGCAGTTTGGGTGGATCTATTCTAGTGAAAAAATGTAACTTGTTTAAAAGAGCATGCTGTGGTTCAACGGGATTAACTTTAGGGGGATGTACCATATTATTTAGAACATCATTTATTTTGTGTTTGAAAAATATAGCAAAAGCCTTACAAATTTCAATAGCAGTTCTTAGGAGGAATTTCACTGAGTGAGATGGGTTTAGATGATGATTAATAGTTGAGAATAAAACTTTTGCATTACCAACATTATAATTTCTAATTTGAGAGAAATAGGACTGCCTCTCAAGACAGACTGCATTGTTATATTCAGTTATTTTTGCCTTCAGTATTTCATAGTGGACAATCAGTTTAGTTTTTCTCCATTTAGGTTCAGCTCTCCAGCATGTTCTCTTTAAACCAAACTCTCTTTGGGTCTTCCAAGGTATCATAGTGCTGGAGGATTTCTTAATAGTCTTTTCAGGGGCCATTATGTCAGCTGTAGCTCTAAACCCAGCATTAAAATTTTCTACCTTACTGGTTACACTACTAGCATTATTAAGGTAAGCACTACAATCCGACTGACTGGTTAATCCTTTTGAAATCACTAATTCCAGTATGTGTCCTCCCTTATGTGTGGGCTGTCTGACGTGTTGACCAAGTTCAAAAGAGAGCAGTAACTTCATAAATTCGCATTCTTTTGGGTCACATTGTTTATCCACATGAAAATTAAAATTGCCTACAGTTAAGAACCTGTCATAATTAGTTATTTTTTTAGATACCACAAAAAACACACATTATATTTTGGAGGTCTATAAATGCCCAATACAAGTTATTGCAACACTCCTTGAATAACCACAGCAAGATACTCGAAAGATGTAAAGTACCAAAACCAGCATCTTTAAGGTTTAATCAGCTTAAATACTAAACTGCTGCCTTGGTGAACCAAATGAGCAAAGAAGTAATTTGGTGCTGCTTCAATTAACACTGCTGCACCATCAGAGCTGAGCCACATTAAACTTAATGTAAAAAAGATGATTTTCCTATCACTGATAAGGTCAATACTGTAAAAAGTGTTGCTGGTTAATATTCTAACATTTAGTAAAGCCACATTTAAGGTCTCAGAAAAGCAGAGCTTAATCAGACTGTTATGGCAGTTTGAATTGGTAATGAAGTTGTCTTTATGCCACTTTTTAAAATTTAATCTTTAATCTGTTGTCAAAGTTCTAATATAGTGCGCATCTATAGGTGAAATGGTAATTAAATTATTTACATTTATATCACTTTGTCCAGGTTTTTTATTGGACTATGGACTATGGCATTATTACAGTGCTAATACAGTGCACAACTAAAGGTGAACTCACTACAGAATTATCACATCATGACAGAACATTATAAAAAACATTAGCTCTAAAATAGTCAGGAAAGACAGATTGTTTTTGAGATTATTTCAGATAGGGCCCAGGTACCACATTTTTTTGGATGTAGAGCATCTCATCTGGAGAAATGCAGTTTCTCCTAGAAAATATCCCAGTTATTCACAAAACCAATGTTTTCTCTCTTACATAATCCTCTAAACCAGTTGGTCAAGGCCAGTAGTCAACTATAGGATTCATCCAACCTTCTAGCCAAGGGTAAATGACCTGAAATGATGTTTCTCACAGCTGTAGTCACCTTTGTGGCTTTAATTAGTGTAACATAGTCCGCCTTTTTGAACCTCAGAGTGTCAATATCTCTATAGTTTACACCTCAGCGGAGTACAAATTTCCTAACAGCCCTGTTTGTGCTTCCTGATAATTGTCGTGGCTCATTTCATAATATCTTGCACTTCTGCATTGAGAAAAAACAAGAAATAAATGTTTTACATTTAGGACATGAAAAACTGAGGTGGTGTAAAATTGAATCCTCAATAACAAGTACATCATCAATGTCTACAAGCAGTGGAGGCAGTCAAAGCGATTATGGATGGTGACACTTTCCTCAGATGATGGAGATGATATAGCCTTGAACCCCCGCCAGATTCCATTATCATCATTTTCTTGAGTAGGGGTAGGTGTAAAACACACTTGGGCCAGTGTACGAGCTGTACGGCACAGGGTTGATGTTGCAGAGTTGAATCAAGCTGCATCGATCTCAGATGCTGAGGAGGTCTTTTTTAGTAGGTGTGCTTTTTGTTCCTTGAGGTGCGTCTGTCTAACAAGACGTTGCTGCTGAATCTGACTCTCAAGGGCCTGTAGTTCGTCGACAATACTCTGCAGCTCACAGTCAGCCATCTTCCACTTCTGCTTCACGTCCTAGGAGAGCGAGATAGATAGAGAGAGATTATGCTTATTATTTCTAAATTAAACAGAGTGTTCTATGAAGTTGTTCTTCAGAGAATTAATTAAACATGATAAAAGTAAAACCCTTATGATTGTTACTTCCCTTTTTAAATAAAGGGCAAGTATGTTGTATGTTTCAGTCTTTGAAAGAATAAAATTTGTGTAAATGAATAAATAGTAATTTTTTGAAAGAATAAAATTTGTATAAATTAATAAATAGTAATGTATTCCCTATCCACCAATATGGGATTAAAAGAAGCAGAAGAATGCTATTGCCCTCATCCAGAAAACACAATCTGTTCTCAAGATTAAGAGTTGCTTGAAATCAGCCTCATTCTTTTTCATTGTCTTTATGATTGGAATACTTTTAACAACATTTGTAAACCTTGTGGTAATCATTTCCATCATCCATGTCAAGCCGTTGCACACACCTACCAATATACTGACACTCTCTATGACTGTTGCCAGCTTTCTTATTGGAATATTCATTATGCCTGTTAAACTGATTCAAACAACTGATAAATGCTGGGCCTTGTGAATTCATACTTGTATGGTAATGGTGTTTTGTTATGTTGCTACTACTGCAATTTCTGTTACATATCTTATTTTTCTTTCTGTTGACAGATACTATGCTGTTTGCTACCCATTATATTATTCAACAAAAATTACAATAAGAGAGTCTGGGTATTTGCTGCAATTAGTCTGGAGTTTTTTGATCTGCTACACTGCTTTGCTTTTTTATATACAGTTTCCCCTTTTATATAGTGACAAAAATGTTTATGTAGGAATCTGTTCGTTTGTTTTTACTATAATACTTTTTATAGTTGATATGTTATTTAATAGTCTACTTCCATTTTCTGTCATGCTGATTACGTATTCTAAGATCTTGATTGTTGCAATTCAGAACTCAAAAGCATTAAGGAATGTAGGAGATGAAGTTCAGACTGTGCAAAAGAAGAAGAAGTAGAAAGGATTTACAGAGATGCAAAATAAAGCTACAATAACAATAGGAATTCTAATTGTCACATTTTTTTCATTTTTTAGTCAATTTTATATATATGCGCTTTAATCAAAATTCATCACAATATCTGTTTTGGCTTGAGGAATTGGTCTCGTTCATTGCGAGAGATGGACGTCTGAAGTGGAGCTCCGCTAGCAGCGGTGTTATTTTTCATATTATCTGCTTATTATCCTGAGATATTCTGTATTTATTCAACCCGAGGGGCACTGCTACAGTATATGTAAGCATATATAAACATGGCCAACAAGAAAGGGGGTCCGAAAGAACCGAAAACTAAAGCTGCACCCAAGCTAAGATCAGCAAGCCCTAGTTCAAGATACGGCCTTTCAGAGACAGACCTGGATCAGATGGGCGAAAGTACAGACTCCTCGGGACCACAGTCCGCTACATCGTCGCCGGCTGAGACCAAAAAGTGGAGCGAATGTACAGTCGTGAGTGAAGTAGGTCTTGATAGCTCGCCGATTGGAGAAGATCACCTGAAACTGGAAAAGGCCTTGCAGTCCGCGGTTTCAATTACTCCACGCGAGCCGGGAACAGCGGGGACACAGCGGGCTACAATAGACCCTGCCGCTTCACCTACGGTGCAAGAAAGCACAATTGAACTGTCTGAACTGAAGGTGATGTTCGCTGAGCTCATGCAAGAGGTAAAGAAAAGTGAGAAGGCAAATGAGTAGGCAAGGGTAAAGGCAAATGAGAAACTGCGACAGGAGCTGCAACAGGCAAATGAAAGGCTGCGGCAGGAGCTGCGACAGATGCGGCAGCAGGATAATAAAGTCTTTAAAGATATGCTGGGTAAAACTGAAGAGCAAATTCAGGAAAACTCGGTTAAACTGAGCACGCTTGCTGATCAACTGGAGGATGTCAAGGAGACATTCACGACTCGGACTGAAACAGCCGAAAATTTAGCTGCCAGTGCCGAAGAAAAAGCAGTATATGTCAGCTCCGAATGCAAAAAACTCGGAGACAGACTGGCTGCTTTGGAAGATGGAAGCAGAAGGAATAATGTCAGAATTGAAGGTCTGCCTGAGAATCGAGAAAGTCCAAACCCTGTGAAATTCGCAGCTGAACTTTTTTCTAAAATAATTGGGGAGGACTTTAAAGCAGATTCTGAGATAGCAGCGGCTTATCGCGTACGCGGATCAAATACCGTTAGACCTAGATCTTTTATTATTCACTTTGAAAGATTATCATTTAAGCTAGAGGTGATGGCACTCCTCAGACACAAGCAAGAGATTATATATGAAAATAACCACATCCATATCTTCTCTGATTTCTCTCCAGCAACAGCTACTAAACGCGCAGCCTTCTACAACATTAAACAGCGGTTATGGCAAGCCAACGTCAAATACAGCCTCTTGTATCCGGCCAAACTGAAAGTGGAATTGCGGGGTCAATTCTATGTCTTCGCTAGCAAGGAAGAAGCAGAAAAGGAATTAAGAAAGCTGATCCCGGGACTATTCTGATACATAATAGTGAGTCATGGCCATTAATGATATGGCAGGGATTAATAATCTACTGTCTGATCTAATTGTTTAAAATACGGGTTTTTATCATTAAATATTCTCATTATCACTCATTATTACCCGGGCACTATCTGTTTATGTTTTATTGTGCTTAATTACTTTTTCTTTTTTATCTAATTATTTTCTCTCTACCCTAAACGAGACTGTTCAACATCATACCCTTGGTTTATTGTTATTGCTATTATTGCATTAAGACTTATTATGCTTATTCTGGACCACTTTTTAACACCATTCCCCGGGTTTATTATCCGGGTGTATAATCTTAATACACTAAGATTGCTGAAGATTATATATATTCTAAGTGCACAGGATTTTAGACTATATTAGTAATAGATATCTCTATTTTATAATCCTAAAACGCCGCTGCGTGGGGGCTTGTTTTGCTTTGGACGTGCTCTGTCTCTGGGTATGTCAGAGGACCGGGACTGTGTGAAGTGGGTTCTAGCCTCACGTGGGGAGGCAAAAAGGGAGGGTGGGGGGTTAAGGGGGGGAGAGAAAGAGAGCAGACTTGATCTACAGTAATCCCTCCTCGATCGCGGGGGTTGCGTTCAAGACCCCCCCGCGATAGGTGAAAATCCGCGAAGTAGAAACCATATGTTTGTATGGTTATTTTTGTATATTTTAAGCCCTTATAAACTCTCCCACACTGTTAACATTATTAGAGCCCTCTAGACATGAAATAACACCCTTTAGTCAAAAGTTTAAACTGTGCTCCATGACAAGACAGAGATGACAGTTCTTTCTCACAATTAAAAGAATGCAAACATATCCTCATCTTCAAAGACTGCTTGTCAGGAGCAGAGAATGTCAGAGAGAGAGCGCGAGAGAAAAGCAAACAATAAAAAAATCAATATGTGCTTTTAAGTATGCCGAAGCACAGCGATAAAGTGGCATTTTTTTAGAGGAGTGTCCGTATCCTCTAGGCAAACAGCCTCTGTGCAAACAGCCCCTCTGCTCACACCCCCTCCGTCAGGCAGATAGAGTGAGAGAGATAGAGAAAAGGAAACAGTCAAGCACCCAGCGGGAAGCATATCGTATATCATTGAAGAGTTTTAGTTAATACGTAATACATGCTCTGATTGGGTAGCTTCTCAGCCATCTGCTAATAGCGTCCCTTGTATGAAATCAACTGGGCAAACAAACTGAGGAAGCATGTAGCATAAATTAAAAGACCCATTGTCCGCAGAAATCTGCGAACCAGCAAAAAATCTGCGATATATATTTAGATATGCTTGCATTTAAAATCCGCGATGGAGTGAAGCCGCGAAAGTCGAAGCACGATATAGCGAGGGATCACTGTATACCTAATCTATCCTTTTAATCTTTATAATTATAACTACCAACGTAATAATAGGCTGTATGGCAATAACTCTTGGGGAAATAGGAAATTAAGGCCGAAGCTGTCTCACTTCCAGTTAAGACTATAAAATGACATCAAAAACTCAGAATCAATGTCTCCATGATGGGACAGTTAACTTTGTGAGCTGGAATGTTAAAGGCATGAATCACGAATTAAAAAGAAAGAAAGTACTCTTTCACCTAACAGGTCTAAATGCTAAAATAGTATTTTTACAGGAGACCCATTTACTAAGCAAGGATCAGTTCCGGCTGCAAAAAGACTGGACTAGCCAAATGTTCCATTCTAGTTTTACAAAGAAAACTAGAGGTGTGGGAATTCTCATACATAGAACCTTCTCATTTGTAGCATCAGATGTAGTATTGGATCCTGAAGGGAGATATGTAATGGTCATGGGAGACTTATCTAACTGTAAAATGATTTTGATAAATGTTTATACACCTAATGTTGATGATAAGGAATTTATACAAAATTTATTTGCATCCATTCCCAATCTGAACACTCATAAAATTATAATGGCTGGGGACTTTAATTGTGCTTTAAATCCACTCTTAGATAGGACTTCTTCCACAGGGGGAACGGCATCTAATACTGCAAAGATAATTACAAAGTTTATAACTGATCACAACTTATCAGACCCCTGGAGGTTTTTAAACCCAAACTCAAGAACATATTCTTTCTACTCACCAGTACATCATTGCTACTCAAGGATTGATTATTTCTTTATAGATAACTTCTTGCCCATGATTAAATCTTGCAAATACGATGCTATTGTTATTTCTGACCATGCACCTCTGATCTTGGAGCTAAAGTTACTAAGCCCCACACACTCACCTTGTAGATGGCGTCTCAACCCGCTTCTATTAGCAGACGAGAATTGTACAGAATTCATATCCAAACAAATCAATTTCTTCCTAGAAACAAATACATCCTCAGAGATTTCTGCAGGAATACTCTGGGGAACTCTTAAGGCCTTCTTAAGAGGACAGATTATCTCATATCTTTCCCACACAAATAAATTAGAAACCAAGAAAGTAGCAGAGATAAAAAGCGAAATTATTAGAATAGATGAAGAACATGCCAGACTACCAAGCGAGACTCCACATAGGAAAAGGCAGGCTCTGCATTCAGAACTAAACCTCTTGACAACTAAAGAAACTGAACAACTAATTTATAAATCCAGACATCATTACTATGAACATGGAGAGAAAGCTAATAAGCTTTTAGCTCAACAAATTCACAAGCAAGAAGTGCGCAACGCAATCTCAGTAATCACCAATGCGAATGGAGATAAAATCATCAACCACAAAAATATAATGCATACTTTCAGAGACTACTATAAATCCCTATATACTACTGAGTTTAAAGAAGACTACACACAATCTAATGCATTTCTGGATACATTACAAATACCACAAATAGACACTTTTAGTGCGGAGGAACTTGATAAACCTCTGGCGTTATCAGAATTACTAGATGCTGATGGCTACCCTGCAGAATTTTACAAGAAATTCTCCGCTCAGCTATCTCCCCTCCTGTTAGCAACATTTACAGAAGCCAGAGACAACCAAACTCTTCCTCAAACTTTTCGCCAAGCACTAATCACCATTTTTCCAAAACAAAATAAGGACTGTGCATCATATAGACCAATTTCACTTCTGAATAATGATGTTAAAATACTCTCTAAAATCATAGCTAGAAGGATGGAGAAAGTGCTCCCCTCGGTAATATCACAAGATCAAACTGGATTTATCTGGGGCCGACACTTCTCTTCAAATCTTCGACGCCTGTTTAATGTAATATACTCACCAACTAAATCAAACACCCCAGAAATATTATTATCATTGGATGCAGAAAACGCATTTGACATGATTGAATGGAAATACAGTAATCCCTCCTCGATCGCGGGGGTTGTGTTCCAGACCCCCCCGCGATAGGTGAAAATCTGCGAAGTAGAAACCATATGTTTGTATGGTTATTTTTATATATTTTAAGCCCTTATAAACTCTCCCACACTGTTTATAAATATTCCCCGCAGAGTTATACAGCATAATCCCTTTGTATTCTCTTAGATATTAGGTAAGATTCATTGAAATTATGTATATAAACACACTGTTTATATACAGTAAAACCTAAATATTATTTTAAAGATATTGAGTGTCTTCGATATCACATATGTTACAGCCATTACGATAGACAGGCCACCAGCAATAAATACGTACAATGCAAGAAAAATAGTATACAGTAAATGTGTGTACAGTGACACTAAACGTATGTACATGTACTAATCACTGTAAGAAGAAAATTAATTATGGTTACTCACCAACAATGACACGATGACTTGTCCGATAACAATAAGTTTAATTTTACTGCACAACAAAGGAGAGCGTTACAGCCCTTGTAAAGGAGCCACATCAGGCGATTGTGTAGCACTGCCGTTGTTCTTCTTCTGGCAGTCTTCAATCCAAATCCCTAAAGCAGATTCCATCCAGACTACTGCCTTATTACATCCACTTACAACTCGTTTTGCACCCTGGTTAAAAGGACACTGCGGCCGTAGATCTTATATTCCTTTCCTACTTTTTAAATAAAAAGAATCGTAGCCTTCAACAAATCCAAAACGTTTACCTTTTCGGCAATCGTTAACATCTTCTTCTTGCGCTTGGGCACGGCCCCTGAAGCAGTAGCAGATCGTTTTGGAGCCATAATGAAGGGCTTGACTATGCACAAAGATAAACACAAAAGAGCACAACTCTTTACACAGCGAAACACGTTGATGCTGAATGAACGAGACGAGACTTCCTGGTTAACACTGCATTCAGCACGCAGGAACTCAACTGCATGCTCTGATTGGTTAGCTTCTCAGTCAGGAGAACTTAGCTGCGTGCTCTGATTGGTTAGCTTCTCAGCCATCCGCCAATAGCGTCCCTTGTATAAAATCAACTGGGCAAACCAACTGAGGAAGCATGTACAGGAAGTAAAAAGACACATTGTCTGCAGAACCCGCGAAGCAGCGAAAAATCCGCGTTATATATTTAGTTATGCTTTCATATAAAATCTGAGTGAGAGTGAAGCCACGAAAGTCGAAGCGCGATATAGCGAGGGATTACTGTACCTTTTTACTACATTGGAGAAATTTGGGTTTGGCCCGAACATTTGTGCATGGATCAAATTACTGTATACTAACCCAGAAGCTTCAGTTTGTATCAAAATTTGTTCAGACTACTTTAAACTAGAACATGGTACTAGACAAGGATGCCCCTTGTCACCGCTACTGTTTGCAAATGCCATTGAACCACTGGCAATACATTGTCGAAATACTGATCAGATAAAGGGGATTATCAGAGAAGGACTGGAACAGAAAATTTCATTATATGCAGATGATATGGTACTGTATATATCAGACCCAGAAAATTCTATGCCTGCAGTCTTAACAGTACTCACAGAATTTCAAAAGATCTCTGGTCTCAGAATTAATCTGAATAAAAGTGTACTCTTTCCAGTGAATTCTCAAGCATATAATATTAGATTAGTCACCCTACCTTTTATCATTGCAGAACAGTTTAAATACCTAGGGGTAAACATCACAAGTAAACATAAAGCTCTTTATCAACAAAATTTCACCGTCTGCATGGAAAAAAATTAAGCAAGACTTCCATAGATGGTCAACCCTTCATCTCACACTAGCTGGAAGAATTAACACTGTTAAGATGAATATTCTTCCTAAGCTCCTTATTTTATTTCAAAACATTCCAATATAGATTAATAAATCATTCTTTAAGCAATTAGATTCAACAATAACCTCATTTATTTGGAACTGAAAACATCCACGCATCCAAAGAGTGACCCTACAAAGACAAAAGGCAGAAGGCGGCATGGCTCTACCTAACTTCCAGTTTTATTACTGGGCAGCAAATATACAAGCGATAAAAACCTGGACACAAATAGAACATATACAGGCTTGGTCCGCAAATGAAGTAAAATCCTGCAGTACTTCTTTATATTCCCTGCTCTGTGCTCCAATAAACATAAGTTATCGGCAATATACTAACAACCCAATTCTGCTTCACTTACTTAGAATATGGAACCAATGTAAAAGCATTTTAAGATGGAGAAGCTTTTATCTGTGGCACCTCTGCAAGAGAACCACCTCTTTCAACCTTCGCGAGCATATGCAGTTTTTAATATCTGGAAAAAATTTGGAATTAACTTGCTTAGAGATCTTTATATAGACAACGTCTTTGCATCCTATGAACAATTACATTCCAAATTTAACATTCCAGCTACACATTTCTTTCACTATCTTCAAATCAGGAACTTTGTTAAACAGAACCTTCCCGATTTTCCTCATCTTGCACCCTCATCCATGCTGGAAAAAATATTGCTCAATCTCAAGGACTCAGACACCATCTCTGCAATATATAAAATCATTTTACAGTCCCTCCCTTTCAAAGATCCAAGAGGACACTGGGAAAAAGATCTCTCAATTAATATATCAGAAAAGGAGTGGAAAGTAGCAATGCAGAGAATTCACTCAAACTCCATATGCGCAAAGCATACAATTATACAACTCAAAATTATATATCGAGCACATCTGTCTCGTCTAAAACTCTCCAAAATGTTTCCAGGGTATGATCCAACCTGCGAACGCTGCAATCAAGTCCCAACCTCACTGGGTAACATGTTCTGAGCCTGCACCAAATTAACATTATTCTGGACCAAAATATTTAATTACCTTTCAGACAGCCTTGGTCTCACAATCCCTCCTAACCCATTAACAGCTGTGTTTGGGGTTCTTCCAGATGGGTTTAAAGTGGAGAAAGACAAACAAATTGTGATTGCATTCACTACACTTTTGGCACGCAGACTTATTCTGATAAACTGGAAGAACCCAAACTCTCCTCTTTCAAGTCAGTGGGAAACTGATGTGTTATACTATTTGAAATGGGAAAAAATCAAATACTCAGTTAGAGGATCCGTACAGACTTTTTTCAAAACACAGCAGGATCTAATCAGTAATATTTTAAAATAAGTTCTTAAAGCACAGAGGAAGCAATTATTTCCGTATTTCTCTGTCTTCTGCATCCATCTCTATTGGCTTATCAAATTTATTAATTTAGGTATGTTTACAAGCCTTAAATTTCACGCCGTTTGCCTTGCTCTCTCTCTCAGGGGTGGGGATCGATTTGTTCTTAACTCAATTTTACTTTTTGTAAAAAATTGATTGATTTGTATGGATTGCAATAAAATTAATAAAACTTAAAAAAAAATATCTGTTTTGGCTTTGGATATTGTTGAATATTAGTGTTTTGTTCAACTTTGCCTTCAACCCGCTCATTTATGGACTTTTTTACTCTTGGTTTAGAAAGGGATTTAAATTTATTATAACGTAAATATTAAAACCAGGTTCTTCCTTAATAAATTTGCTTTTAGAAAATAAACCACCTAAGTTTTGTCCTCATCTTTGCTTGATATTTACAGTATATCCTAACTGGAATGATGAGGACAGATTTTGAGCTGCTCAAAAAAGACAGGATGGGCAGAGCAGCACAACTTTGTACCTTGTTGTTTAAGCTTATTACATTGTTAGAGAAAAATGGAGTGACCTGCACTCAGGTGATGGTGAGTAAAGACATATTGTGTGTTATTACAAAGGAGGTTTAAGTTAACTACTGAAAAGAAATTTGAGCAATGTATGTGTAAAGTTTAATTCAGTATATAACCAAGAAGAGGTTACGGGAGAACCCTGAATACATTCACAGTGTTAAACTGTCACATTGTAAATAATTCAAGCCAGGATAAAAATTCATGACCTCAGGTAAGTTAAGAAAGAATTTTTTTTTATAATCAAAATGTAAATGTGAAAGAAAATTAAATAGAAATAAGATCTGTGGTCTAAATGAGCCATTTACCCTAATAATCTGAGACCTTTCAAGTGTCGCTGAAGCAAAAAAATTCTAGAGAAGGGTAACTAGGCTGATTCTAGGAATGTGGGGAATGAATTAAGTGGAATGATTAAAAGAGCTGAGCCTTTTTTATTTTAAGCAAAAGGAGGTTAAGAGGTGACATAACTTAAGTTTTTATAATTATGAAGAGAATTAATACAGTGTGTCACATAGGTGCACATGGGATGCAGCTAAAGGGCCTGAATGAGAGTAATTTCACGCCAGACCAGGGGGTGGCGTGATTGTTACTTTAAAATGAGTTCAACATGAACACAAGGACAGTGTTGGAAACTTGTTAAATTTTGCACAAAAATTAGGAAGTTTTTCTTGACACACAGAAACAGACACGGAGCATGACTACTAGTGAGGTAGACAGTAGGACTTTAGGGACCTTCAAAACTTGACTTGTTATTTTGGAAAAATTAAGTGAACTGTACTAGTGAGCTTCTTTGGACCAAATGGCATGTTGTCATCTAAGGTTTTCTAATTTTTACAAATAAAGAGGTAAGTTAAATAACAACACATACACTCTAACCGTTCTTCCTTTGAAAATGAATTGCTCGTGCTTTTAACTATTATTGTTTATGTAATATTTGTCTTTATTGTCAAAACGTCGAATTAAAGAAACAAAGATTCTCTGGTCCTCCCTGCGTGGAGTTTGCATGTTCTCCCCGTGTCTGCGTGGGTTTTCTCCGGGTACTTCGATTTCCTCCCACAGTCCAAAGACATGCAGGTTAGGTGGATTGGTGATTCTAAATTGTCCCTAGTGTGTGCTTGGTGTGTGGGTGTGTGTGTCCTGTGGTGGGTGGGCGCCCTGCCTGGGATTGGTTCCTGCCTTGCGCCCTGTGTTGGCTGGGATTGGCTCCAGCAGACCCCCGTGACCCTGTGTTCGGATTCAACGGGTTGGAAAATGGATGGATGAAGATTTTCTGTGTTCCCCTACATACTTTCAGTGGCTGCAACTAAAGTGTCTGAAAAACTAAAGGACTTCTTGTAAAATCCTAAAAAGAAATTGTTACTGCTCCTGAATCATCTATAGTTATGGATGATATAATAATAATATAATACCACCACTGGATATCATCAAAGCTGTCCAGATGCTTAACTTTAGCTTTAAATAGATTTACCCATAAAAGTACGGTTGCATTCAATATATTTTATCCCTGTTTATAGTTAATTTGATTCACAGGATAGCAACTGTGTATTCTTCTGAGATTCTGAAATAGTTTAATTCAAAATAGTGTGTTTGTATGCTACTAAAAACAGAGAGCAAAAAAAGAAAAAAAAAACAGGAACATGGTGAGCAAAAACGGAGAAATCACATTCTGCTCTCCATACCTCTCTCATATATACTGTATATTGACACAGATTCATGCAAGAGGAAGGAAGAAAATCATTAGGTTTTCCTTAGATATACAACTACATTCTATACATCTTCATTAGTTTGCAGCAGACTTAGACGGCTTCATATCCAAATATGTTACCAATAAATCACCATCATAAATAAAATAACTATTATTCCATTATAAATGATTTGGAAAGACATTTTTCATTACTGCAAGTTCCATTTCTTAGTTTGCATGAAGGCAAGTAGTGTCTGCTGCCAGTTGTTCAGGACTATAGAATCCCTAATAAAAACATTAAATGCTGAACTTGACTGTATACGGTGCTTTCTCGACAGAAAAAATGAAGATGGACAGAATGTGAATATGACATTTGGATGTCCTCTCCATCCCTCAGTCTCTCAAGGATACTTTCATCAATTTGCACAAATTTGCTCCAATACCTGTGAAACTAGAGTGGCATGATGGCGCATTGGTTGCACTGCTGCCTCGCAGTAAAGTGGTCTGTGGTCACATCGTGGGACCTTCTTTTGTGGAGTTTGCATGCATTCCCCATGTCTGCATGAGTTTCCTCT
The DNA here is from genome assembly GCA_026402145.1 of Polypterus bichir lapradei. NCBI lineage: Eukaryota > Metazoa > Chordata > Cladistia > Polypteriformes > Polypteridae > Polypterus > Polypterus bichir. Next base: position 109,153,726 of record JANRMT010062791.1, on the reverse strand, counting down.
GGGTGTCCCAGTTTCCTCTCATAGTCCAAAGACATGCAGGTTTGTTGTATTGGTGACGTGAAACTGGCCTTGGGGTTGTGTGCGGGTAGTGTGTGTGTGTGTGTATGTGCGTGTTCACCCTTGGTTGGACTGGCACCCTGTCCAGGGGTTTGCTCCTGCCTTACACTTTATGCTTGCTCGGTTGGCTCATGCACAAACCTACACCCCATGACTCTGCTCTGGACTGATCCAGTTAAAAAATGACATACCATGCATGACCTGTGAAACTAACTGCAACTTCAGTGGCCCACAAACACACTTTATAATGATCTTCAATATTTTCTATGAAGTAACAGTGTAAATCGTTAAACATAACCTGGCTCTCTCAGAAATAAACTTACTCTGCTGAAAGGTGTATATGTTGAAAAAAATCATCAAAGTATCGTAGTTGCACAAATCTGTTAAACTCTTTTTTAATTTACTGCTGTTTCTTTTAGCTTAATCTGATTAAGTCTTCATGTAAAATATATATACTGCCTTATATTACCCCCACAAACCTGAAGTGGATTAGATTTGTTTGAAATAAAAATATATGTTATTTTTTATACTCTGATTTGATATAAATTATATTGATATGAGACTTGCTGTATCTAAAGTGTCAAAAGAAATACCTAATAACTCTTTGTCAGGTTGTTCTATTGGGCTCAACATCAGCTCTCAAAAAAGGCTTATAGTGGCTATTTCAGGTGGAAGTTCCTGGACATTTCATAGATTGCAGTAAAGTAGATAGATAATAGATAATCAAATTCAGGATCTTAATACTGCATTGATAATCTTTTCTTAATCTGTAGTTTTTCAGATAGAATTTTTTTGAGGTCATCAAGTGAAGAATGATTGGGAATGGACACTTTTTGTATACTTTCAGGTACGAGAATAACTCGAAGTAAACAGTGACAAATTTGACTAAAAAACAAGTTCCCCAGAATTACATTAAATGGCTAACAAATTATAAATATCTTGAGAAATTAAAAGTTTCCTCTGAATTTGTAAGGTGTAAGAGGATGAAAGTCTGGATGAACAATATTTACATCTCCATAGTTGCACCTTGCAACATCATATGACCGAAGATGTTCAGTGTACCATGAGCTCTGTTTTTCAACAGCAAATGAAACTTCACCATTTACTATTAAAATATTCTAAAAAAAAGTCAAGTCAGGTAGACCAGAAGAAGAACCCACAGATATTACCAAACCTTTTGAGTAACTAGTTCCACGCAAGCATATAATATCTATGAGAAACAAATTGTTCTGTTATGGATACTGTTTACTGATAACATCCTTAAGCCTTGGTTCAAGAAACTGGATTTGGACCCCCTTTACTTTGTCAGATTGCAATAAAGCCTTAAAAACATTGGGTGTGTCCAAAACACAAGCTTGCAATAAGTGATGCTGTTTTTTGCCAAAGTAACTACCATATTTTTAAAATTGAATGAAATGTGAACTACCCTCTTGAAAACACTATGTTTAGATTCATATATCATGCTCCACAGATCAACTAAGGGGCCAAAACATCTTATCATATTTGGATAATGCTCTATGAAATGGTTTTTGGGTTTTAGCTTTTCATTTGGAAACACTTCTTGAAAGAGTTATCAATGTCCTGAGAGTTTTAACTCCAAAGAGCACAATGTTTCCTCAGAAAATTTCTTTGAAAATGTAAGTTCCATAATATCGTTCAAGTCTATTAAAATTTGCCAAGTCTTCTGTTTTTTGAGCACTAAACTATCATTCCTTAAAGGTAAGAGTCTCAACAGTGTCCAATGTACCACAATTTGTTTTTTTGGAACAAAAGGTTTGTGAATTTTTTTGTGGCCGATTAACTTTATTAGAGTGGTCATATGGAAAATTGTGCAAACAAACACTCAACACAAAAGGCACAACAGCTTCAAGAAAATGGCGAAGAAGGACAGTTTACAGGGTGAGAAAAAGTCAAATGGTTACTCAACACACATTCAGCTTTCACACCACTGACAGACTTGTGGTTTGCTTTAATTAAATCATCATGTCCCTGTTGTGTTCTTTCTTGAAACATTTCTTGTCGTACATCTATGTTCTGAATGTCACTTAATGATGCTAAACAGAAACAACAGAGTTTGTCTTCCTTGAAGCTTTCCTGAAATCCTGTAAGACAATATGCAATATGATTTTCAGGAGAAACACACAAACATAGTCCCTATGATTTTTCCAGAAGTTTACTGATATGCAAACCGTCTCGTTCAAGCATCTTTAAATCTTTTATCAATGCATCAACAAAAGCGTCATAACCAAACTCTTTCACATCTGCACTTTTGCTTAAAAGTGCTAACTTTATTGAAGTTAACACAGTATACTGCAGTTAACTTGTACTTCTTGCGTGAAGTGACAAGTGGATTGGTAAAAAATAATTAATGTATAAACAAATAGCAATTCTAAAGTCTCCACAACCAAGAAGTCTGTTTTTTTATTAAACTTTCCATCAAGATATGGCATATAATATCCTGGGGCCTCATGTATAAACGATGCATACGCACAAAAATGTTGCGTAAGCCTGTTTCCACGTTCAAATCACAATGTATAAAACCTACACTTGGCGTAAAACTATGCACATTTCCACGGTAGCTCATACCCTGGCGTATGCAAGTCGGTTTTGCAGACTGGCGCAGCGTCAAAGCAGTGCTACTGTTCCAGTGTCGTTTCCCTTTCTTTTTTAGATCCACATCCCTGACGCAGCTTTATAAATACACTGAAATTAACCGCATATTGTTTATTAGTTTAATGCATCCGATTGTAATTAACCTGTAACAATATAATGGTCCACAGAATTACCAAACTGTTCCAAATACCATAGCTACTTTAGAGTTGTTACTCTCACTGCACCTTCTTCTTCTACTTTCAGCTGCTCCCATTAGGTGTTGCCACAGTGGATCATCTTTTTCCATTTTACTCTCACTGCACCACTCAGAGTATTTATATTACTATATCTGAATGGGGAATTACAGATCTACAGCAGCTGATCAGAAAGTATACAGCATCAAGCACACGCTGCCTCAGCCATGCTGCCTATTTGAACTGCTCTCAAACAGCAAATGCTTCAAAACCTTTCCTGTATGGACCTCGTGGTTCAGAAACAGTTTCATTGAAAGAACTATAAACGCAATCAATCAGTCCATCAAGTGCTCCTTGTAGAACTCTTTGTACTTATTACTACAATCACTTCACTGTAAACTTGCACTATAGTTATAATATTGCACAACCTGAGCCACTTTATAAAGCGCGTATTTACATATGATGACGATATCATTTTTAAGATGAAATACAGCAAAATATGTTTATTATACAGATAAAACTTTTTTCATTTAAATAATCTATATTGTTAATAATTAAATGTGTGAGGACACGGTGTCGCTGCGCTAGCAAGGATCTGGCGCTCCTTACACGGATTGTTCCTGCCTCGCGCTGTATGCTTGCTGGGACTGGCACAACACTGGAAGGATAGAGTAATTAAACATGTACTACGAAGATATTTCAATGTTCCTTAACATTTTTGAAGAATCTGCGTTCTAAGCTTACAGATAGCTTAATCTTTCTTACAGAGCTGATTGTGTAGCGATTGGGTGTTTGGAGAAAGAAAAGTAAGGATAGGAATTGGGGGTTAGTACTTTTGAAAGAGACAGTACTGCTGCAATAAATTATTTCATCGAAGGTCACACACAATCACTGTATCACTGTGTTCCCATGTTTAATAACATGCTTTAACTCATATCATCATTGAAAATGATATCAAGTATACATCTCTGTAATTTAATTATTCAGAGAGCTGTAATATTACAAATGTAATGGATTCTGTGTCCTGTCAGAGGAAGAGAAAGCCCGGAAGCACGTAGTGATTCACATACATAGAAGATCAAATACAAAACAAAGCATTTAACGTGCTACTTTAGTTACGATGGGATTTGAGAAACTAGTAGATTAAACGATTTTAAGATGAAGTTTTTGATGTTCTACTTTAATGACAAAATAAACTACGTGATTAAAGTGGAAATTTCGAGATTAAAGTTGACATTTCGTGCTTTTTTCCCACTGTGTGCCTATTTTTCTTTTCTCTGTACCCTAATAAGCTTTCATATGACACTTAGACGGTGAGCTATGACTCACCTTTTCACTGCGACTTTGATATCTGACAATTTCTTTTTTATTTCAGGCACTGTGCGACTTTATGAACTTTTCTCCGACACTCTATGTCACACGATCAGCTTCCTGTTGTTGTTTATACCAGTGTTTAAACCAACAAACAGTACATTTTTCCTTGCCTCCACTTGGTATTTGCTGAACTTCTTCTATTTCACCCCCATGCTTTTGCCATTGCCTTTTTGCAGAACACTGAGCTTAAGGGCTATTTATATTGATTTGCATATTCAAAGAGGCGTAATTCTGGGAGGATACGGGGCGGCACAGCAGGAGCGAGCACATGCGTTACTTTTCATACTGACCAGGATTTATGTAGCGGAAGAACATGGAAGTTGCCGTTCGCACAGAATCATGCATCTGGATTTTTTTGTGTGTAAGCACATTTCCGCTTTTGTGCTTACGCCATGTTATAGTGTGAATTCTATTTTACATTATAGTAACTTTGACTAATCCAATTTCAGACCCTTACAAGTAACTTCATAACCCAGAAAGATTATTTTACCCTTATGAAATTCACATTTTTAATTCCACAAACAGATGACTGGCTCTTAAATGTTTTAAAACTTACTTCCTTTACATGTTCCTTATGAATCTCGAAATATTTGGAAAAAGATTGGCGTTATCAATATAAACAAGGTGTGGCAGACGGCCAGGTCCCATGCCCGGCCAGGATGCCCCTTTGACACTGGATCTGGGGGAGCAGCCATGGGATGCACACTACGTCCCCCAGAATGCATGGTGGCTGCCCTCCTGGGATACATCAGAGGCACAGATGTGGGACTTCAGGGGTCAGCCCTGTTGGGCTCTGTGGCCGCTTCCAAGTGTGGCTGCATTTCAGCCCACATGGACTCATTAAGCCATGCAGCACCTCCCAGTGATGGCCACGGAGCCCAACAGGGCCGTCCACCACAGTGCCCCTTCCTAAGCTGTGCCCCGTGGGGCATAGCAGCTGGTCCCATGAGGGCTTGTCTTCTGCAGGAAGGGGAGTCGATGCTCTTCGGTCCACAGCTCTGTCCTGTCAAAACAAAATGAACAGACCGGGAGGTGTTGCCCCGATGCCTGCAATCTCCAGGCGTACTCCAGGGACAACATCGCCATTATAATTGCAATTATAGCAGTGCCAATCCCCTCTGTTATGAGCCCTCCGGGTTTGGAAGCAGGCTGGGAATGCCTGCTCCAAACACTGTCCAGCTGAGGGTAGCTGGTGGCTCTGCTCCTCTGTAGAGCAGCCCCCGACTGCCATTAAGCTGACGGGCTCACGCTGCGGACTGTTCAGAGTTCCCGTTTTTCTTTTCCGGGTCCTCCTCTTCCTCTGGAGCACAACGATGATCTGAATCCCCTTATGGGAAGAAAAGAGATGCCTTGCCATCTGTGCCCTGATAGATGCCTGCGACACCGATGCCGGCAGTTGGGGAACGGTAGTTTGGCAGCTAGTATGCACCAGCTGCCTCCTTGCACACACTTCTGCCGCGCGATCAGTCATCGCAGCTGTGTCCCTTGTAGGAGGTGTGGCTACTTGGCAAGCGGAACTGACATATACTGCTGCCTTTTCGCACTGCCCTCCTATTTCCTGCTTTACGGTACAGGCATCACTTACCTGTACTGCCACATCACACAGACCAGAGAATTCAGTGCGGCACCGCCTTAGGCATAAAGGCGTGCCGAGCTTCTTCTCCACCCTCTCGATTGTCTCTTGAAGCAGTCCCAAAATCTGGAATAACTACTGTATGGTTTGGAGAACACCCTCCAGCTCCCATACAGCCAAAAGCAAGTTAAATTCTTCAGTCGGCGGTGGATCCGGACTTACCTTGTATAATTCTCCCAGGGCCAATCATCCCTGGGTCCATTACCTTCCTCCTTGCAGATCCCGTGGTCCTGGACGGCGTGGCCGTGCATGGCCGCCAGTCTATGAGCCTGCCTGGACTTCTTCCTCCACATCAGATGGAGTGTCCCTCAGAGTGTGTTCATCACGCTCCTGTGCTGTCCACATGCCTCGCGCTTCTGTGCCAGGTTGTCATAAACAATTTTATGCAGGTCCCTGTCTCACAGATGGCCAGGAATCCTGCCAACTACGCCAATTGTGAAAGGCGCTATATAGGCGCCTGACCCGACACAAACTGACAATGGAGGCACAGGTAAAAATAAAATAAAAAGATAAATTTTCTTCCATTGGGGGATCATGTTTTCCCCGTGTCCCTCAGCTACAGCACAGTCCCACAAAACACCACACAAAACAAATCAAAAATATTCTTCTTCTTCCTCCACTCATCCAAGGCAGCTTCATCGTCCTCCTCCCGACTCTGGCAACTCGAGTAGTGGCTGCAGGCTCCTCTTTTAGCCCACCCAGAAGTAATTCAGGTGATAATTAACGTAATTCAGACTACACTTCTGGGGTGTGGCTGCATTCCAGCCCACATGGGCTTGTTAAGCCGTGCAGCTCCTCCCAGTGGTGGCCACGGAGGCCAGCAGGGCTAAGCCCTGAAGTCCAATGCCTGTGACCCCTATATCTCAGGAGGGCTGCCACCACGAGTTCTGGGGGATGTAGTGTAGTGTGCATCCCATGGCTCCAACAGATCCAGTGTCAAAGGGGTGTCATGGCCGGGCAAGAGACCTAGCCGTCCGCCACAAAGGACATACTATCTTAATAGGTCCTGGAAGGTGTAATTTACGTAAGATTGAATACTGATGGAGTGTTGGCTAAACCATTGGAAATGGAGCAATGTGGTTTTCCATTCATTGGATTCTATGATGGCTATTAAGTTACATGTGGTGGGTAAATCTAATTTTGTACAATGTGGAGGTACTGCAGATCTTTACTAAAGACATCTCTGTTTCTCTTTGTTGTAATTCAGCAGTTTTTGTGACCATGTACATGTTAATCAGGCTGTTTCAATCTTTGGCATATTTGGACCTTAATTAGTTGTGGGATTTTAAGACCTCTTTGTTAGCCCCTGAAGTACATGTTAATTATAATAAAGAATAATATAAATTGAACAAAAACTACATTTAAGGTTTAAAATTAGATAGATGTTTTTTGTCATTCATATCTTATTTAGCCTGCATGTCCTAAACACATAATATTATCTTTAACTGACCATAACTGACAAGTATAATTGACCATAAGACCTTTCTTCCATACAAACATGATGCATGACCACCAGTACTAACTGTAAATGTCTCAGTTGCACTGTTCATTTTGCCATGTATTATGTAAAATCTGTATGTTCTTAACCTTTGAGAGTAATACACTGTGAACAGTTGGACATTTATTGTGGCAATAGTAATTCTGGTGATATATTTTTGAATCCAGAGTGTCATATGTTAATGCTGCAGAACTGTTTTTCATCAATAATGCTGTTTCATTCATGATTTATATATTTTTTATGGCATACTATTTGAATTGTGAGACTTATACAATCTTTTCATTTTTTTAAATGTATTAGCATTATTAAACTGTATGTTAGTTTAAAAATTACACATATATGCAGTATCATATCAGTAAAATATTTATAATTAACTAGTTTAGATCAGGGGCAGCACGGTGGCATAGTGGGTAGCACAGCTGCCTCACAGTTAGGAAACCCAGGTTCGCTTCCCGGGTTCTCCCTGCGTGGAGTTTGCATGTTCTCCCTGTGTCTGCGAGGGTTTCCTCCCACAGTCCAAAGACATGCAGGTTAGGTGCATTGGTGATTCTAAATTGTCCCTAGTGTTTGCTTGGTATGTGGGTGTGTGTGCGTGTCCTGCAGTGGACTGGTGCCCTGCTCAGGGTTTGTTTCCTGCCTTGCACTCTGTGTTTGCTGGGATTGGCTCCAGCAGACCCCCCGTGACCCTGTAGTTAGGATATAGCAGGTTGGATAAGGGATGGATAGTTCAGGTCAAAAAATCAGTTTAAACCTGATAATTCCAAAATCATGGTGTGACTATCAGTGTTGGAATAACACATTTAAGTTTCTATTAAGTAATAGTGATTAAGGCTTGGACTTCAAACTCTGAGATTGTGGGTACAAATCCCTCCACTAACACTTTGCGACCACAAACAGGTCACTTCATCTGCCTGTGATCCAACTGGAAAAACAAAAGAAAAATAATCAATTGCATCTCAAAAAATGCTGTGAGTCACCATGATTAAAGGAATCAACCAAATAAATCAAATGTGTTAACCTAACATTTTTTGACAATTTTGATAGGTGAGCAGAACAACTTTGATCAGGATGCATAGATTTCATTCTGTATTTGACATCTTACAGTATCACCAGAAGGTCAATCAAACTGTAGAGCAATAGTGAATGACATTGTTACAAGCAGAGGCTCTGGTTTAAAATTGTAAAATATGGTATTATTAAGGAACAGAAATTAAAACCAAACCACGGACACAATTATGCCCAACACAATTCCAGATTGAAATAAAGGATTTTATTTGACAAAAAAACTTCTTCATCAGAACACCAGCAAAGCACATCAAATCACAAATCTCCTTCCACCTCCAAGACAGTGTTGCCCATTGACTCCTGACTTGTTTAAGTAAGGCGGGAGGCTTTGCTTTAAAGTTCACCCGGGGACTGCTTCTGGTTTCCTGTCCAAAACACTTCCGGTTTGTGTGGAAACTGGGGCAGTCCTCCTTCAGCAGTGCCCTCTGGCCGTCCCCAAAGACCCTCAGAGGGTTGTGTTTCTGGACTCTATCTCTCATGCCAACCTGTGGGTGTCGTAAACGAGTTCAGCCATATGGAACACTGCCACTTGTTGTGCTGTGTATGGAACTGCTCCTGGTAAGTCCATTCTATCCATTATGGCAATCCAGCCAGGTAAGAATCTTTACTTTAACCCATACAGAATGCCTGTCCTTCCTGGCACCTACTAAAAAATAACCGGGATGACTGATAGAAATGACAAAAATGACAAGTCAAAGAGTAGGGTTATCAGACTGGTTACCCAGTATAATTGAATGGAAAGCAGAATGAAATAAAACCATGCAAAATTGTGGAGAGGTCTTTGCAGACATGAATTCAGGACAGAACTGACACAGATGATGGATATTCCAGTTTTCAGTCCTTTCTGCAGCTGCTAAAATCTAAAATAGGAAATTAAGGGTTCTGAATGGTATCAGGCAAGTGAACTAACTAATTTAGAAATTGGTTAAAGTGAAAACCTGCAGGTATAGCAGACCTCCAGGACTGTAATTGAGGTCCTCTGATCTACAAAGTAACAGTTTCTCCTGTATCAATCTATGGCTAACACGGTACAACACTCTGCAAAGTAACTAAAATTTGTCTTTGATGAATAAAGGCCACTAGCAGGGCATAGAGTTAAACATCAACTTTCATTATCAGCAAGAACTGAATTCTAATTACGACACTGGCTAGAATGAAAACCCGTAGCCACTGCAGCCCTCCAGGACCGTGATTGGGGACCCTTGCAATAAATAGAAAGTTAGTAGATAAATTGAGTACTTTATTTGTGCCAAATGGGAAATTTAGCTTTTTATATAATAACAACAACAAAAAATAACCCTGAAATGAACATCAGAATTTCTAAAAAGAAAAAAAAGGTCTGACTTGTTTAAAGATAAAAGGAACATTCATAGTCAGAGTGAGGCATTTTGAAGGGGCATAGCGGAGCGCCAATGGCATTTCTTGACATACTTCTGTTGAGTAATCAATTGGCTAAAAGTACTCAGTGCCAGTGTGTAAGACGGTAGATGTGCAACATTGCTCATAATGGCATTTGTCTTCATTCGCTCCTCTACTTCTACCTCCATCATTCTAAAGTTTGGAATCACACAGAAATGTTTATACTTTTGATAGAAATAAACACATTTTTTATGAAGATAGATTTATGTAAATATAATTGATTTAAAAACATATTAAAACATTGCAAATGTTGTAAATAACTATTAATGCTAAAAATAAATGATTTATAATTTATTATATATGGCTTCAAAGCCCGCTTTTCAGCTGTACAGCTGTTATTTGCTATTATACTCATTTAGGCAAGTAAACTGTCTTTCCTTGGGTTGCAAGGTACTGTCACTCCTAAAGTTCAATTCTGGTTAGAAAATGGCTAAGAAACATATACTTCTATTTTTGTTTTGCAAACTGAAGGTTATTCCATGCAACAGTGTGCCGGGAAATTAAAACTTTAATACAAAGGTGTCCATCACTGTCTTGGCAGATAAAGACAAACTAAATCGTATGAGGATAGAAAAAGTAACGGCACAGATGCACAACTACACAAGAGGATACACTGGTACATCAGAGCATGTAGTTTGAGAAACAAATGCCTTATGGGTCCCTCAGTTGGCTGTTTCCAATAATAGTACATGCTAAATATGCAGTGTCGTCTTCAACAAGTTTACTAAAAAGTTTGATAATGAAAACCTTTCAATTTCACTGGCATACCTTCTAAAAGTAAATTTGAAGGACAAAGACAAGAATGTATCACATATAGCTGACAAGATCAGCTCTTTGCCTATAAAACTAAGATATGCATCTGGAATTGTCAACAAGGAAACACTGGCTTGTTTGAGAACATGGCTGCAATAATTAAAAGTAGTGACGTGAAAGAAATCACTGAAATTGCTTGTCTCATGGAGCTCATTTCAATCATAAAATATAATAATATATAATATATAATAATAAAAAATCAGTAATCAGTGATCAGTTTGACTGAGACAAAGATTAATTCAGTGCTCCAGCATCTGCTGATTTTAGCTCTGCTGAGATGAAGCAGTGGATGGAGATAACTCCAAGTTTACACTGCAGTTCATATCTCAGATGATGAGTGAATTCTGGCTTGGTGTGGAGAAGAGTTTCCCTCTCAGTAGATACTATGCTTTGGGTATTTTCCTTTCGTTTGCTACATTCTATCAGCATGTGGTGGGCTTCACTGAAAACAAACAACAAATGGTAGCTGAACATTGTCAGTGAGTTGAGTGGTGTCATATTAATTCTGCAGCTTCACTCTGAAAAGAGAAAAAAGCATAGTCATTACAGCTACTGATTACTATTTGAAAAACATTGTTTACCTGTTTTCTTTAAACTTTTAATATAATTAATATTAATACACACGGTGGCGCAGTGGTAGTGCTGCTGCCTCGCAGTTAGGAGACCCGGGTTCACTTCCCAGGTCCTCCCTGCGTGGAGTTTGCATGTTCTCCCCGTGTCTGCGTGGGTTTCCTCTGGGTGCTCTGGTTTCCTCCCACAGTTCAAAGACATGCAGGTTAGGTGGATTGGCGATTCTAAATTGACCCTAGTGTGTGCTTGGTGTGTGGGTGTGCTTTGTGAGTGTCATGTGGTGGCTTGGCACCCTGCCCAGGATTGGTTCCTGCCATATGCCCTATGTTAGCTGGGATTGGCTTCAGCAGACCCCCGTGACCCTATGTTTGGATTCAGTGGGTTGGAAAATGGATGGATGGATAATATTAATACATTCAAATAAGTGTAATGAAGTTTATTGAAGTTCTTCTATTGTTCATTAAGCATCATGCAGTACTAGAAGGCAGAGGACATCTTTTTGAATAAAGACAGTAAAAGATTATTTGGTCACAGTGTTCTACTTCACTTGAGGAACCCATTACCATGGCATTATTGTGGCTCGGCACAGGCACTGCATAATGAATACCCGAGCCTGTCTCTAATAACCACCAAAAATCTACCAGCCATGAATTCAAGTGACCTTCATAGAATGATGTAAGGCATTCTCAGTACAAAGCAGAACTGCAGCAAAAATACTATAAGTCATTAAGTACAAATGTCTACCTTGGGTCTTGCATCAGAAAAGAAATAACTGTTATTCCACAAAGGAATATACCAATGCACAAACAAGGTGAAGCATTAATTGCTGTAAAATAAAATACCAAAGGGTATAAATGGTATAAGGGTGATAAAATAAAACCCTTATGTTTATGACTACCTTGTTTAAGTACAGGGAATGTTTGCTTTAAGTTTTAATACATCTGTACTCCATATGTGTCACTAGTCTCTGAATTAATGCAATTTGGACAGTAGCTTTTCCATATCCTCCAAAATGGGATTAAAAGAAGTAGAACAAATTTATTGTCCTCATCCAGAAAACACAACCTGCTCTCTACAGAATCCGTCGCTTGCTGCCAGCATCATTCTCTACACCATCTTTATGACTGGAATAATTTTAGCAACATTTGGAAACCTGGTGGTGATCATTTCCATTGCACATTTCAAGCAGCTGCACACGCCAACAAATGTGCTGACTCTGTCAATGGCTGTTGCAGACTTTCTTATTGGCATATTCATTATGCCTGTTAAACTGATTCAAATAATAGATAAATGCTGGGACTTGGAAGTTCATACATGTATGGCATGTGTATTCTGTTATGCAACTATTAGTACAATTTCTGTTACACATCTTATTTTTCTTTCTGTGGATAGATACTACGCTGTTTGTTATCCACTACATTATTCCACAAAAATAACAGTAGGAAGAGCCTGGGTGTTTGCTGCAATCTGTTGGATTTGTTCAATCTGTTACAATGTTCTGTTTTTGTATGCAGTGTTTACTTTTATATTTAGTGACAAAAATGATTGTTTAGGATTCTGTTTTTTTGTGACTAAACTCACACTTCTTATTGTAGATATGCTATTTAACAGTATTCTTCCATTTTCTGTCATGCTGGTCTTCTATTCTAAGATCTTGATTGTTGCAATTCAGCACGCAAAAGCATTACGGAATATAAGAAATGAAGCTCAAACTGTGCAAAAGAATAAACAGAAGAAGGGATTTATGGAGAAGCAAAATAAAGCTACAATCACAATAGGTATTGTAATTGGCACATTTTTTTTATTTATTAGTCAGTTTCACATAGTTGCCTTTTTGTCATTATTCACCAAATTGTCTGAGGTAGTTTTCAATATACCTGAATATTTACTTTTGTTCAACTTTGCTTTGAATCCACTAATTTATGGGCTATTTTACCCTTGGTTTAGAAAGGGATTTAAATTTATTATAACATTTAAAATTTTCAAGCCAGATTCTTCCTTAATAAATTTGCTCTCAGAAAACAATTAAACTACCCTCATCTTTGTTGCAATATTTAAAGTTTGTTGTAACTGGAATGATTAGGACAAATAAGCACTGCTGAAAAAAGGCAGGATGGGCACAGCAGTGCAGCTTAGTGCCACATTGTTTAATTTTGTTACACTGTAAGCAAAAAATTGAGTCATCTGCACTCAACTAATGCTGACTGCAGACACCTGGTGTGTTATAAGAAAACACTAACCTATATAAGCTGTGAATCATGACATAAAGAGCAAATTAGCTGAACTATTAAAATAAAACACATAATAGTAATATATGTGCAAATTTTAATTTATTTCAAAACCATAAAGATGTCACGGGAGAACCATGAATATATTCAGTGTTAAACTGTTACATTTTAAATAATGCAAACCAGGTTTAGAACATATGACATTAGGTAAATTAAGAAATAGAAATGTTCATATTTAATGTAACTATAAAGAAAATGTCAAAAGAAATAATAGCCATAGGATAAATTAGCTGAATCATCTCAGACCTTTCAGGCATTGCTGAAGCAATAAATAAAGAGCTAAGTAAATTGCTTTCATATGTACACTATAACCATTCTTCCTTTGCTAAGTACTTTTGCATGTATTTATCTGTTATTAGTTATGTAAAACATCACTTTATTACAAAGTGTCATTAAAAGAAAGATGTATTCTGTCAGGTCCCCTACACACTTTTAGGGGCTGCACCCAATATGGGCTAGAAGCACCTGCTGTAAAATGGCTCAAATCTTACCATTCCTGAATCTTCGGTCGTTATGAATTCTAACAAACTGATCTTTGATTATTCTGAACATCGCTGGATATCATCAAACTTGTGAAGATCCCTAAGTTTATTTGTAAATAGAATTATCTGTAAAATGTAAATAATATTTCAAAAGAGTGTTTTGTTTATTAACAGAATAATTGCAGTCAATATGCTGTGTCCCATTTTAAATTTAATTTGATTCCCAGATGAACTAATGTATATTCTTCTAAAATTCTGAGACATTTTTTAATTCAGTAAGAAGTTTTTGTAGTCGAGGAAAAAGGCAGAGAGAAATGGTGAGAAAACATAAAAAGAGGAGAAGTCACTTTCTGTTCTTCATGCCCCTCTCATATATACAGTATTTTGCAAATATTTAATGCATGCAAGAAGAAGGAAGGGAAATCAGTAGCTTTGCATCGTGATAGATGGACAACTTAATCTATACTGTACCTCTGGTTGCTGAAAAGTCTTCTTTGTATTCCCTGATAAAACACATGACATCTGTTACTGGACCATTCACTTATTGAAGTGTGTGGCTATGAAGGGGTGTAACAGAACTCTTAAGCCCTTGACACATCTACAATATCAAAAGTCCAAGGTTCAAATCACTCATTTGATTATACAAAATCCATTTGTTACAGGATTCTTTATAATTAACAATTCTTCTTTTTCTTTATTTCCTTTTCCTTCTCCTGTCACGTTAGGTAAGTGTCATCCTTCACCTCTCCAAATTCTGACTCACCTAAATAGAGCAGAACCAGGAGTACTTCCAGCACTAGAACGTTGCACCTGGGGAACACTTCTGGGTTTGGTGGAACTGTCAAAAAGCAAACAAAATTGATAAATTATTTATTGTTTTTATGAGTAAAATTATTTGGATGAATTTTTCTTCATTGTGTTTTGATTAATTTTCATTGATTACTATTCTGCTAAATGATGTTATCACCTTTTCTCATGTTATTTTATTTTTGTGGTTTTCCTTGCTTCTTGTCTTTACCTTTTAAGATTTAACCTAAAGGGACAGGGCCTCCCAATTGTGTAAGTGGGCTACTAATAGGGATGCCGCTGAGTCTGATTCTAAGTGTTTTACAGGCTCCAGTATGGAGCATTACACATGTTTTCTTTTAAAGCAAAAACTTAGATATGAGGGGCCTCATGTATAATGCTGTGCGTAGAATTCATACTAAAACATGGTGTATGGACAAAAACAGAAATGTGCGTATGCACAAAAAATTCAGATGAATAACACAGTGCGTAAGCAAAGTTTCATGCACTTCCCCTTTATGAAACCTAATCATCATGAATTTTAATGCACATGTGTGTGCCTACGGCCCTATCCTGACTCCTTCCAGAATTTTGCATATTTGAATATAAAAATCAACATAAATAGCCCCTTCTATTCAGTGTTTTGTTAAAAGACAATGATAAAAGCATGTGTAAAAAAGAAGAATTTCACTGATTGCCAAGTGGAAGTCTTACTCAGTGAAGTGGATGCAAAGAAAAACATACAATTTGGTGGCTTAGGTAATGTTATGAGCAGCAAAATTAAATTGTTGGAGTGGCACTCAAAAGTTCAAGTTCAGAAAGTTGCACTGTGCCCAAAATAAAAAAATAAGTGGTCAGATGTCAAAATTGACATGAAAAGGTGTCTGAGTTTCACATGGAAGCACATCGGTGCAAGAGGCACTGGGTTGTACACTAACTAATTTGTAAATATAGTGTAAATAAACGTGTGTTGGGTGCAACAAAAGATGTCCGTCTGTCTGTGTCCAGGGCTCGTTCCACAGTGGCATAGTCGTCAGGATGCTCCGTCTGGTGCAAGATGGGGACCTGCATTAAAAAAACATTTTTCTGTGGACAGCCCGGCGCAGCAGCGGACCCCACACACTCGCCGCGGGAGCGGCACGTGCACAACCCCGCGGGAACGGTTCACCCCACGGACTGCCGTCGATCCGCAGAATGGCCAAGCTCCCCGGGTGTGGAGGAAGGACAATGGGCGTTGCTGGAGTGCAGCGGGCTCCTGCGAGCACGTCGCAGCAGAAAGCGCCAGGGACGGCATGTAACCTAACGAGGCCATGCCAGGGACGTTTCCCCGGACAGACAGGACCCGGGAGGTAAGTTCCCTGCTTGCTGGCAAAAGGCCCTGCGGGGCCGCGTGTGTTTTGTCCTCGACAGGCAGGGGCTGCCCGGATCCTTGTCGGTGGCAGGCGCATGTCGAACCGCGGCGCCTCGTTAATGCAGCAGCATCTGGGAGAGCTGCTGAGAGGGAGACGCTGCAACCTGAAGAGCCAGCATGCCGCCGCACTGGGAAGGAAAGAGCCAAAATGGCCGCGGACCGGAAGTCCCACCCGCTGACAGGCACGGGATTGGCCGGTGTGTCTTGTGTGCCCGCCAATGACTGAATAGAGGCGGGACCAAGGAATGTCAGTCTCGTGCCTGGAAGAGACCCGATTGGGCCAGAGGGAGTGGCCCACAGGAGGCAGACGACGAGTGTGGCTGATGGACAGGTAAGCCCACTGACGTCTGTCTCCCTGTTCTCGCCGGTGGCTCTGCGCGAGCCGGAGGAGTCCATTCGGCCCGCAGAGTCATCTTTATTACAGGTGCTACGTGCTCTCGCCGTCGGGTTGGAGAAGCTGAAGGGGAAGGCGGTCGCGTCATCAGAGACGCCGTGTGATACGGAGGAACGGCGCGACGCTGGAGCCTTTGGCCGGGAGAGTACGGCGGGGAAGGTGAGTGTTGCCCTCCCCATACAGCATGAGGGAGGATTTGCCGAAAACGGCCGTGACATTAATAAGAATGACCGGCATCTAGTAGGCAATTCTCCAACAGCGGACGGGGCGGTGCAGGCTGCACACGAAGCAAGGAGACCGAGATCGCATGGGCTGGCAGGACAGGGGCTGATGAATGCCTTGGGTCCTAGCGCCCTGCGCTCCAAGCCCGCGGCAGTCTCCTGTCACTCTACAGGGACGCAGACGGGGCTGGATTTGAGCTTTCACCATGCTCAGACCCAGACCGTCAGAGCGTCCAAGAGGAAAAGGAGGAACCGAGGGGTGAATGCCGGTTCCTCCAATAGGATGGGACGTATCGCTGGGTGCGCGCGTCCAGTGAAGGGCCATCCTCTGCGGAGGCAGAGGGAAACCCCAGGGCGGGTGGAGGAGCCACCTGTGAGAGCGGTCCCGCCAACGACGATCGGACGGGCATGGAACCGGCGGCGGAGGAGCCGAACGGGCAAGTCGCGGGCTGTCAGTAGGGGGGGAGAGCGCTGCCGGTACGGGTGTCCAGGCAGTGCTTCTGGCCCTCCCTTTTGTCTTTTTGTAGGACCGAAGCCCCAACGAGCACTAGGACCAGCGCCGTTGGGAACCTGCCCTCCTGGACTCTCCACCAGAGAGCGGATGGTGCCCCGGCTGGCGGGGACTGTGGAGGCGAGGGCAGCGCAGAGCAGAGGGGCGCGTCGGCCTCGGAGGGGGTGCCGAAACAGGGTGTCCCATGGTGCCATGATGGACCCTGGGTACGTAGTAGGACCCACTCCGGGGACGTGCTGCCCTCTCGGGATGTGCCGCTCAGACCGATATGTCTTCGCTGGCAGTGGGGCACTGTGGCATCCAGCTGGGGGTGGAGCCCAGCCGGGACGCCCAGGGCGACCGGATGAGGGCTTATACCTCCTCCAGTCCACGAGGGGGCGACCGCCCTGGTTATATTGGGGGCCACGAGTAGAGGGCTTGGAAGCCCAACCTTGTAGGGGCCCGTGGCCACCGCCAGGCGGCGCCTCGGTGCCTGAACAACCCTGGACCTCAGCACTTCCGCCACACCAGGAAGTGCTGGGAGGAAGAGGAGCAGGGACACCCGAAGGGCTTCCGGTTGCGCAGCCGGCACTTCCGCCACACTGGGGCGTGTCTGCGGAGGAATGCCAGGAAGCAGCTGGAGCCCATCCGGGTTCCTATATAAGAGGCCACCTCCCTTCATTCAGTGGCGGAAGTCGGGTGGAAGGAGGATGGAGCTGGAGAGAGGACTGGAGGCGGCCAGGAGAAAGGCAGTTGGACTGTGAGGCCTGGACTTTGGGGGATCGGTGCAAGAGGCACTGGGTTGTACACTAACTAATTTGTAAATATAGTGTAAATAAACGTGTGTTGGGTGCAACAAAAGATGTCCGTCTGTCTGTGTCCAGGGCTCGTTCCACAATGATATTACAGCTCTCTGAACATTTTAGAGTACTAAGATGTATACTTGATATAATTTTCATGATGAAAGCTGACATTGTTCCTGCCTTACGTAAGATGCCTGCTGGGATGGATATGACCCTGGATGGAATAATTTATTGCAGCTTCAAACATACCAAATCCTGATTTCTGTCTTTCCATTTTCTTTCTCCACTTAACCAATCACCACACAATAACCTTCTGTAATAAATGTAAAACCAGCTCTAAGCTTAGAACACTGATTCTTCAAAAATTTTTGAGGAACACAGAAAAATCTTCGTTATACATGTTTAACTATTCCATCCATCCATCCACTCATTCAGGATTGCGCCAGTCCCAGCAAGCATAGAGCGCAAAGCAGGAACAATCCCTGGATGGAACACCAGCTCATTGTTACCGTTGTGCCACTGTGCCTCCACTTGTTTAATTATTTACAGTATACATTAAATGAAGTTAACAATTTACCTGTAAAATGTAATATGCACACTTTAATGTATTTTATCATAAAAATGATGTCAAGTATACATCCTAGTATTCCTAATAGCACACAGCTCTTGGAAATCTAAATTGACTTAGAAGCCAGTTATAATCATCAGTAAATATGTGCTCTCTTCTATTGAATTGAAGTTAATTCCTTTATTGTTATTGTATGGTACAATGAGTTTCAATATGCAACTCCTCCATAAACTTACTTTCCTGTAAAATGATAAAAAAAATGAAAAATATACAATATGAAAGCATACGTAAGTACAATATATATGTACATATAGTGTAGATAGTGCAAATGATTCATAAATTGGCTCAGGTTGTGCAATATTACAGTTGTAGTGCAAGTTTACAGTGAGGTAATTGTGATTCTATATGCAAATAATAGATATGCAAATAATTTGGGTATATTTGATAAAGCCTGCGTCACAGATGTGAATCAAAAAAAGTAAGGGAAATGACACAGAAACAGTAGCACTGCTTTGACACTGGGTGCTGCCAGTTTGCAAAACTGAGCAGAAAAGTGCATACACATGATATGAGGTTGAGGCTGCCATGGAAATGTGTGTGGCTTTATGCCATATTTAGTTTTTATACATCTTGAAGTAAGTGTGGAAATGGCTGTATGCTTTTTTGTGCACATGCACTGTTTATTATTTATTATTTTTAATATAAGCCAATGTACGTTGGCTCAAAAAAATTATAATTTTGACAACAGTATTGAAGCTAAATTCATGAACACAGTCCTTCCTCATGATAAAGTAGCACTTTGCAGTATGCTTTCTATTACAGACTTGAGCAGAATTAAGCAGTGCTGTATGTGGAGGTAAGGTAAATGTATCATACAGAAAATCCAAAGCTATCTGAATAAAGATAAATATCCATGTCCATACTGCTTGTAGACTGCCATTTTTGGTTGAATTTGTCCTATTAATGATTACTCAGCATGAGGACTGCTTCTAAAGCATCCAATTTCCCGAAAAATATGCACACTACAAGGGTTTTTTTTTTCTGCTTAAATGACAGCGTAATTATAGAATATATTTTAAAAGCAGCCCCTGTGATGGACAGCCGGCATTTCAGTCCAGCCGGTATGTCCCTCTACAGAAGAAAGCAGCCATTTCAGGGCATTACATCCCCAGGGACGCTAGATGGCAGCTCCCCTGGATGGAAATGGTTCCTCGGATTCCTGCAGGGCAGCATGGGACATGGAGTCCATCTCTTCAGCCCTGTTGGGTGCCGTGGGTGCCACCAGGGGGAGCTCACCAAGAACCCGGGGACTTTTACAATTACGCCACCCCGGAAGTACTTTGGGGTCAAGAGGACAGAAGCCTGCAGTACTTCCAGGGCACTTGACGAAAAAAGATGTGGTATTGACCCGGAGAAGAAATACTTCCGGGTCATGGACTTTAACAGGACTCTGGGAAGCCCCAGCAGATTGAGCCGGAGTTAGGAGGAAGTGTGACGAAGCTGCTGGGTGGAGTGGAGGATTTAATATTGTATTTATTATTATTATTATTGTAATATTGAGTATAATGGAGGTGCTTGGTGCACACTTTTGTTATAATAAATTAATTTCTTGGACTTTTACCTGGTGTCTGACGTGTGGTCTGAGGGTTCAAGGGGACAATAGCGCCCCCTATCTGTCACACCCCCCTAAAACATGCATTTTTATCCATTCAAACATTGACCATTTATATACTGTATCTTTTGCTTTGGCATATCCATAAATTTTCTTTAAATAAAAAGCATGTGATTTAAATGATCTGTGATTCATTTAAAGATGTATTTAAAAGAACAGATAATGATTAGAATATATCTTGTGTTTACTTAATAAGACCATTTTTTAATTCATTTTATTGTAATCATTCCATACAAATCAATCAATTTTTACAAAAAATAGGATTGAGAACAGGCCGACCCCGACCTCTGAGAGAGAGAGCATGGCCAACGGGTTAAAGCTTAAGGCTTGTAAGCATACCTAAATTGATGAGTTTGATAGGCCAATAGAGATGAATGGAGAAGAAAAAGAAATTAGGAAATAATTGCTTCCTCTGTGCTTTGAGACCTTATTTTAAAATATTATTGATTAGATCCTGCCATGTTTTGAAAAAAATCTGTACAGATCCTCTAACTGAGTATTTGATTTTTTCCAATTTCAAATAGTATAACACATCGGTTTCCCACTGACTTAAAAGAGGAGAGCTAGGATTCTTCCAGTTTAGCAAAATAAGTCTGCATGCCAAGAGTGAATGAATGCAATCACAATTAGTTTGCCCTTCTCCACTTTACACCCATCTGGAAGAACACCAAACACAGCTGTTAATGGGTTAGGAGGTATTGTGACACCAAGGCTGTCTGAAAGGTAATTAAAAATTTTGGTCCAGAAGGATGTTAATTTGGTGCAGGCCCAAAACATGTGACCCAGTGAGGCTGGGACTTGAGTGCAGCGTTCGCAGGTTGGATCCTGCCCTGGAAACATTTTGGAGACCTTTAGGCGAGACAGATTCGGCGAGACAGTGTTGGATTACTTAATAATAACATTTAAGTTTTCTTAAAGATTGCTTGCTTGCCTGTCTTACCTGTCAGTCCATTCCCTTACCCTGCACACCCCTCTCAGCAGGCAACCAATAGCTACACTGACAACCAAGGCTCCTCATCAATGAACTGAAAACAATATCTTCTTAGCGGCAAACATGCAGGTCTGTTATGTTGACCTTCTGGGAACTGAAACACATGCAGACACAGATCTGGACTTTGTAACATCAGGAAGATCAGCTGAGGTCTGAAGACTCTGAACAGTATCAGAATGAGATGTTGGAAAACCTGTAGGCATCTCTTCACTTGATTCTCCTGACAGAGGGTCTCCATTTCAGTAAAGAACTAAGTGGTCCAAATGGAAAAAAGTCCTCCTCCTTGGGTGAAGCAGTTGCACCCAATACACAACCTCATTGAGCCACTCGAAAATCTCACAGATGCCCACCCATGAACTGTTCTGTTTAGGGGATCAAATTTAATTCTTTTATCATGTACAATATACATGATTCCCACTCTCAAAAATATCTCTTTTGTGTCCGTCCATCTTCTTGCAAATACTTATGGGTAAAATTGTGCGTGAGTCCCAATCTCTCAGCAACTGTCTGCCATAGTCAGGGTGGGGTGGTGTTGACAGGTAGTCTGGGTTCCAGGACCAACTCCATAAAATTTGGCATTCTTAACTCAGGTCCCAGCATCAACAATGAAGGTGTACAAGAAGTGCACTCTTGTACTTTAGAGACATGCCATTAAAATCAAGGGCAGATGCCAATTTCCAGTCACTTGGATGTTTATCGGTGACATGATGGATTGTGTGGGTGAAAACAGACTGCTTTGCCAGCCCACTGCTCTGTGGGTGCAAAGTTGTCGTGTGGGTTTTTTTCGATACATTGCTGGGTTCACATGACCTGGAATATTTTACTTTCTAAAGTACACCCCTGATTTGTGCTGAGAGCCCAATGAGAAAAAGGATTTAAGGATTCAGTGTACGACCAGGTGCTCAGAGTTGGCCTCCCCCCACCCAATGGGGTGGAAAGCCCTCCCTGTGATTGAACTGCATTACTGAAGCAGACAGGTAGGTGCACAGACCATGTGGCTGATGGAAGAGAAGCTAGGACTAGCAACTTGTGACATTTCTGGTTCTTGTGGGCCTCTCCAACCACACATCTGGCCAAACAGAAATGGGTACAGGATGCCGACTCAGGTTCCATCTCCAGATGCCCTCCCCTGGCTTCCCCCTCAAAAAACGGGGAGGTGGGGAGGCTTTTTCAGATGTGCTGGCCCTCTCCAGGTTTCTCCACCCTGGAGAGGCTAGGTAATGATCCTTCCACAGGTTCACCTGTAGAAACCTTTTTACGGTCTAGGGTTTAGAGAAGTGAGCTTCTAGGCAAGGGGTTTTGGCCGGTCAGGGTTTAAAGTTAAGGAAAAGAAATAAGGAACACATGGACAGAGGTTATACTTCAAAAATTCCATCTCTTCTAAAAGTTACACATATCAGGATCAATTTTCACAAAAAAATTACCTAAAATAAAAATATTATCTAACATTTAATTATATTAAACTCTTCCATCTGTATCTGTCCTTCAATAACGTATTTCCATCACATAAGATTTCATTAAGATCTGTTCGACTTTGTCTTTGTAACTTCCTTTCAAGTCTGTTTTAAGGTTCATTTAATATCTGATTGAAGTCTTGCCATGAAAAAGTGACTCCACTGTGTGAAATGCTTATTAAAGGACTTCCCTACACTAAAATTATGTTGATAAAGTCTATTTTCATTTATTTTTAGTTTATCCTATATATAATCTTTTACATTCCACACACACAATAACATAAACATAATTTTCAAAGCTCATGTGTATTTATTTTGTATAATTTTTAAACATCTAAACATGTTATTAAAATTACAGGAAGTGTTACCCTGAGGATTCTTTTTTAATTGAGCCCTAAATACAATAATCCACATTTATATAATTACAAAAAGCCCCAATAACCTAAACATCTGTCCATAGACAGCATTTCATTGGTATATATTTAAAGTTTGCATATTGAGAAAAATAATTTCTTGGAATATTTAAAATTGTAGCCACAAAAGGTGTCAATGTATTTCCATTTCTCATATGTGATTTAAGGAAACCATTTCATACCCTAATTAATGATGTATTTTTACACTCATTTGTGAAGCCTGTGGAGCCGACCCGGACACAGACAGGCGGACATGTTCTTAATCTCCACCACACGTTTATTTACAAACTATTTACAACCATGAAGTCACACAGACTTAGTCCATTTAGTGCACAATTACCCCAACAATCACAGTCCTGGCCACAAATGCCTTCCTCTCGGGCCGCCTCCACTCTCCTTTCTTGCCTTGTCCTCCTTCCACCCGACTCTAGCCCTGAATGAATGGAGACGGCCCCTTTTATCCAGTTCCCCGATGAGCCCCAGATGTTCCTGGCATTCCTCCCTTGGCCACGCCCCAGTGTGGCGGAAGTGCCGGCTGTCCTCCCGGCAGCTCTCCGGGTGCCGTCCTAAATCTTCCCCCCAGCACTTCCTGGTGTGGCGGAAGTGCTGGGGTAACAGGTCCCCAAGGCATTGGGGCGCCTCCTGGCGGTGACCACGGGCCCCTACAGGGTGGAGCTTCCATGCCCTGTACCCGTGGCCCCCAGAGCAACCAGGAAGGTGGCCCCCACGTGATCCAGGGTGGGCTTTGACCCTCTTCCGGTCCCTCACAGCGTCCTGGCCGGGTCGTTGCCCCTGGCATCCCTGACAAGCCAAAGAACTGTTCCCTGTCCGATTAGACAAGCAAGTATAAATTTCATTGTACTAAATACTGCACAAATGACAATAAACTTGAATTGACTATATCAAATTCTTCTCACTTGCTATTAAAAAATACACCAAAATAAAAATTCAAACCTGAAATCATACTTTCTAAACATATCATTCAAAAAGACACATTTTTGGTCTTGCAATATTTGGATTAAAGTAATGCCACTTACTGTATATCATACTTCTAAATTGACTTTGCTGGAGTGTAGTAGAGTCCATTCCACCTGTTCTTAGATAATTTCAAAAATAGTTTCATCTACATCGTCTAAAAGGGCCGCCAACATTGTAATTTCTTCCGATAAATCTTCAATTATCTCTCTGAAATACATAATATCTTTGGCAGAATCCATTTCATCGGCAGTAGTAAGCATTTTTCTAATTAATTCTTGTGCTTTGATTCACCAATCAGTAACTAGAGGGCGTGTTAGAGCCCACCCTCTCAACTTTGACAAGTGAAAGTGATAGTTTTATTTCAAGTCGTATTTCATGACAGTTTGCAGGAATGTTATGGACAAAATGAAATAAATAAATAGGCAACAAAAAACATATTTCGTGACACATTTATTTATTTATGATGTCATTTCATGACATATTTATTTATTTTATTTATTTATTTAGGCTCTGATTTCATGACATATTTATTTATTTATTTAATCTATTACACTACCTTGATTTTGTATTTAGAAAGTACCATTTTATAAAGTGATGAATGTGTTTGAAGATGTTGGTTTGTGAATTATTATAATAATAGCAAAATACCTGCGCTTCGCAGCGGAGAAGTAGTGTGTTAAAGAAGTAATGAAAAAGAAAAGGAAACATTTTGAAAATAACGTAACATGATTGTCAATGTAATTGTTTTGTCACTGATATGAGTGTTGCTGTCATATATATATACTAGCAAAATACCCGCGCTTCGCAGCGGCGAAGTACTGCCTTAAAATTTTTATTAAGAAGAAAATTTAACCTTTTTAAACTGAGGGAAAATATGCCAATAATTATTTGTTAAGGATCTCTTTGTATACCATGTTGTCAGTTCGGCCCTCCGGTTGTAACATGACCAAGCTGTGCGCTGAGCTAACTCTTGAGCATGTAACTTACAGTTGGCCATGTGAACAGTAATCTTGTCTCAAATCTCACAGCTTGGATTGCTGCTGTCATAATCGGTTTGAGTTTCATGGTTTGTTTCAATTACGACAGTATTTGCAGGATCTGTTGTGTTGAAGTGACATTCGGCATCTGTCAAGCGTTGTAAGCACATAACCGGTTTCATCGATAAAATCACATCCAGCTTTTGAGAGTTTAAACATTCATAAACATCAAAGTGTCCACTACTGAAATCGTCACCTGTGAATCTAAGATGTTTAAGAGGCATTGGCGGTTGTCGAAAGGTGTAAAATATTTGGCCATTTCGGTACACTTGAAAGCGACAACCGAACAATTCACATGCAGAACCATAGGTGAAGGGCTTAAGCATTTCACTCTTATAGTGCTCCTGTGTAGTATAATTATCTCCTGTACCGTCATCAGTCCACACCTTGAACCTGTCCCAGTCATTCAATACATAAGACACAATGTTCCTCCAGATATCAAGAGTGAGCCTGATATGGCCGTGCAATATGTAACAAAGAGAATGGAAAAGGTAGGTGCCATCTCCGGGCATGGAAACCACTCAGTAAGTGACAGTTCTTTGATCGATAGTGATCACCTCGATAGACATGGTAATGGCGGTTGGAATGATAAAGGAAATGGGTACCTGAGCAATGTAAAGTAAGTCTAAAATACCTATACAATAACTATAATTGTAATAAACAAACAATAAAACAGCGGAGAAGCCGTGGATTAAACAAAAAGGCTGTAGTTATCAGTAGGGAGACGTGAATCCCGTGGCGAAGCAAGGAAGGGAATGTAGAGACCGGAGCGATGGTCTTATATAGGCAAGCAGCCAACAACGTGGGAGGCGTTGGGATGGGGGACCCAACGCCACCTCACACGGTGACCGAGCTGCAGGCTATGGACGTATATATGTACGTAAGTAGGATTCAGCTAGCGTAGGGAACCCGTGTACCAAATTTCTTGAAGATGGACCCATAAGTAAGAAAGACTGTTGAAAAGTTCAATATGGTGGCCGACAGTGGCATCATACCACCGAAATAAGTACGTACATTGGTTTCGGTTAGTGCAGGGAAGCCACCTATAAAATTTCGAGAAGATTGAGCCATAAATAAAAAAGTTCAACATGGTGGACGTTGTTGACCGTTATGACCGTTACGCGTAGAATTTCGAAATGAAACCTGCTTAACTTTTGTAAGTAAGCTGTAAGGAATGACCCTGCCAAATTTCAGCCTTCTACCTACACGGGAAGTTGGAGAAATAGTGATGTTTGGAAAATTCAATATGGCGGCCGACAGTGGCGTCATACCACCGAAATACGTACGTACATCAGTTTTGGTTAGCGCAGGGAAGCCACCTACCAAATTTCGTGAAGATGGGGTCAGCCTTCTACCTACACGGGAAGTTGGAAAATTAGTGACGTTGGAAAGTTCAATATGGCGGCCGACAGTGGCGTCATACCATCGAAATAAGTACATACATCGGTTTTGGTTAGCGCAGGGAAGCCGCCTACCAAATTTCGTGAAGATGGTGCTATAAATAAGAAAGTTCAACATGGCGGACGTTGTCGACCGTTATGAACGTTACGTGTAGAATTTCAAAATGAAACCTGCTTAACTTTTGTAAGTGAGCTGTAAGGAATAAGCCTGCCAAATTTCAGCCTTCTACCTACACAGGAAGTTGGACAATTAGTGATGAGTGAGTGAGTGAGTGAGTGAGTCAGTCAGTTAGTCAGTCAGTCAGTCAGTCAGTCAGTCAGTGAGGGCTTTGGCTTTTATTAGTATAAATAATAAAAATAATAATAATAATACATTTTATTTATGGGGCGGCATGGTGGTGTAGTGGTAGCACTGCTGCCTCACAGTTAGGTGACCCGAGTTCACTTCCTGGGTCCTCCCTACATGGAGTTTGCATGTTCGCCCTGTGTCTGTGTGGGTTTTCTCTAGGTACTCCGGTTTCCTGCCATAGTCCAAAGACATGCAGGTTCGGTGCATTGGCGATCCTAAAATTGTCCCTAGTGTGTGCCCTGCGGTGGGCTAGCGCCTTGTCCAGGGTTTGTTTCCTGCCTTGTGCCCTGTGTTGACTGGGATTGGCTCCAGCAGACCCCCGTGACCCTGTAGTTAGGATATTATGGGTTGGATAATGGATGGATGGATGGATTTTATTTATGTAGCACCTTTCATACACTCAAGGACACTTTCCAATTCAATAAACTCATTAACAAGACAATAGTAATTACATACAATAAAATGAATAATACTCTTTGAAGAGATGTGTTTTTAACAGGGTTTTGAAATGAATAATAGATTTTTCCTCGTGAAGGCTGAGAGGAAAAGCATTCCAAATTTTAGGGGCTATCACACTGAAAGCTCTGCCACCCGTAGTTACTAACCTGTGTTTAGGTACAGTTAGTAAGTTACTGTCCGATGATCTTAATGCACAAGCAGGAGTGTAAGGAAGTAGCAGCTCAGACAGACAATGAGGGGATAAACCATGAAGGGCTTTAAAGGTGAGAAAAACAATTTTATATTTGATTCTTGAAAAGACTGGTAACCAATGCAAATCATAAAGGACAGGAGTGATGTGAGCAGATTTTTCAGTGTGTGTAAGTAGATGAGCAGCAGAATTCTGAGCATATTGTAATCTACTGATATATTTAGTCGGGAGGCCATAAAACAAAGCACTGCAATAGTTCAGACGGGTAGTGATGAAAATGTGAATGAGTGTTTCAGTATCTTTCACACGGAGGAAAGAATGCAGATGAGCAATGCTGCGAAGAAGAAAAAAAGCTGTCTGTACTATTAAGCTAATGTGTGATTGAAAAGTAAGAAGCTGATAAAAGATGACACCCAAATTACGGACTGATGCTGAAGGTTCAACCAGGATCCCATCAATGTCAATTTTTAGCCCACAAAGGGTAGAGAGGACATATTAGACATGTGACTAATATCATACTTGTTACTGTGGATGTGCTATGTAGTAGTATTTCTTCCATGTTCTGTCAATCTGGTCCTCTGTTTTAAGATCTTTATTGTTGCAATTCAGCAATATGTGCAAATTTTATTTAGTTATATAACCACGAAGATTTTACAGCAGAACACAGATTATATTCACAGTGTTAAACTATTACATTTAATTGATCCATTGATAACTACAAATGAGTGATTTTGTAACCAAGAAAAAACTGGACCCTTATGGTATTCAGTTTCCTCTAATTTAATAATGATACAGTATGATTATCCCTAAGGTGCTGTGAAACTTCTTTCACATGTCCAACATGTGCTTTAAGGTCTTTGGAAAAAATCAAACTATCATCAATATACTCAAGTATGAAATGTCCCAACTGTTCTAACTGCTGGAAAAGTGTAGTTATTTCAGTCACTATCTGCTGCAACTCAATGAGGACTTCAAATCACATTTGCTTTCTTAAATATCTTCAACTCTCAATTTAAGGTGTCTCAATTCTTTATCATTACTACTTCATGCCAAGGTCACTGATTTTTAGGATTCAGGTTCAGTTAAAGGTTTACACTGAAGTGCATCCCATATTAATGGGATGCCAAGTAGAAGATCCATTTAACAAGCAAGGGATAGCAACTATAAAACTAAAAGTGAGATCACCATACCCAAAAAAGTAAACCAAGTAGTCCATTGCAATGATGTTGTAATTTACACAACCTCTAGGACTGCTCTCTGTGGCAGCTACAGATGGGAAATTATGAAAGTGGCAAAAAGACCAGAAGTACACAAAAATAAGGATAAACCATTTAAAAAACAAATAATTGACCTTTGCAAACAAATCAAATATAAACACAATGAGAAAACACACAAGTATGGGGAAGGAATCACAACAAGAACAATGTTGTACTTTAACATTTAATTCTGGAAGCTGTTGGGTGCTGAATAGCTGCTTTAGCAAGGAGAATGGATATGGCATATGGAAGTAGGAGTGTGACATTATTCCCACTGTTGGGCTGTACCAGAAAACAAATACCAGTGTTTTGTATTCGGAATACAAAGGTAGACATTTTGGACTCAGCATGGTATGTTTCTAAAGAAGTATTCAACAATACAGTTACTTTGTGAAATTGAATACATTTAAGCAGCAACAATATACTGTAGATCCCGAGGACATGTAAAATGGTTTGCAATTCACTGGGGATTCTGGCTACTCTGTCTACTTTTAAGGTCCTTGAACCTAATTACAGCTTCAAACAGGCAGCAATGTTCAAAGGGTATTCGAACTGGTGATCAGTAGTTGAATTTATTTGACCAAATAAGACATAGTTATATGATGCATCGTCTTGGTTTGATTTTAAAGATATGTGAGGATGTGCATAGGTTGTGTACAAATACTAATATTTTAGTGAATGATTACTTGGCAGGTTAGTTAAGCATTAGCATGCATCTGCAAAATCCATAGGCTGAATAGCAATAACTACAGGGCTAGTTTGCCTTGCGTTCTAGTACTTATTCACTCCAAGTAGTCTCTGAATTGAGGAAATTTGGACAAATTAATAAACAGTAACTTTTTACATACCCTCCAGTGTGGATTTAAAAGCAGCAGAACAAGCTTTTTTTGTTCATCCAGAAAATTAAACCTGCCCTCTACACAAAGAGTCACTTATTGTCAATATGATTCTCTACATTATCTGTATGACTGGAATAGTTCTAACAATATTTGGAAATCTGGTGGTGATCATTTCCATTGCACATTTCAAGAAGCTGCACACACAAGAAATGTTCTGACACTTTCCATGGCTGTTGTAGACTTTGTTATTGGAATATTCATTATACCAACTAGACTAAAGTTAATACATTCTGCTCGTCATACCTTTCTCATACGTTCGCTACAATGACATAATTAAACTCATGTAAGAGGAAGGAAGGAAAATCATTAGCTTTGCTTATTGATAGACAACTTAATCTATACCTTTCAACGCATGTAAGTCTCCCCTGACAATCAAGAAGGCACATTGAGGCCTTACATCTCAATCGTGTGGATACTACTACTACTTGTTTTCTTTTTTTTTTCCAGAGGAAAGTTGAGGAGTAAAATGTCCAGCAAACACACATGATAAAATTCACATAAGATGACACCAAAGCTCTAATGGTATCCTGTCAAGATGCTTACAATGTGGCATGATGCAAAAAAACATACACGATAAAAAATAGTTTATACTAACCTATTATTAAAAAGGTATCAATCACTACACTAAAAGCTATTCTTTTGTCTAACAGCATTGTTTCAACAAATACACTATATAGATGTACAATTAAATATGTATAATTAAATGGTTTATTGTCACAGAATACATCCCAAAAAGCATTGCAAATCACAACAACATTTATTTTTTTCTCCCTCCACTCCTCAAGATGAGATTAGTCCACCTCCACCCAACTCTGACTTGCTTGGATGAGGTCTTTTATCTTAGAACGAGGAGTACCTCCAGTGCTAGGGCACAGCCTGTTGGAAGTACTTCCGGGTCAAACAAAAGTCCCACTAAGTAGGGATCCTTGCACTACAGTTCCCAGCATGCCTTGTGGGTGTCCATATAAGGTAGCATTGCCCAGGGTGCTGCCACCTAGAGTAGCAGGGCTGCATGTATCCCTGATAGGTTGTCTCCCCCTGCTTTTGCATCTCACTGTTTACCTGTCCCCAGCTGGGATGCCCACCGATGTGCATCGTCCATCACAATAGATAGAGACATAGTACTTTATTTGCCCCAAAGGGGAAATTTAGCTTTTTACAGAAGGTCGATAAATAAATAAACATTATACCAAACAACAATAACCCCCTTTAAATACACACACCATTTACTAAAATGAAGGACAACTTCTGACTTGACCAAAGATATAAAAGCAGTCACAGTTACAGTAAGGCATTATAAAGTTATATTGCAGCAGGTATGAAGGAGTACAGTGGCTTTTCTTGAGACACTCCTGTTGAATATTGACTTTGCTAAAAGTACTCAATGCTAGTGTAATTAGGGTGAAATGACACCTTTTATTGGCTAACTAAATATATTACAAATGCAAGCTTACAAGGCAGCTAAGGCCCCATCATCAAGCAAGGTGTAACAAAGAAACTGAAAAATATATTATATATTATTAGCTTATATTGGGACAGCAAAGTGATTTTTTTTTTCTTTCACCTTAACCACCTTTTTGTTCAAATGTTAGCAAAATGAATACACCTGAGATGAATTAACCCTGAAAGAAGAGAACAATGAACTAATAAAATATAGAGATAAAATAACCATCACTAGAGAAAGTCCTGTAAGGTTTTTTTTGAAGTGCACTGTCTGTAAAATAGGCCTCTGATGTAGTCAGCTGGTCAGTCAGTCTGTTAGTCTACATATCTGGTCATAAAACTCTTCTCTATATTAAGATCATTTTGTAGAGTGTTGAATTTAAGCATAAGTTTGTTTTCCCATTCTCTCCGCTCCTGTTGGGTCTTGAAATTACCCATAAGCACAGTGACCCTCAGATCCTTTGTGCTGTGGCCATTACTGGTAAAGTGTGCTGCCACCGGAAGATCAATACTGTTCTGATTAATATGAAATCTATGTGAGTTCATTCGCTGGCACAGTGTTTGACCAGTTTCCCCTACATACAGTCCAGTGTTGGGGCACCTTATGCACGTGATTAGGTAGACCACATTAGCAGACTTACATGTGAATGGATCCTTTATTTTATGCTCCTTCTGGCAATGTGGTAAAACTACCTGATCTGTCGTGTAGATATGTGCACAGGTGCCACACCTGTTCTGTAGGCAGGGAGATGTGCCACTTGCTGCCGAGCCACATATAGAGTTTCGGACAATCAGTTGTTTGAGGTTTGTTGGTTGTCTGTATGCAAGGAGGGGAGATTCTGGGAATATATCCTTCAGTTTACTGTCTTTCTGTACCATGGGTTGAAGCTCTTTCATAATTTATCAATGCTAGTGTGTCAGAGAGATGGTAAGTAGTTCAATGTGTGTAGCTTGTGAAAACAAGTGCCTTACAGGTCCTCAGTTGTCAGCTTCCATAAATAGTACATTCCAAACAGACAGTTTCATTTGCAACCAACTTGCTAATAAATTCAGCAATGAAACTCTTTATTTAAATTGACAT
>JANRMT010062791.1:109045776-109063080 GCA_026402145.1 Polypterus bichir lapradei | reverse complement strand
ACTGAAGCTACTCCTCTGCCTGGAGATGACACTGTTCAGTGGATGCAGTGGATTATTCATGATTGACAGGAGTTTGCTTAATGCCCGTCGCTCTGCCACAGATGTTAAACTGTCCAACTTTACTCCTACAATAGAGCCTGCCTTCTTAACAAGTTTGTCCAGGCGTGAGGCGTCTTTCATCTTTATGCTGCCTCCCCAGCACACCACCGCGCAGAAGAGGGCACTCGCCACAACCGTCTGGTAGAACATCTGCAGCATCTTACTGCAGATGTTGAAGGATGCCAACCTTCTCAGAAAGTATAGTCTGCTCTGACCTTTCTTACATAGAGCATCAGTATTGGCAGTCCAGACCAATTTGTCATCCAGCTGCACTCCCAGATATTTATAGGTCTGCACCCTCTGCACACAGTCACCTCTGATGATTACAGGGTCCATGAGGGGCCTGGGCCTCCTAAAATCCACCACCATCTCCTTGGTTTTGCTGGTGTTAAGATGTAAGTGGTTTGAGTCGCACCATTTAACAAAGTCTTTGATTAGCTTCCTGTACTCCTCCTCCTGCCCACTCCTGATGCAGCCCACAATAGCAGTGTCATCAGCGAACTTTTGCACGTGACAGGACTCTGAGTGATATTGGAAGTCTGATGTATATAGATTGAACAGGACCGGAGAAAGTACAGTCCCCTGCGGCGCCCCTGTATTGCTGAACACAATGGCAGACCTGCAGTTCCCAAGACGCACATATTGAGGTCTGTCTGTAAGATAGTCCACGATCCATGCCACCAGGTTTGAATCTACTCCCATCTCAGTCAGCTTGTCTCTAAGGAGCAGAGGTTGGATGGTGTTGAAGGTGCCAGAGAAGTCCAAAAACATAATTCTTACAGCACCACTGCCTCTGTCCAGGTGGGAGAGGGATCGGTGTAGCATATAGATGATGGCATCCTCCGCTCCCACCTTCTCCTGGTATGTGAACTGCAGAGGGTCGAGGGCGTGGCGGACCTGTGGTGAAGCAGCAGCCGCTCCATGGTCTTCATCAGATGTGACGTCAGAGCAACAGGCCGGAAGTCATTCAGCTCACTAGGACGTGATACCTTTGGGACAGGGGTGATACAAGATGTTTTCCAAAGCCTTGGGACTCTCCCCTGTTCCAGGCTCAGGTTGAAGATGCGCTGTAGAGGACTCCCCAGTTCCAACGCACAGGCCTTCAGCAGTCGTGACGATACACCATCTGGACCCGCTGCTTTGCTGGCACGAAGTCTTTTCAACTCTCTGCTCACATGGGCTGCTGTAATTGTGGGTGGGGATGTCTCACCTATGCTGGTATCAGCAGAAGGATGGTTGGAGGATGCAGTACTCCGAGGTGATAGTGGGTTAGGGTGATCAAACCTATTAAAGAAGTTGTTCATTTGGTTTGCTCTCTCCACGTCTGTCTCGATGGCGGCACCCCGCTTCGAGCTGCAGCCAGTGATAATCTTCATCCCATCCCACACTTCCTTCATGCTGTTGTTCTGCAACTTCTGCTCCAGCTTTCTCCTGTACTGCTCTTTCGCCGCCCTGAGTTGGACTCGGAGTTCCTTCTGCACGCGCTTGAGCTCATGCTGATCACCACCTTTAAAAGCCCTTTTCTTCTGGTTCAAAAGGCCCTTGATGTCACTTGTAACCCATGGCTTGTTGTTAGCATAGCAGCGTACTGTTCTTACTGGAACTACAATGTCCATACAGACATTGATGTAATCAGTTGTGCATTCAACAGCCTCTTCAATGTTCTCACTATGTGACCCCAGGAATATATCCCAGTCTGTAGTTCCAAAGCAGTCTCTCAGAGCCTGCTCTGCCTCAGGGGACCACTTCCTGAATGAGCGTGTGGTTGTAGGTAGCGCCCTCACTCTTGGTTTGTATTGAGGCTGTAGCAGAACCAGGTTATGATCTGCTTTCCCAAGCGCAGGCAGTGGGGTGGCGCTGTATGCGTCTTTAACGTTTGCATACAGTAGGTCGATAATCCTGTTTCCCCTGGTGTTACAATCCACATACTGGGAGAAGGCAGGTAATGTTTTGTCCAGCGTTACATGGTTAAAGTCTCCAGCGATTAGCACAAGTGCCTCAGGGTGCTGCGTTTGTAACTTAGCAACTACGGAATGGATGATGTCACTCGCTATCTCTGCGTTCGCTTGAGGGGGGATGTAAACAATAACAACAATCACGTGTCCAAACTCTCTGGGCAAGTAATAGGGACGCAGACTTACGGCCAACAGTTCGATGTCCCTGCAGCAATTGGAGATTTTAACGTTTACATGTCCTGAGTTGCACCACTTTGTATTGACATAGAGAGCGAGTCCTCCTCCTTTCTTCTTCCCGCAGGTACTTGCGTCTCTGTCCGCTCTAACTGTGCTAAACCCGGGTAGCTCCACGTTAGCATCTGTAATGGCAGTTGTTAGCCACGTTTCACTAAAACACAGCAAGCTGCATTCTCTGTAGGTTCTGACATTTTTCACCAGCACAGCCAGTTCATCGATCTTATTTGGTAGTGAGTTCACATTTCCCAGGATCACAGAAGGCACCGACGGTTTATAACGCCATTTTCTCTCAAGTTGTCTCGATTTAATCTTATCTTTTATCTTTGCGCCGGCTCTGCTGCCCCGATATCGTCTTCTTACCTCGTCAGTTAAATAAGGAACCACACCGGCATGAGCATTTCTTCTCAGTGCTTTAAGCTGACTACTTAAATAGGCGATTCTCGGAGTGTAAAAATCCATGTCAAGTAGTAAAAATAGTAAAAAGTGTCCAGGGAGCAATTCCACATAAAAGAAAGTGGTAGAAGTGATCAATGAAATAGAGAAAAATAGAGATAAAAAGGTAAAAAGATAAAGTCATATACGGAGCTGCTGGAAAAGGCTGCCACTCGGATGCGGTGCCGGAAATGAACCCAATTTTATATTCAAGCGTCGCATATTCCCCATCGTAATTACATGATACATTTTAAAGGTCTCACATACCATCTTCTGTGCCGTCTTTTTTTTTTTTTTGCACCTATGTGCTTCTGGGGCTTCCTCCTGAACTGACAGCAGCTATCGCCACACAGAACACATTACATTTATGATATTCCAGCTCTCTGCATCTTTATTAATCTCAAGGGGAAATTCACATACTCCAGCAGCAGCATACTGATAAAAAACAATATTAAAGAGTGATAAAAATGCAGGTATAACAGACAATAACTTTGTATAATGTTAACGTTTACTGCCCCGGGTGGAATTGAAGAGTCGCATAGTTTGGGGGAGGAACAATCTCCTCAGTCTGTCAGTGGAGCAGGACAGTGACAGCAGTCTGTCGCTGAAGCTGCTCCTCTGTCTGGAGATGATACTGTTAAGTGGATGTAGTGGATTCTCCATGATTGACAGGAGCCTGCTCAGCGCCCATCTCTCTGTCATGGATGTCAAACTGTCCAGCTCCGTGCCTACAATAGAGCCTGCCTTCCTCACCAGTTTGTCCAGACGTGAGGCATCCCTCTCCTTTATGCTGCCTTCCCAGCACACCACCGCGTAGAAGAGGGCGCTTGCCAAAACCGTCTGATAGAATGTTTTCCAATTTTCCATTAATTCTGAATTTAGGAATGTATCTGTCCTGCATTACATGTAAAACATTTTTAAACCTGTTCCACTGTTCTTCAACTGTTCTCCACACTTAACAGCTTATCCCAGTCTATCCTCCTTAGACTTTGCATCATCTGCTCAAAATTTGCCCTACCAAAATTAAACTTAACAATTTTAGTCTTTAAATCTGCACTCTTACAGAACACTGAGAACTGTATTATATTATGGTCACTTGAACATAGTGGTACAATAACCTATACACCCTAGTCTATTTTAATTACTAGGGGGCTTTGCCCCCTACTGTCTTCGTTTGACCACCACCTTCCCCCCAAATGTCTCTACCTATCGCGTTGTGAAGAGAGGGGCTGAATGCATGCTAAGGAGATGCGGTGGCTACTCTGAAACCCCCTCTTAAACGGTGATACAATGGGAAACAAATACATTTTTTTAACCTCCTTTATGCTTGATCAGCTGGCTTGCTACTGCTGCTGCTTGTGCCGTGCTGCATGATCTGCATGTTTTGCAGCACTTCAAATATTTAAAAGCCTGTACAGGGCTGTCCTCCTTGTCTCACGGGACATTAAAGTGTCTCAGAGAAAATCACGTCTCGACCCAAGATTTTTTTATATAATAGAGAGATTACAAAATACTAAATTTAAACAAACTTCACTACATGTTGGTGCTTTAACATGCTGTGTTAAAAAACAGTCACTGATTATTTCTAAAACTCCTGCTCTTGTGCTCTGCTATTTGCAAGGTTATCTCAGTTAATATTTGGATAATTAAAGCTCCCCATGACTATAAAACAGTATGGCCCTGTAAATTTGCCTTTTCAGTATTACTAAAAAGATGCATGTTGAATTTGCTGTCTGTATCGCTAAAGTAAGGCCTCCTTCCCTAATGCTTTCCAGGTAAAGCCACATGTCCTCACTAAGTCTGGGCCCATTGTGCAACTTAAAAGGACTTTTAAATTCTTTTTTACATAAGCAGCAATCCCACCTCCTTTTTTGTTCTGTCTAATCTTCCTAAAAAATGCTCATCTTTTTAATACAGACATTAAAATATTTTTCAGACAGTTTGTGATTTCAATTCAGGAATGACATAGGCACCTGTACACTGAACTCCCCCGAGACTGTCTCCAAAAAAGACCTGGACTCCAGTAGCCATGCATTCAGGTGACCTTAACTGAATCTTGTAAATCATTTTCAGTACAAAGGAGAGCTGCAGCAAAGTTATGTCAACACATTAAGTGCAAAAGTCTACCTTGGGATCTTGCATCAGACAAGTAATAGCTGTTATTCCAGAAAGGGTTGTACCAAAGTACAATCAGGGTAAAACATCAAAATGCTGTAAAAAATACCAAAGGGACAGAAAAAGATGCGTGTTTATGATTTCTAAAGTAAACAGAGAGTGCTATCACCTTGTTGGATAGAGTATAAATTAAAGGTGATAAAATAAAAATCTTATGATCATAACATTCCTGTTTAAGTACAGGGCAAGTTTGCTCTATGTTTTAGTACTTCTTTACTCCATCTGTGTCAGCACTCCCTGAATGAATGAAATTTGGACACATAAATAAACATTAACTTTTTCCATATCCACCAAAATGGGATTAAAAGAAGCAGAACAAGCTTATTGTCCTCATCCAAAAAATACAACATGTTCTCTACTAAATCCTTCGCTTGCTGCCAGCATCATTCTCTACACTATCTTTATGACTGGAATAATTTTAGCAACATTTGGAAACCTGGTGGTGATTATTTCCATTGCGCATTTCAAGCAGCTGCACACACCAACAAATGTGCTGACACTCTCAATGGCTGTTGCAGACTTTCTTATTGGAGTATTTGTGATGCCTGTTAGACTGATTCAAACAATGGATAAATGCTGGGACTTGGGAGTTCAAACATGTATGGCAGGTTTATTTTGCTATGCAACTATTACTACAATTTCTGTTACACATCTTATTTTTCTTTCTATAGACAGATACTATGCTGTTTGTTACCCACTACATTATTCCACAAAAATAACAGTTAGAAAAGCCTGGGTATTTGCTGCAATCAGTTGGATTTGTGTAATTTCTTACACTGCTTTGATTTTTTATATACAGTTTACTTATCTGTTTAGTGACAAAGACATTTGTGCAGGGTTCTGTATTTATGTAACTTTTTATTTTATCATATTTTATATAGTAGATATGCTGTTTAATAGTATGCTTCCATTTTCTGTCATGCTGGTTCTCTACTCTAAGATCTTGTTTGTTGCAATTCAGCATACAAAAGCATTAAGAAATATAAGAGATGAAGCTCACACTGGGCAAAAGAAGAAGCACAAAGGATTTACAGAAAGACAAAATAAAGCTACAATCACAGTAGGAATTGTAATTGGCACATTTTTTGTATTAATCAGTCAGTTTTACATTTTGCAGTTTTTGTCAATAGTCATCAAAGTGTCTGATTTAGCTTTGTATATAGCTGAATATTTTATTTTGTTCAACTTTGCTTTGAACCCACTCATTTATGGGCTGTTTTACCCTTGGTTTAGAAAAGGATTTAAACTTATTATAACATGTAAAATATTCAAGCCAGATTCTTCCTTATTAAATTTACTTTCATAAAACCATTAAAATACCTATATTTTGCCCTCATTTTTGTTCGTTTTGTGTTTATAGTATATCCTAATTGGAACGATAAGGGCTGCTCAAAAAGACAGGATGGACAAAGCAGTACAACTTTATGCCTTGTAATTTAAGCCTAAGAAAAAAATGGAGTGACCTCCACTCAGCTGATAGTGACTGAAGTGATGGGGTGTGTAATAACTAAAGAAGTTTAACATTCATAAGCTGTGAATCTTGACAGAGGCAGCCAGTTAGATGCACTACTGAAAAAAAAAGAATAATATGTGTGCATATTACTAAAAAAGAGTTCACTGGAGAAACATAAATTCATATTCACAGTGTTGAACTATTGCTTTTTAAATAGTTTAAACCAGGATTAAGACCCATCTTCAAAAATGTAAATAAAATGATAACAGAAATCAAATCCCCCTCCAAACCCTTTGATGCATCGCTGGATACCCCAACCCCAGTATCATCAATCAAGAGTCTAAGCTTCACAGGGAACACCTTTACAAGATTATTAAGATGTATAAAGGTAAATTGCTCAATTTAATATTTAAATTTTATGCTCTGACTTAAAAGGTAATTTTTTTAATTAATTTTTTTCACCCGCAGTACTTTATGAGTTTCAGTTTGTGGTTCAAAAATTAAAAAATCAAACATTTTTTAGGGTTAAGGTATTGCAAAGTTTGGGAACCATTGTGCTAAATCAATAAATAAAGAGCTAGGTAAACTGATTTCATACATACATTAAAAGTGAAAATTTTATGAATTAAACCTTTTGTGGCTTCCCAAATGAGAACATACCTGTCTACTGTACCGAAATTTAACTTGAAAATGCATCACATTTCGCTGCAAACTGTTCACAAAACATTGATTATTTAAAAGGAATTAATTCAATTTCCACCTAGGAGCATGGGGCACCTGCTTCAACAAACAAAATGTATGGTTAGATAAAGCAAACCTGGACAAAGATAACTCAAAGTCCAAGGAGTCAAGAGAATGTGAAATAAAAATATAGTCAATATGTAATTGTAAACTATTCCAGGGCAAAAAATAAGAGAATTCTCTGGCTCAGGGATAAAGCACCATGAAAGAATATAATAAACAAAAATTAGATGCCAGTTTGCATACTTATCTAGAATCAGATTCATCACAGCATTAGCATTCGTGCAAAGCACAAGTTTGCACTCTGAATATTTCAGCAGGAAACCAACTAGATTAGGAAAAAATGAGGGGCCAAGGGGGATGTTTCTATATACAGAGACAAACACTAATTTATGACAGCTTGTGACTAATATCATACTTGTTACTGTGGATGAGCTATGTGGTAGTGTGCTTTCATTTTCTCTCATTCTGGTCCTCTATTCTAAGATGTTTATTGTTGCAATTTAGCAATATGAGGAAATCTTAATTATATAACCAAGAAGATGTTACAGCAGAACCCTGAATATATTCAATGTTAAATTATTTATTTATTTAATAAATACATTTTAAATAATTGAAATAAGGATTAAAATCCATGACATCAGGTAAATGAAGAAGATAGAAATAGGCATAGAAATAACATATTGTGTACGGAATAAATAAACTGTATAACATAAGACATTTCAAGTGCTGCTGAAGCAATAAATAAAGTGATTTCAGACATACATTCTAACTAATCTTCCTTTCCTAAGTACTTCTTCAAGCTTTTAGCTATTATTATTTATGTAATATATGTCTTTACAAACAAAGTGCCATGAAAAGAAACATGTATTAGATACTTTCAGGAGCTGCACCCAAGGTGACTGAATAATTAAAGCACCCCATGTAAAAACCTTCAAGAATCATCTGTAGTTACAAATTCACATGATGTAATCTCTGATTATTTTCAGCACCACTGGATATCATTAGAGTTGTCCAGATCCCTGAGTTTAGTTGTAAAGCATTACCCATAAGAACCATTTGCTAGTTATTTAAGTTAAATTGAATGTTTGCCTATATATTTGTGCAATTAGTTGCATTACCCATAAACCTATGTATAAAAATTGTGTTTTTTTCATTGACAGAACAATTGCATTGAATTGATTCATTGATAACCTGGAATGAGTTTGTAACCAAGAAACAAACTGCATCCTTATGGTGTTCAGTTTTCTCTGATTTATTAATAATATGATTATCCCTAAGGTGCTGTGGGACTTCTTAAATGTCACACATCTGCTTCAAGGTCTTTGGAAAAAGGTCAAAATATCATCAGTGTACTCAGGTACTGTATGTAATGTTCCGAAATGTCCTTAAAGATATTGTTTACAAATAATTGAAATGCTGCCAAGGCATTAGCCAATCCATAGGGCACAGGAATTTTTTTTATCAATTAGACTGTTGGTCTAATGAATCCATTTTCCAAAATTTCCTTTGTACATAATTTCATTGCCTCAGTTTCAGCACATAGATAATGCATAAAATTTTCTTTTAGGTAAAGGAGCATCACATAGCAAAAAAGTTATGGTTTCTTGTTTATTACGATGCGGTGGGTTGGCGCCCTGCCTGGGATTGGTTCCTGCCTTCCGTCCTGTGTTTGCTGGGATTGGCTCCAGCTGACCCCCGTGACCCTGTGTTCGGATTCAGCAGGTTGGAAAATGGATGGATGGATGGATGTTTATTACGAATGTCAGTGTATTCAAGATACTCTGGAAGGGGCAGTTTAACATGTATGATGGTACAAAACAGAAGGAGAAACTGGACGAATACATTTATTTTTACAAAACAAACTCCATGTATCTAAATTTTCTCTAGACCAATCAATCACAGGCTTGTGTTGTTTAGTAGATTGAATAATGCAAATGTGAGTGATTTTTTCACAATCTGGTGATCAGTTCAATGGGTGGACTAATAAATTCTAATGTACCAACACATTGTGCTTGCCTTCAATAGAGAATATGTGATAATTTAAATTTTAAAGGCATGTGAGGTAATTGTAGAGATTTCACTAAGGCAGAGCTGATAAAGTTTTCTGCAGCACCTGCATCAATCAATCCCATTAAATTGTACCCTTGGATTCAACCTGGAACATACAACAAATTGTTAAAAAGAGTTTGACCACAAATACTCATCACAGCAACTCTGATATAAGAGGGGAGTTCAAGATTTCCATTTTGAGATTGAAATTAATGCAAAAGCATTCCCTTGTTGATTTGTTTTCGATCCTATTTTTGTAAAAATTGATTTATTTGTATGGAATGTTGTGTTATTTTAATAAAATCAATAAAATAAAAAAGCATTCCCTTTCATGTCTTTTATTTCCCATGCTCAAGGCGCTTCACAGAGTCTTAGAAAATACAGCAGGGTATACTGTATGTAACAGTGGATACAAATGTTTTCCTGAATGAAACAATGAAACAAAGCATTAAATAGAATAAAGAACAATAAACCAGAGTAAAATACTAAATTCAATACTAAAAGAAAAACCTAACAAATAACCTAATTTGTAATATAACAGACACACAAATTATCCTGAGCACCTGGACAGAGAGGTAAACTGAAAGAAAGGGCAGAATGTTAAGTTAAAAGCCTTCCTAAATAGATGATTTTTATGTTGTTTTTTAAAAGAATGAATGGAGTCAGCTGATCTAATTATTTTTAGGTAGTCATTCCAAAGTCTGGGTGCTATGGAGCTGAAGGCCCTGTCACCCATAGAGTGCAGGTTAGTGTGAGGCACAACAAGATTACCAGAATCAGAGGACCCTAGTTGGTGAACAGGAACATAGGGATTTACAAGGTCACTGATGTAGTCTGGTGCAATGCCATTTAAAGCTTTGTAGGTTATTAATAAAATTTTATATTCAATCCTGTAAGACACAGGGAGCCAGGCTCACTATTGCTAGTTCATGTAAAGACTCGTGCAGCCAAGTTTTGAATAAACTGGAGCTGTGATATAAGATTAGAAGGGACACCTGCCAGCAGCGACTTACAATAATCGATGCGGGATGTGATAAAAGCATGGACAGGTTTCTCAGCATTAGAAAAGGAGAGGAATGAGCGAACACGGGATACGTTACAAAGGAGAAAGTAAGAAAGTTTCTTAATGTGGTTTATGTGGGTGGAATAAGAAAGGGAGGAATCAAAAATGACACCAAAATTTCTTACATCAGAAGAAGGTCTGATGAGATCACCATCAAGAGTGACTGAAAAGGAACTAATTTTCTTAAGTAGTGCTTTAGTGCCAATTTGCAGGAGTTCAGTTTTGTTGCAATTTAATTT
Source organism: Polypterus bichir lapradei (assembly GCA_026402145.1). Classification (NCBI taxonomy): domain Eukaryota; kingdom Metazoa; phylum Chordata; class Cladistia; order Polypteriformes; family Polypteridae; genus Polypterus; species Polypterus bichir. The sequence continues at coordinate 109,052,634 of JANRMT010062791.1, read as the reverse complement.
TAAAGAGTTCTGCTCCATCCAGGTTTTAATTTCACTGAGGCAATTTGTGAGCTGAAGAAACTCTGATGAAGTTGCACTTTTGACATTGAAATAGAGTTGAGTGTCATCTGCATAAAAATGATAACCTGGTCCATAACTATGAATAATATGAGTATAATATGAGTATCCATTTTATCTTTATTTTTCAGAGTTGAGCCCGTTTTCAATACAAGAATCAACAAAGCCTCATTTGAACTTAATTCTGCAGACAAAATTCTGAATGTTAAAATGATAGACTGAACAACTTCTGAGTATACCAGCACATTTAAAACCTTGTGGAATCCTTTCATTAGTAAATCAGTTGAATAACAGCTTATGTGTTTCATATCAAACATCACTGAGGCCAGTTGTAAAGGTTTATCAGTTAGTAGGGCCATTATTCATGATATTTATAGAGCATAACTGAGAGATATGTTTGAGGCTGAAGCTTAATTATGATGTGATTAAGGAAACCATAACAATCATTTTGATCCCTCACATGACATAATGTACAGTGATTGGAAGTGAGGGTTACTTTGGGCTGATGCTAATGTAACCGGTCTCCATCGCACACGCTGTTCTGCTGCGTCCTGGCCTTTGGATTCGGTTAACCCTCAAAGCTTCTGCGTTGTGATATATATGCAACATGCTGTGCAAACTGCCACGAAAAAATACTGCAAACATCCTTTAGTTCTTGATGTTTTCTCTTTTTCTATTAAAGGTCTTCAACATTAAACAGAGAACATAAAAAGTGACAATTCAAACTCTGTGATTCCTCCTCTTCTCACAGTAACACAAAGAATACTGCTCAATCTAAATTGCAATGACATACCTAACCATGCATAGCTCAATATACAAATAAAAAAAAAATAACAAGTTCTGTGATTCCTCCTATTAACAAAAGAAAACCACGTGGAAAGGCTGTTGAATGCTCACATTAACACATAACTGAAATTAATAGAAAAGCATTCAAAACATTTCAAAACAACAACTGTATACAACAAAAATCATATTACAATTACTGTCATATACAAAAAAAATTAACTCAAACAATTTAAAATAATTTAATTAATTTTACCATGTGTCCTGGGTATAATATTAAACTGCATCCGGCCCTACAAGCGGTCCTCCAACTTGCAGGGAAATCATGGGGGTTGGTGGAAGATTTAGCACTCCGGCCACCGTAAAAAAACTTCACAAAGCTCCAAGACTACAGAAAGGACTCCTTTTTGCCCTCCACAGGAGTAGCTCTGCTGCAGCCACCCATAGGAAGGTTGCTCGCATCATGAAGGGGTTGGGGGAAAGCCCTCGGAAGTCCCATTCCTGGAAGAGTCGAAACCGTTGGAGAGCCAATAGGGTCAGGTCTGTTGGGAATCGGAACTGGTGTGGTGCTGAGGCGTTAGCTGCTGCACGGCAGCACTCGGGTCCCAATTTGAGGCGGCCCATAAGGGTGTGGGCATGGAACATCTTGTTTCTCAGGCAAGATGATCATCTTCCTCTGCTGTCGGAGGAGCTGCGTTAACTCCGCATTTCAGTGGCAGTACTCTCTGAGGTGCGCAGACCAGGGACTGGCCAGATCTCTGTAGGTGGATACACCTTTTATTGGTCTGGTCGGTCTGATGGCTGTCATACTCAGGAAGTAGCTGTTGCTGTAGTGGATTGGCTTCTTCCGATGGTGTCTGATGTCACTCCTTTCAACGAGCGTATTATGGGGCTCAGATTACGGCACTCCCTGCGTGCCTTTTCTGTTGTCTCAGTGTATGCTCCGACCGCGGTGAGTGATGTCTCGGTGAGGGAGACATTTTATTCGCAGCTTTGCTTGGTAGTGGATGGTTGCCCACGAGGTGACACTCCTCTGGTCATGGGCGACTTCAATGCAGCCACTGGCACTGACATGGGTCTGGTGACCGTGGTGAAAGTGGCTCCATGTTCCTTGACTTTGCAAAAGGTCAGGGGCTGCGAATCCCTGGATCCTGTTTCAAGTGCCCTGAACCGCATTGTTGGTATTGGTACTCCAATACTGGTGGTGCGGTGAAGGAGATTGATCACATCCTTGTGGGCAGACGCTGGAGGCTCTTGCAAAACTGCAGGGTCTACAGAAGTGCCCAGTTTGTGAATTCTAACCATAGACTTGTTGATGCTACTCTTAGGAACCAGCTTAGGTCCAATAGGTTACTACCTACTAGGAAAATGAGCCTGGATTTGGCCAGACTCCAAGACCAGGCTATTTCTAATGAGTTTGCACGCAGTTTGTGTGAGGAACTTTCAGATTGGGGTATGATTGCCGATCCTAATGTGATGTGGGAGACCTTCCGTGACAAGACCCTGAAGGTTGCTGAGGGTTCTGTTGTGTTGCCGGTGTTCCCAGAAGGAGGTGTTTCATCTGAATATCATCGAGAGGAGTCGCAGCGCACAGCTCAATGGCAACTCTGGTCTCTACTGGGAACTGAGAAGGATGGCTGCGAGGGCTGTGAGGGCAGATAAAGAGGTGTTTGTTAGAGGAATCAAGTGAGCAAGTGACGCATCATCTGTGGTCTAGCAACCCACATTGTGCTTACAGAGGAATCAACGCATTACGCACATCTGAATCTGTTCCTCAGAAAGTCGCAGTCAGGGCAGATGATGGAATGGTCCTTACGGATGACACTGCAGTTTTGACCCGCTGGGCTGGCTACTTTGAGCAGTTGTTCATAGCTGATCCTCCGGCTAGGACATTGGATATCTCTGGGTCCACGGTTCTTAAGGCTGATCCTCCAATTAGCTGTGAACCACCCAATCTCACTGAGATTGCACAGGTGGTGAACCAGCTGAGTTGGGGGGAGGTAAAGGCTGCAGGGATCTGTAGTATCTGGGGTGAACATCTCCTGGCTGGTGGTAAGGCTGTCCTCCTGGCATTGCAAGCAATCTTTGCTTCCATTTGGGAGACTGGCATCATCCCAACTGCCTGGAAGATGGGACTTGTCGTCCCTATCTGGATATGGAAGGGTGATTGACTGGATTGCAGCAACTACAGGGGGATAACACTGCTCTTGATGCCGGATAAGGTCCTTGCTAGGGTTGTCCCCAATTGGATCCGTGATCACTTGCTCACCTACCAGCTACTGGAACAGTCTGGTTTTACACCTAAGAAGTCTACCATCGACCTAATCCTGGCACTGAGGGTTCTCATAGAGCGCAAACATGAATATCAGTAGAGTTTCTTTGCAGCCTTTGTTGATTTTCGCAAAGCGTTCGACTCAGTTGATTGAGCTGCCTTTTAGGCCATCCTGAGGGTTCGCGGGATCCCCTCGAGGTTCTGGATATCATGGCTGGCTTGTACACTGGTACTGTGAGTGCTGTGCAGAGTGGAGGCAAGACCTCTGCGTTTCCCAGTTGATTCTGGGGTTTGTCAGAGGTGTGTTCTTGCTCCTACTCTGTTCAATGCTTGTATGGACTGGGTTTTGGGCAAGGTCGTGGGGTCCAGCAGCTGTGGGGCATCTGTTGGTGCAGAAAGATTAACGGATCTTGACTTTGCTGACAATGGTGTGACCTTCGCGGAGTCAATGGAGGTTCTGATTGGGGCAATCAAGAGATTGAGTGAAGAGTCTGAATGTCTGGGTTTTCGAGTGTCCTGGATAAAAACCAAGATCCAGGCCTTTAATGACCTTTTGGGCACAGCCATCAGCAGTGTGTCTGTTGGCGAAGACAGTGTTGACCTTGTTGAGAGGTTTACTTACCTTGGCAGTGACATTCATGTCTCTGGTGACTCTTCCTTTGAAGTCAGTAGACGGATTGGGAGAGCATGGGGGGTCATGAGGTCACTAGAAAGGGGTGTGTGGCACTCCAGATATCTACGCAAAAAGGACGAAAGTCCAAGTCTTTAGAGTCTTGGTGCTTCCTGTCTTACTATATGATTGTGAGACATGGATGCTATCCATTGACCTGAGACGAAGACTGGACTCCTTTGGTACTGTGTCTCTCCGGGAAATTCCTTGGGTACCGTTGGTTTGACTTTGTGTCGAATGAGCGGTTGCTCACGGAGTCCCGAATGAGGTACATTACCTGCATTGAGAGGAAGCGTCAGTTACAGCACTACGGCCATGTGGGGCATTTCCCGGAGGGTGATCCTGCTCATAAGATCCTAATTGTTGGGGACCCAAGTGGCTGGACCAGGCCAAGCGGTCGTCCATGTAACACCTGGCTGCGGCAGATAGAGGGTCATTTCCGAAGGGTAAGACTGGACCGCGTGTCTGTCTGGGGGTTTGCCAGCCGGGATCCTGAGCTGTTTCAATGTGTAGTGGGTGCGGCAGCGCTCTGTACCAGTGCATGCTCCCCAACTTGACTTGACTTGAATTTTACCATACAGAGAATAACAGCATGCTTACCTCCTCTCACAGTAACAAAACGAACACTGGGAGAGGCTCACACTGATGACGTCACGTAACATAACAAACAGAGTAGGGAAATATAACAGGACCAACAGGAAAACATACAACACAAGGAATGTTATCAGGATTTGGTGAAGCTCCAAACAACTAAACTTTTTTATTTTATACACCTGTTACACTAACACCTCTACAAGTGGGGGCAACAGGATGAACTTGAGGCATAGCCACTTCTAAATGCTGGAAACTATTAGTTATTTCAATCACCATGTGCTGCAACAAAATATGGACCTCAAATCACATTTGTTTTAAACATCTTCAGTCCTACTTTAAGGTGTCTCAATTATTTATCATTACTCTTCATGCCAGGGTCACACATTTTCATGATTTGAGTTTATTTAATGATTTATACTGAAATGAATAATGGGATAAGCAAGGGATAGAAACTAAATAACTAGAAGAGAGATCATCAGATCCAAAAAGTAACCTATGTAGTCTATTGCACTGATGATGTAATTTACATAACCTCTAGGACTACTCTCTTTAACAACCACGGATGCAAAATATCTAATGTGACACACTAGCAAGGCCCAGAAGTAAACAAAAAAAAGGATAAACCATTTAGAAAAACAAATAATGGACACAAGCAAACAAAATATAATCACAAGGAAAAAAACACAAGTTTGATGAAGAAATCACAAGAACAATATTGTAGCTTAACATTTTATTCTGGAAGCTGCTGGGTGCTGAATAGTTGCTTTAGCAAGGAGAGTGGCTATGGCATATGGAAGTGAGAGTGTCACATTATTCCAACTGTTGGGCTGTACTGGAATACAAATTACTAGTGTTACATATTCAGAATACAAAAGTAATTATTTCAGGTTCTGCACAAAGTACATTTCTAAAAAAGTATTCAACAATTCGGTTACTTTGTGAAATTTAATACTGAATACATTTAAACTACTTCTAAAAAATCATGCACAGTCAGCCCTCTGTGTCTGTGGATTCAATTAACCGTATATTGAAAATATTAAAAAACAAATTACAGAAAGTTTCAGAAAGCAAAACATGAAGGTGCAAAACATGTATTTCGCTGAATCCACATGAATAAAATACTCTACTGCAGCCTCCTAGTATTTCGCTGATCCTCAATTTCAGTCCAGTACTTGTTACTTGAGCATATCATGCACTACTTTTGTTGTGTGTGTGGCTTGTTAATTTAATGTTCAAGCAATGGGAGATTGACTGTCATGCTGGAAGTAGTTGCATTGTAGATGCAAAATGGTTTGCCACACACCTCTGATTTTGTTTTTGTTTGATTATTAAGTGAGATAAACTATTTCTTGTTCTCTTAACCCATTATTTTAAAGTGTTGTTTGTTGCTTTATATTATTTGTGGTTTAATGAAAAGCAGTTAAGGAATTATTTGATGTTTTAAGCAGCAGCACTATAGATGTGGAGGAAATGTAAAATGATGTGTTACTCACTGCTGATTCTGGCTACTCTGTTTGCTTTTAAGCTCCTTGAGTCTAATTGCAGCTTTAAATGGGTAATACTGTTTAAAGGGCTTTTGAACCAGTGATCAGTGGTTGACTTCATTTGACCACATAAGACATAGTTACATGATGCAGAGTTTACACGCATCTGCACTCACCTGTCAGTGCAGAAGATGTAGGGAATTGAAGGACTGTGTAAAAGAGGGTGTTACGTGTCCACTGTTTGTTTCTGTGAAATATGACTCCCAAAAAAATTAAGTGGTCAAAGCAATCCCTCAAAGGCTAAGAAGAAGCATAAAGTACTATCTCTATACAAGAAAATAAAAATCTTACAATCTTACAAAGTGACGTGTTGCTTGATTTGATATCAAGTATACGTGAGGATGTGCATAGGTTATATGCAAATACTAATATTTCAGAGAATTATTTAATTAGCAGGTTAGTTAAGCGTAAGCATGCCAACTGAAAAATGAATAACTAGACGTTGTTTTTTATTGACAATTTTGTTTAAGTTTTTTTTTTAAAAGAACAACTCAAGAATGTAAAATGGCTTAAGTGTGCTCTGAGCTGCAGTCATTTTTGTTTTCCAGATATTCAACTTTTATTAATAAGTTCCCTGAAAGAGTTGGATTCCCATGTTTTTAATGAACAGTAAAATCAGAGCTTCTGTTTTATGACAGATTGAAGTGCACTTTCAAGTCACAATTTAATTTTAATATGTTAAACTTATACAAATTTTATGAAACAGGCTATATATATATTTCTGAAAGTTTTCAAAAGCTATTCATAAAGTATTCAGGGCAAGTTACATATTTTGAGTATTCAATAAGAATACAAATCTGAATACATTAAGAAGTGTATGATCAGTATTGATCATGATCAATAAGTGGATAGGACTGGCGAGCTTTGTTGTGCTGAATGGCCTGTTCTCATCTAGAGTGTTCTAGGGTTCTAATGTATTCAGTGTCTAAATACTTAAG
>JANRMT010062791.1:108984812-109019190 GCA_026402145.1 Polypterus bichir lapradei | reverse complement strand
CAGGCCTTTAATGACCACTTAGGCACAGCCATCAGCAGTGTGTCTGTCTGTGGAGAGAGTGTTGACCTTATCAAGAGGTTTATTACTTCGGCAGCAACATTCATGTGTCTGGTGAGTCTTCCTATGAAGTCGCTGGAAAGGGTTGTGTGGCATTCCTGATATCTATGCAAAAGGATGAAGGTCCAAGTCTTTAGAGTTCTGGAGCCTCGTGTCTTGCTATATGGTTGTATGACATGGACACTATCTAGTGACCTGAAACGAAGACTGGACTACTTTGGTACTGTGCCTCTTCAGAGAACCCTAGGGTACTGCTGGTTTGACTTTGTGTTGAATGAGCAGTTGTTCATGGAGTCACATTACCTGCATACCTGCAATTATGGTGCTATAGCCATGTGGCGCGATTCCCTGTGGGTAATCCAGCTCGCAGGAACCTCATTGTTGAGGACCTCAGTGGCTGGACTAGGTCAAGGGGATGCACACTTGACACCTGGATGCAGCAGATGGAGGATCATTTGCGGGGGGTGGGACTGGACCACGTGTCTGCCTGAGTGTTGCCAAGCAGGATCCCAAGCTATTTCGTCATGTGGTGGGTGCAACAATGCACTGTTACCAGTGCATGCTCCCCAACCTGACCTGACCTAATCTAATGTTAAATAAAGTTAATTTTTAAAACACAATTTTTTCTTTCCTTATTTTTCAAAGCTGTAATATAATCTAAGACTGAATTCTTGATATACAGTACAGGCCAAAAGTTTGGACACACCTTCTCATTCAATGTGTTTTCTTTATTTTCATGACCATTTACAGCACTCCATCACTCTCCTTCTTGGTCAAATAGCCCTGACACAGCCTGGAGGTGTGTTTGGGGTCATTGTCCTTTTGAAAAATAAATGATCGTCCAACTAACCTGACTTCTGCACAACACAACTGCTGGTCCCAACCCCATTGATAAAGCAAGAAATTCCACTAAATAACCCTGATAAGGCACACCTGTGAAGTGAAAACCATTTCAGGTGACTACCTGTTGAAGCTCATCGAGAGAATGCCAAGAGTGTGCAAAGCAGTAATCAGAACAAAGGGTGGCTATTTTGAAGAAACTAGAATATAAAACATGTTTTCAGTTATTTCACCTTTTTTTGTTAAGTACATAACTCCACATGTGTTCATTCATAGTTTTGATGCTTTCAGTCATGAAAATAAAGAAAACACATTGAATGAGAAGGTGTGTCCAAACTTTTGGCCTGTACTGTATGTGACCAATTCAGCTGAAATTATTAGAGCTGGTGATGAGTGTACAAAGCAGAACAAAACATGCTGCAAATGTGGCCAGTGAAATACTCTCAGGAAGTTTCACTGAAAGAAACTGCGTCTGACGTGCTTTGCACTCTAATAGCTGTGGTCATGTAACTTTTATGGTTGAAAGTTAAAAAAAAAAAAGTATCATTTCAGAATGTGCTTATTTTTAATGGATGTTTGTGTTTTTATATAATGATAGGCTGTCATTGGTTATGCCATGAAATGCTAATATATAACTAATAATTTTCTGAACTTTGTAGTTGCATAACTGAAGCACAAATTTATTTTACATCTTTTTTTATGCATTAAGTTTACCATTTCTTTTTTTTTGTTTTATTTGAAGCAAATAATATTCCATACAATCAAGTCTAACTTATAAAATAAAGAAAATAACATTACATACAATCAAGTTGAACATGTAAATAAGTTTGTAAGCAAATAAGAATTTTTCATCAAAATCAATTGTAAATGCAAAGTCACAACAGGTTTAATTTTTTTCTAGCTGTTGCTCTCATACATTCTTTTTCTTTAGTCACTTCTAGAAATAAATGGTCTGTATCCAATCCAAAAACCTTGTCCTCTCTCCCCTTTTATATTTTGCGAACACTAACCATTAAATGACCTACAAATGATGACACACTGCAGGACAATAATTGCACCATGATAAAAGTCAGAAGGATATCCAAGCAAGCAACAGGCACAAGTTAAGAACAATCACCAAACAGGGTGCCAGTACACCACAGGGTGAATACATACACACACAGGGGCCAAATTAGCACTCCCAAACCATCTAACCTTTATGTCCTTCGTCTCTGGGAGGAAATCAGAGCACCTGGAGGAAACCCACATGCACGCATGGAAAACTTTAAAAAGCACCACACAAAGAAACACCAAGATTTGAACCTCATTTCTGTGAGGCAGCAGCACTACCGCTGCACCTTTCTGCCACTTCTCAAATAGCATATTTACCAAAGCAGCACATTAAATCCTTCGTAAGAGCCTTTCTTAGAAAGTTAAAGTTTTGAGTTAAACTCATATTAATGTTTGCTTAATTTGAATAGAATATAAATGTCTTTCACAGTCATAACTTATGGTATAGTCTTTTCCCCCTATAAGTTAGCAAGAGATAGAACCTTCTTACTGTAACTGAGAAACAGTGTGATAATAAGCTCAGTTGTTGTTTAGAACAGGTCCCAGTAAAGAGGGACTTAAAAGACTCATTTTAAACTTAGAAATGGGATAAGCATACAATTTTCTGACCATTTTGAAATGGTTCAGAAATCTTAAGTAAATAGTAACGATTTGAGATGTAACAAGATTAAGCTTAGAACTGAACTTTTCTTAACATTAATTTTTCCTTTTTTGCTATTTTAATTTTCCATCTTTTGTGCGATCTGTTTTACTTCAAAACTTAACTAAACTTTAAAAAACGAAGATATTTTGTCTGTGGAATCAGTTCTGCGTATCAGGCTTTTGTTGAATCCCATTTTTTGAGTTGAAGCTGCTGAACTTTGGTAATTTTGGGAAAATGCAGCTACATTCCTCATTATCTACTTGCTCCCAACCAACTAATTAATTGCTAAGTGCTTCTAAAACTGATGCTTAAACTCACATCATTACATTTTTCTCAATATTTAAAAAGCTAAGATTTACAGCTGAGATTAGATCATTTCATGATGAAATGCACATGTGTAAATATTACGTTCTGAGATCACCTAAAAAAAACCATTAAGAAAAAAATCAAAATAATTATAAATACAGTATATAATAATGTACAGAGTGCAGTCTTCTTCACAGACTTAAGGCTGGATGAAGCAAGACAAGTGTGTGTAGCAGGCTGGCTCCAGAAAGCAAGTTCCATTCTACACTTATACTAGTATTAAGAAGCAATATACAGCCACACGGACATGAGTGGAAAGTAATGTAACTTTCCCAATGACACTGTGCAGAAGGTGGCAGCCAATAAGCTTTTTAATGTTGTACATATGCATAACTTTGTTAAAGTGCTAGGAAACCCAGTTTTGCACACGGAGAACATGCACACTTCACACAGACAATGGATTGTGAATTGTTTTGTTAATTCCTTTTAATCATTTTAGTGTTTATGACACAACCTGTATTGCTGAGGTTGGAGCAGGGGTGATGTGAGGCCCATAAATCTCACTATCCAAAATTCACTATTAGAACTTTAAGGTTATTTCACTACTAAAATGTTGGAAGAAACTCTTTGAGTATTGAGATACATTTCATTCAGTATATAGCTACACATTGCCATGATTTATGGTTATATAATTTATGGATTTATCTTGTACTGTGATCATGAGTACAGAAGCACATTACCAGCAATGAAAAAAAAAAGAGAAACAAATTGCACTATTTGGAAATTTTATGTGCACACTAACTTTGTTCTTTAGTGACAGGTAGTGAGAGAAAATCAGTATGCTCATCAATTGATGAGAACTGAACAGATATAGGTATACATGTAGTTTTAATCAGGTGAAAACTTACAAAGTTGAATACAAGATGTTTTAAATGTTCAGAGTGCGGGGTGCAGTGGAAAATATGCAGGTTTGATCGCTGAGTTGCTCAGGGTGTGCAATCATTTGCACATTCTTCTCATGTATTTGTGCACTGATTGGTATCAGTCAGTGTTTTTAGCTGTATCCTCTTTTAATACTGAATCCTATAAATTCAGTAATAATTTTCAAGTACTAAACTACTAAAATAATGTGTCCTGAACATTCACAAATTAGGGTGGATTAAAATAATTATACTTTGTAAAATGAAAACAGAGTGCTTCATGAGCTGAGTCTTTGCATGTAGTATGCAAATATTGGCTGCTAAGAGAACTGCAGGGGACAGGCACAGAGAAGATTCATCTGCCTATTATTGATGCCAAGCAGTATAAATAGGTCCAAGGGAAAAGGATCTGAGCTAAGAAAGGAATGGCAAGTTTGAAACTGGCATTGCTCTTTAGCTTTGGGTGTTCAGTACCATCTGCTCAGGTGCCATGTTGCCTGACATGTAAGAGCTGAATGAAGTCTGTATGATAGCAATGCAGGAAGTTTCTGCACACTGCGGTGACTTTGTAACAGGTGGTGTAATGGCTCTGAGGCTAGGGATCAGCACTGGCAATCGGAAGGTTGCCAATTCGAATCCCGTAAATGCCAAAAGGGACTCTGCTCTGTTGGGCCCTTGAACAAGACCCTTAACCTGCAATTGCTGAGCGCTTTGAGTAGTGAGAAAAACGCTATATACATTCAAAGAATTATTATTATTAACAATAAGTTAAGACAGAGTAAAGTTCACAAAAGAAAAGAATTAAGGTGAGGCATCTTTCATTGCTACAACAACGGGAGGGTTGTACATAGTTCTGGGCTACCTTCTTGTTTTCCTTGAGTGCTTTGTTAATAAAAGAAAATACATCTTTGGGAAATCTGCACAGCAAACCATGCAAATGGCCCTTCACTCTCACTCTCTCTAACACACCTGGCTTACTAGCAAGGTGGCAAACACTTTTACAGTTTTTCAAAACCCAGGAAAAGTTATGACACAAGCTCATCATCGATTCCAATGGCAACAAAAGCTGCAATAATCTACAAACAAACTGGTTATACAAAACATTCTAAAGTCCTGCATTACCCTTCAACTTTCCTGGAATTCACTTCACTTGACAAGTTCTTCAGGCCTTGATCATTTACTTGAAAACTGTCAGTTGTAAATTCTCAAGCATTCCCAATAAAGCAGGTTAAACATTTACTTATTTTTTTGATATGATATATTGTCATTTGATTAAAAATGTTTAAGCTTGGTAAAGAGGAAGGGTAAAAGGGTTAAGGGAAAAGCTCAGTCTTGTACTGAACTAAGACAAAAACAAATGATTTTAAAGGAATTTTTAATGGATTCTTCGCTGTAGTTAAGAAAAAAGGATAGATGGGTGATTCTTTAAGTGGAATTAATCCTCTTGTGAAATTTTCTCTCTGTGAAAACTGTTTGCAAATGTATCTCTACATATAGGTATCCTCAGAGATACAAAGGTTCAAGTTTTTCATTTTACACATGGTATCACTTAATACCCTTTTTTTGAATGTTGAGGCACCTTCTTCAGATTTTTGAAAATGATTGCACCGTTACTGAATGGTAGTACAGTGGTACCTCAGTATACGTCCACTTTGGAATAAGTCCAACTTGGTATACATCCTGTTTGGATGGGAAAAATTTTGCTCGGTATACGAACTTTGTTTGGAATACGACTCGCATGCTAGAACACTGCGCGCTACCCTTGTTTACCTCTTTCAGGACAAAGCCACGACTGCCCACGATTGTATTGTTCTCATCTGGGCAATACATCCACTACTGGCCCCTCTCATTGGAAGGGAAGAGAAAGAGCCCTTACTGTGGAATTTAGCAGTGTGACACACATGCTGTGGAAGAATAATTTAAGGGTAACATAGCATTCATCTTTATGAAATAGCATAAAGGGTTAAAAAATGTCGAAAACCAGATAAAGGTCAAGTGAACAACAAAATGTACACTGAAATAAAAGAATTGGTTTAGGAAAAATACTGATATGGTCAAGTAAATAAAGAATGTACCTGAAGAAAGGTTGATGTAATATGCAAAATGTACTGAAGGATGACTAAGAGATGACTAAGAAATCAGCAGATTGCCTATAAACTAGAATGGACAGTTGTTATATGCACAGAAATTTCAAGGGTGGTGGCTCATCTCAAAAGGTATAAGAAGAACCAGAATATAATATAATAGACTTTCATTTTATATAAATCATTTAGGTGTAAACCAACGAACCAACCAGAGTAAAATGTATGCACTGATTGACAACGCGTGGAAATTCAACGGTTTATAAAATGAACCTCTCTTCTTTGTTTCTCGGACCATTCTGATCATTCTGACCATTCTGTAACGGAACTACTTTTGAAGAATGCTCCCTCCAAAGCATTTGCCGAGGAATAATTAAAAGATGCAATGAACAGCTTTTCTCCTGCCTGATTACTGAATTGTCCTGTTAGAAGATGTTTCTTTCTTTAATAAGATGTTATATTTTGACCACAGTGCACATAGGTGGCAGTCAATGGGCTTAACTAAAGATAAAACACCAGGCAGGTGTTGACGAAGTGCACTAATATTTTTCTCCTTCCTCTGAAGATCACTGGAAGGAAAAACCACCTAAACCCCAACCAGGTTCCACTTCTGTCTACAAACCACGCCCTCCTACTGATCTAACTTCGGCCTGTTCCCTGTTGGACCCTCCTCTTCCTCCTCACTGCCTATAAAGCCAGCCACTTGCCTTCCCCATACAGTCCTGTCCTAGACTCAGACATTTGAGATTGCTCTATATTCATCACATCTTTTCAGACTTTGTTATTAATAAATGGGGCCAAATATTTTCCTAGAAATGTGCCACATTACCAGCTTAAACAAACATTTTTTTTCTTCCCAGCGCATCACTGTGGTTTGTGAGACTAGCGTAACATTACAGAGCTGTAGTAGCCATGTATTAGCTGACCATAAAAAGAATATTATGATCACTGCCTCCGAATATTTAACACTGATCCCTCTGTGCTTACTCTCTTGCAGCTGCGCTGCATGAATAATTTTGTATGTCAGCCAAACACATTTGTAATTAGCCACACAGTGCAGCTGCAAATCAAAACAAGATTTAAAGGAGCTCTCCCCATCCCCAAATCAGAAAACACCTGAGACCCTGTGAAACAGTAATAATAATAAAAAAATGTATTACTATTTTCAAGTGTTTCTATATTCTTGATGGAAGAAAAAAATGCAAAGCATTTACACCATAAATTGTAAACAAAAAAGACATTCCAGCTGCTTGGACCTGTGACTTCAAATGATGAAACAAGCCAGCCCCATGCCACCGCTCTGTGGCACAGCTATTGTGTGTACCAAAGATATACTCCTTCCTTTTGGCTCAGCTACCTCTGCACCATGACTGGTACAACATCCACATGACTGCTCCAATCCACCTGTCAGTCTCCCGTTCCCTTCTTCCCTAACTCATGAACAAGATCCTTAGATACTTGAACTCCTCTATTTAATGCAGCACTTCACCCACAACCTGGAAAGGGCACATCACCCTTTTCTGGCTTAGAACTATTTTTGAGGTGCGTGTCTAAGGTCACAGCTCAATGAAGCCAGTAGGACCACATCATCCTCAAAAAGCAAAGATGCAATCCTGAGGCCACCAAAATGGACACACTCCATTCCTTGATTGTGCCTAGAAATTCTGTTCATAATTTTTGACAAAGGACAGCCCTGGTGAAGTCCCACACCCACTGTGAATGAGTATGACTTACTACCAGAAAGTAGGGACAGGGACCGAATAGTTTGCTACAACTGGCGTGGTACTCTATACTCCGGAAGCACCCACACAGGACACCCTAAGGGACAGAGTCGTGTGCAGAAAACACATGTAGACTGGTTGAGCACACACCCATGAACCCTCTAGAATTCTTATGAGGGTAATAAATAGACCAGTGTTCCACGGTAAAACCTGCATTGTTCCTCTTGAACAGCTAAATCTTCCTTTCCAGAACCCTGGCATAGTCATTACCAGTGAGGCTGAGCAGTGTGATAAACATAAAGATGGAAAACACCCTTCAGTCGCCTTTCTTAAAGATATGGACCACCGCTCCAGTTTGCCAATCCAGAGGCACAGTCCCTGACATACACACTGTACAATGTTGAAGAGGCACATCAGCCAAGACAGCCCAACATCTTTCAGCGCTTTTAAGAACTCAGTGAGAATATAATCTACCCTGGATCCTTGCCACCAAGGAGTTTTTATAACTACAGTACCTCAGCAACTTCAGCTCTAGTGATTGGTGAGTCCTCCTACGAATTCCCTGTTTCTTAAAGGAAGGTGTATTAGTGGGATTTAGGAGGTACTCGAAGTGCTTCTTCCTCTGCCAATCTATTTTCCCAGGTGAGTTCAGCAGCACTCCATTGCTGCTATAAACTATATAGGCGAAGCAAAGCTACTCCTTTCTGAGTAACCTGACAGCTCACTAGAATAGCTTCAAGGTTAACTGAAAGTCATTTTCAATAAGTTCACTGAACTCCACCCATACCTGAGTTTTTGCTTCCGCAACTGCCATTACCACACTCTCCTTTGCCTGTCAGTACCTGTTAGCTGCCTCTGGAGTCCCACAGGTTAACTAAACTATTCTCCCTTCCTTCTTCAGTCTGACAGCTCCCTTTATTGCTGGCATCCACCACCAGGTTCAGGGATTTCTGCTATGACAGGCACCATCTCTGTTTAGTTGCATCAACAATGGAGTCACAGAACATTGCCCATTCAGGCTCAACGTTCCCAGCCTCCCTTGGAATACAATAGAAATCTGTCTGGAGGTATCCCAAGGCATGGCAAATTGTTTTTAGGTGAGGGACCAGAATAAGTGGGTTCATATTAACCTCTCTGAAAAGTCAAATCTAGGAAAATGGGGCCTTGCCATGCAGCCTGGTCTGGGGTGGAGAGCTTGTTAGCAAATACCTGTAGGTTGGGCCTTCAACCATGGGATCCAGCCAGGCATAACAAGAAAAAGCAACATTGGTCATTCCACCAGTGGGTCCACCACCTGCAGGAAGAGCCATAAGACTCTTGTGTATCATGGCTTGGGTGGGGGTTGAAGGCATGTGCCTTTGAGGACCAATCTCTGGCTACAGAAGCTAACTTTATAGAGATGGAAAGTTACCTCTTTGACAGGGAAGGAACCCAAGTTAGTGTGAGAGGTAGAGTGGTACCATCTAGATATATTTGGTCTCACCTCAGTGTCAGTGCTCATGTGGCAAAAACTGGGTCAGAGTATTCGGCCTTCTTGGACACCTTGTGGATGCTACCAATGGGGAATCTGCCATTCTACTAAGGGACTTTATTGCTCATGCAGGTAACGACTGTGAAACCTAGAATTATGTGATTGGGAGTGATGGCCTTCCTGATCAGAACCTGAGCAGTGCTTTGTTATTGGACTTCTGAGCTATTCACAGTTTCTCCATAATGAACAGCATGTTCAAGCATAAGGGTTATTCATAAGTGCACTTGACACCAGAAGGTCGGCTGTACCATTTAGGCAAACTAGCAATATGAACTCTGACTTAAGAACGCCTTCCAATTATATTCTTAAATATTATTTTTGCAAACTAGTGATGTTTGGTCTTAATGTCTAAACATGGTCTTCAGGAGGGGCCTGAGTTGCCTCGAAACTTGCATATTGTAATCTATTTAGTTAGCCAATAAAAGGTGTCATTTTGTTTGACTTCTCATTGCATCCATAAAAGCTAGCACTTTACAACATCCTACTACTACTTACTGCAGTGTTCACAGAAAATCACATTAAAGCCTGTGGAAGAATAAAAGAGAAAGTGGATGTAACAGTCAGCATCCTCAGTTATATGTTTTCACTTGACAGAAGAGAAATAGTCTTCACAATAGTTACATTTCTACAAGTTTCAATTCTTTGTTTGGTTTCAGGCAATGTCTGTCTGCTGCCAATAATTCAGAACTGTGGGATCTCTGATAAAACCAATAAGAACCAAAATTCACTACTCATAGTGCTTTCTTAACAGTAAGAATTATGATACACAGATGCTTTGAACATTTCAAAGCAAAAAAGGTACACTTTTTCTAAATTTAGGCAATAAAAGATATAACTTTCCTACTGAGTTGAAGGTGTATTACGATTATTCGAGCTGAGAAAGATAAGTTAACATAATAATAATGTAGTGCAGAAATCACAAGAGCAATGTAAAACTTTTTACTCTGCATATTAAATTGCCCCCCTTTCCTATTTCCTCTTGACACCACTTCTTACATTTTGTGTTTTTTTTTCCTTGTCATTATATTCTAATCTCTGTACCTGAGTCTGTCACCAACAATTCTTTAGTAGAGGAAATGGCAGTCAAATAGACTCAGCCACGCATGGCAAAGCAGGTTGTGAATTGTGATAATGGAGTGTTAATGTAA
Organism: Polypterus bichir lapradei; assembly: GCA_026402145.1. NCBI lineage: Eukaryota > Metazoa > Chordata > Cladistia > Polypteriformes > Polypteridae > Polypterus > Polypterus bichir. The sequence continues at coordinate 109,008,893 of JANRMT010062791.1, read as the reverse complement.
GGAATAATGAAAAGTCATTCAAGGGCTGCTCCTTTGTCTCATGTAGAATTAGGTTTCCTCCCACTTCACTGCCCCTCTTTGTTTTAAATTCGTTGCTGGCCTTGTGTTGTTTGAGGGGCATTCAATTCCAAAATACAAAAAGTAAAATTCAGGAAACATATTTGAAGAGTTTGTTTTGGAAACTACAACTGCAGCTTATTCTGGCAGAACTGGGTGCTAGACAGGTAGTTTATGTATTGTGATGATATTATTAATAGCAGTGGTATTACTTACAATGTCAAGGACAGGAGCAGAAGACAGTAGGGTGCAAGGAGTGTGTGTGTGTGGGGGGGTGGTCTTGGCAATGGTGTGCTGGTACATCTGGCTACAGTTTTCTGTTACATTATCTCACTTATTAATATGCATAACACCACAATATACACTATACAGTAGGATGACAAACCTAACAAAGCCACCTTGTACTGCCCCTTGAGACACTTTTTCCCACCCACAGCATGATGGTATTATGCATTACCAATCCCGAGAGTGAAAACAAAAAGAAACAAGTTAGGAAATGTATGCATGGCATAACATTCAGCAATATGAAAGTTGCAATATTTCATTTTTTTTAGTTATTTAATCTAAGTTATCACATTTTTGTTTATTAAAGGTTTTTACTAACAATAAATCGATTAAAAAATAAACGTTTAATAGAATGCAATTACATGTGTTAGCCAGCTACATTAAATATGTGCTTGTTAATACTTTACAAAGTCTTATAGTTAGTCATATAGTTATAGTGGTGGCTCAGTAGCTTTCATTGACAGCAAATTCCATTTCAAGTGATGTAAAAATGCTATGAACTGATGTGTGTTAGTGGTGAAAGTTCTGTTGCTGTTATTGAACCTTCTTAAACATAACATTTCTTAAAATATACACAACAGAGCATTATCCAATAATTACCAAAAGAAAAATAACTTCTCTTTCTATCTAAAAATATTAGTTAAAACCTAGTAGTTCATTAGGATTATATAAATAATTATGAACTTGGAGTGGAACTGATTATTGTATAACTGGAATACCAAAGGTGTCAATTATCTCTCTATTATAAAAAAAAATCAAGACGAGATGTGATCTTTGGAAGTAAGATCATTTGAAGAGTACAGGTGATGTACAGACTTTTAAACGTTTGAAGCGCTGCACGAAATGCAGATCACATGGCATGGCAGCAGCAGCCACCCAGCAGCTGATCGAGCAAAGAGGAGGTAAAAAAAACTGTTATTTGTTTCCCATTGTATCACCATTTAAGAGGGGTTTCGGAGGAGCAACCACGCATCCTTGGGGTCTTTTCAGCCCCTCTCTTCACATTGTCATGTAGCACCCTGGGGGTGTTGAAGGGTTGGCAAGCAAAGCCCCAAAGTCTTAAAGATGTTAATTCCAGTCTGAAGATACACAAAATCAAAAGCGGCTGTTCTGGAACAGATAAACCACAACCTCAGCTCAGTGTGCATCATGCTACTCTTTTATCACATGAAATCTGGAATCCTGCCCCTTTATTGCTTTTTGCAGCACATTCTACCATTTGTATACCATATCGTTGTACTTGTGGCATGCCCAGCAGCTCCGATCATCTACAGTTTCCTTTCTAAACCCATACTATGTTTAGGGAGCTGCACCTTTCCTGTGTAATTAATTTGTTCAAACACAGATTACCTGCAGTAAACTGTGATAACGTCAGTCCTTTACAATAATAATCTGCAGATAATATTTCAGTCATTTTGGTTTTATATTTGCTTTCCTCTTCCATTCATTTCCAGATACATGATTTTTTTTTGCACTTTTATAGTTAACTTGCGTAAAGCAGCAGAAGAAGAGTGCTGCTGTACAAACTGCCTATGCATGTTTACCCTTTCCTGTATCTGCAATAGGTATCTGCACAGCTGTCGAACAAGTAAAACGCAAAAATATACTGCTGTCAAAGTAAAAGTAAAACAGTAAACTTATTCATATATGACATTGTACAGAATAATTTTCTAGATACGCCAGTGCTTTTAATGGTAGATTTTGAAATTTTAAAACTTTGTATAGCACAATTTCTTTGAGATACCTTAATGAAAAGGTATCTGTTTCAACAAATTTCTTCAAAGAAGAAGATTGCTGTCACGCATGTACGTCTGTGAGGACATAAGCACTTCCACCCTGGGACAAGTGGGAACGCTGACTCTAACATTATCATCTTCTTTTTCTCCAGCAACAAGAAGGCTCTGCCCCTACCAGTCTAATCATTATAAAAAGAAGCTGTTGCCAGCATCTCATATTGACTTGACTGTCACTGAAGGCAGAGCTCCCTGTAATTAACATTGTATCTCAAGGCAAATCAGCCATTTTGTTTGGTTTCCGTAATATGGGACATTGTGCCGTCTTTTATTTGTTGTTTATTACTGAACCGGGTAACCCTGTTGGTACAGTACACTGGTTTCTCATTGGTCATGTTACAGTGCTCAGGTTGCCTCAGGTGGCCAAGGACTGCCCAAAGGCATGGAAGTATCTGAGGAAGCTGGTTATAAAGCAGCCCTGTAAGCAGTAGGAAGGCCGAGTGCAGACACTTCAGCCATGCCTCTTGGCTGCTAAACACCATTGCCAAATTTGCATGACTGCTGGTGAGCCTCGGGTGTGGACTCTGGCCTTGGGTGGCTTACAAGGCCAGGGGGTTGTGTGGCATACTGGTTACCTCTGACCAGAGGTGACAGGCAGACAAAAGGACACAGCAGCATGTGCCATCACTAAAGACCTGTGTGGCATTGCAGAAGCAGCGCTGATGACCTAAGTGTCACGGTCAAAGTATACAGTGTATATAGTGAAGAACTGAATGAATGGACCAGCATCTCGGCTGGCGTGAACCCCATCCCTGTGTCAACAAGAAGACTGGCATAAAGACTGCCATCCCAGCAGGGTTGGACATAAGACTTTAACCTGGATTAGATGCCAGTACAATGAATGGGCCGGGGAGACATTCTGTCAAGACTGCATGCTCCACTGACATCCACTAGGTGGCAGAGCTCTTGGATCAGTGCACTCATACACATGCCCACAGGGTATACTTTAAATCAGGGATCTCAAACTCCAGTCCTCCAGTTTTCATTCTAACCCTTTTCTTAATTAGTGACCTGTTTTTGCTGATAATTAACTTCTTTTGAATTAATTTTAATTGACTTGCTCTTGAAGACTCTGACCCAATAATTGTTTCTTTTTCCTTAATTAGCAGCACAACAATAATGAGGTACAAAATGAACCAAAACATGACCAGCAAACTGTGACCATCATACAATATGTGAAAATTAAAAGGGTGGAGGTCTCAGGAATGTTGATTTGCTCAGGTCCCCAAAACATTTTAAAATTGCTCATAGAAAAATAAAGAAAAAATCGACAATTTTGAAAATGTATGCTATTGCACAATGAGAGCAGCAACAAGCCATGGGATTAAAGAACGGATTTAATTAACAACAAGACTTGGAATGAAACTGGTTGAAGTTTGAGGACCTGACTTAGTTGGTCTTCTGTTGGCTCACTCGCTTCAGATTTCATTTCTATGTGAGGAACAATGATGGAATTCTAGGGAACAAATCTTAAAAAACAACTCAATTACAATTAATTCAAAGGAAGTTAATAACCAGCAAAAACATGTCACTAATCAAGGCAAGGGTTAGAATGAAAACCTGTAGCCACTGCAGCCCTCCAGGACTGGAGTTTGAGATCCCTGCTTTAAATTGTAATCCCTGCTGAGTTACAAGGGTCCCACCAGGGGGAGCTGAAGAGGAGGACTATCACTACTTCATAAGGCTTCCACCTGATCTGGTAGTGCTTTTTATGGACAATTGTCCTGTCACTGGAATTACTCTTGGGACTAGGATAAAAGAGGCCACCTCACCTCACCTCAAGCAACATTCACCTTGGGAGGTTTGGAAGATGAAAGCTAAGAGGAACATTTGTATTGTGTTAGTTGTAGAAGAAGCCTACTCAGAGGTATTGTGCTTAATAAAATAATCCTATTTTAACCTGTATGTGGTCTAGTTATATGTGTGTGTGTGTGTGTGCGTGTGTGTTTGTGTGTTTATGTGTATCCATATGTGTGCAAAATACTGCAATTTGTCATGACTCACTTCCAGTCCAGAACCTTTAACTGCTTTAAAACCTCCTTGATAGTTCTCACAATGCTCGGTTTCATCTTACCATACACTAGAATGACATCCACAAAAATTACTGTGCCTGTAGGGTCACATAAACATATGGTCATTTCTCACTGAAAATTTCCAGAAGCTGATAAGATCCCAAATGGCAACCCATTGAAACAGAATTTATGTAACTCTGGTTCAGCAGAATTCAGCAAAAACCTGAAGAGGCATTCTAGATGGAGAGCACACTCACACTTGAAATCTCAGGGGCGATGTCCTCTAATGTTGTAAATGCACACATTTTAAAGCATATGTTAGACACTTCAGATTCACACATATTCTAATGTGCCAATTCCTTTTTTACCACAAGTGCCATAGGGGCACACCATTTCAACTGTCTCTTTTAATTGATTATCCCAAGAGACTGCATTCTGTGAAACTCCTCCTCTACAATAAGCCACAGGAAAAAGGAGAGTTCTTTGTGTGGTGGCTGCATTACATTACTTTGGACAAAAAATGTTGTTTCTGGCACTACCAGCCAGTGTGTTTGTAAATGGTCACAGCAAAATATGTATTAGTGACTGCTCCCTATTATTACCACACGATGACTAGAAGTTTCAATTTACAAGATCATCAAGCCAGCCCTGTTTCCATTGTTCAAGTTTTTGGATTTGTGTGAAGCCTTATGGTGCATTAGGTAACAATTAAAAAATCCTTCCAGGGAATTATGACTTTAACCTGTTTAACTGACTTTTATTGAATTTTAGTTAACATTTTAGGTTTGATTGTTTTTAGATTAATATTTTTTTGCCATGTATCTCTGCTTGTTTCATCATGATTTTGTGTCATCTCTTGATACTTTTACTCTTCCTACTTTACTTTTAAGGTGTTTTCCTGCCCATCGAAAGTCATTTGAGATACTGGGAACCATGGAATCAATGGATGAAAAGATTCTGTCGTCAGATTGGATGGCCCAGCTCAGACTATACTGTAGAATGCCCAGGAGGTGCTGGCCAGCCAGTTGTCTTAGGTGTCTAGGATGGTGCCTGTGTCTAAATTTGTCTTTTGATTTTGTTTGTTGTAACAGACCATAGACCCTGCCAGAGACTTATTTTCTCCAGGGATACTGCTAACTAAAGTTTTTGCTTTCTTCTCCTCCTTTGTCAACCGGCCATAGTTCAAAAATGAATTAATGGGCAGATATTGTTAGATTCCATTAATGTTAAGCAGTTTAGACCTGCTTTGTCTTTCTCTGTGTTTAAACAAATCTCTGTCTTAACATATATGTATTTTGTAATTAGTCATTTATAAAGTTTTTAGTTACATTTATCTGTGAACTGGTTAGAGTGTTATGAGCCTTCACCTAGTTAAGAATGCCATAAATATAAACTGAATTGAATTCTTGTCACAATCTATCCCATGTACCACAGAATGGACTATATATATATATAGTCACAAAGTTGAGACATACTCAAGAAAAAGGTTTGGGGCAGCCACCCGTATAATCTCGTATCCCGGCTGCAAAGTCGTTCTTTTTATAAAGATACAGCACTGAAGTGCATACAACGAGTCCAAGACAAGACTGAGGGAAAAGGGAAAAGGGCAGGCTTTTAAAGGGGAAGACAGGAAGTGAGGTCATAAGGATCGGGCACGTGGTCTTCAATCATTGGATCACACCCGGGCGTGACATCAGAGGAGCCGGAGCTGGTAAGGTCTACCTCCATTGGCTCGGTCCCGAAAGTGACGTCAAGAGAGCCAGGTGGTATCTCCCGGGAATGGTCTACAGGCAAGAGAGAAAAAGAGTCAGTGCACTCTGCCACATCCCGGCATGCCTCCGAACTGTGTTCACTCAAGCCCTTTAGCTGCCTCCCATGCGCACGTGTGTGACAATATATATATATATATATATAGTAAAAGATAGCCCCAGACACAGACATACACGGACTCCAGATGTCTAAATACACATCTCTTTATTTGACACGACACACACAGTGCACAAAACCCTCAATATTACTCACAGTCCTTTTGCCTTTCTTCCCTTTTGCTGCCTCTACTTCTCCCGTCGCAAGCTTCGTCCTCTCACACTTGACTCAGACTCCCTGAATGGAGTGAAGCGGCCTCTTTTATATTGCACCCAGATGTGCTCCAGGTGCTCCCTGATGGACCTCCTGCAGCAATTCCTGGTGTGGCTGAAGTGATGCACGGGCACCCGGAAGCACTGCAGGAGCCTTTGGTTCTCCTTCTGGCAGCACTTCCTGGTGTGGCAGAGGTGCTGTCCTCCAGAGCTCCAGGATCGTCCAGGCGCCCCCTGGTGGTGGCCACAGACCCCCACAGGGTTGAGCTTCCCAGCTCCATAACCGTGGCCCTGATGGAATCGATGGGGGCTGCCCTTTTGCACCCAGGGAAATATGTTACCCCAATCCTGGTGCTTCCTTGCTCCAGGCATCCCAGTGGGGCAGGATCCCTGGTCATCTGCCACAATATATATATATATATATATATATATATATATATATATATATATTTGTCTAAGTTCCTGATAATATATTGTAAGAAAATACAAGCCAAGTCAAAAGAGATCCAACCTATATATTGTGGGGATTTGAGTAGTATTTTGAAACTGATTCATGTTCCAAAAACTAGGACTGACTAAGAGGGCACATAGTAGGAATTTATAGGTGAGAAAAACAGGAAGGGCATATTTGCAGGAAAGGAAGTGGCATGAGGTCATCAGTGGGGTGCAGAAGTAAGGTCATCAGTGGGGCAGAAGTGAGGTCAGGAACAGGTGGATATGACAGGTTTAGCTGGTCTTTTCCTCAGATGTTCTGTAAAACAAGAAGAAGAGGCATTAATACCCAGTGCCAACCCCTGATACAGCCTCTCCATGCCCCGATTTGAATACTTTGACTGCCTCCCAAGCACACGTATGTGACAACATGTATTTAATATATCAGTAGCACAGCTGTATCCTGTTATTGTGCTCAATCAATGAAGATAACTGTCTTTCCTTGAGTCACAAATTACTGCCACTCCTAAAAGTAAATTCTTGGTTCAAAAATGGCCATAAGGAAACAGATTTCTCAAGAAACATGTCAGTCTATTATTGTTTGATGCTCATGAAGGTGTGGCAATAATTGAATCCAGACATCATAAAAAGGTTTGGGGCAGCCACCCATATAATATCCCTGGTTGCAAAAGGCTTTTAAAGTAACAGAGATGTTCACCAGACTCCAACACAGAACTCATTCATTGTAAATAAGATTGCAGTTTTAAAGGCCCTTATTGGAAGTGATGCCATCAAAGGTTCCAGGACCAGAAAGTGATGTCGTCTGGACCGGAAGTGACATTATCAAGGGGCCCCGAAAAACGGAAGTGATGTCATCTGGGCCAGAAGTGGCATCTTCGGAGGCACCGGAACCTTGCAGGATTTCCTGGGAAAGGTCTGCAGGGAACTGAGAAAGACAGCCAGTGCACCCTGGCACTCCCTGGTTGGATGTGTAATTACAATTATTTAAGCCCTTCAGTTGCCTCCTGCTTGCATGTGTGTGACAAAGGTTATTCCATGCAGCAGATTACCAAGAAAATGAAAATTTCATACAAAGTTGTTTTTTTACTGTCTTAATAAACAAGACTAAACTGAATCTAACCAAGATAAAAAAAAGTGTCAGGACCAGATGCACAACTGCAAAAGAGGACAAGAATATCAGAGTGTATAGATCTATGAAACTGGCACATTGCAGGTCCTCAGTAGGTAGCTTCCTTAAATAATACAAGCCAAATATACAGTGTCATCTTCAACCAGCTTACAAATAATTCATCAATGAAAATTTATAAGTTAACCTGGCACAGTTTCTCAAAGTAGATTTGCAGGGCAAAAACAGGTACCTACCACATATGTCTAAAAAGATCAGCTCATTTCCTGGCAAACTAAGAAGTGAGACAGGAATCTTCAACAAGGCAGTACTGACTTTTTTGAGAACATGACGAATGAAATTTGGACAAATCAACAATAGCTTTCTCCATATCTACCAGTATAGGATTAAAAGAAGCAGAACAAGCTTATTGTCCTCATCCAAGAAATACAACCTGTTTTCTACACAAAGAGTCGATTGCAGTCAGCATCATTCTCTACATTGTCTTTATGATTGGAATACTTTTAGCAACATTTGGAAACCTGCTGTTGATCATTTCCATTACTCATTTCAAGCAGCTGCACACACCAACAAATGTGTTGACACTCTCGATGGCTGTTGCAGACTTTCTTATTGGAGTATTCGTGATGCCTGTTAGACTGATTCAAACAATGGATAAATGCTGGGACTTGGGAGTTCATACATGTATGGCAGTTGAATTTTGTTACACAGCTATTACTACAATTTCTGTTACACATCTTATTTTTCTTTCTTTGGACAGATACTATGCTGTTTGTTACCCACTGCATTATTCCACAAAAATAACAGTTGGAAGAGCTTTGGTATTTGCTGCAATATGTTGGATTTGTTCAATCTGTTACACTGCCCTGTATTTTTATGTTGAGTTTACCATTATATTTAGTGACAAAAACATTTGTGTAGGATTCTGTTTGTTTCTGACTAATATACTTATCATTGTAGATACACTATTTAATATTATGCTTCCATTTTCTCTTATGCTGACTTTTTATTCTAAGATTTTAATTGTTACAATTCAGCATACAAAAGCATTAATGACTGTGCAAAAGAAGAAGAAAGGACTTACAAAGAGAGAAAATAAAGCTACAATCACAATAGGAATTGTAATTGGCACATTTTTTTTATTTATTAGTCAGTTTTACATACTTGTCTTTTTAACAGCATTTATCACAGTGTCTGAGTTGGTTTTGAATATAGCTGAATATTTACTTTTGTTCAACTTTGCTTTGAACCCACTCATTTATGGACTATTTTACCCTTGGTTTAGAAAGGGATTTAGATTTATTGTAACATATAAAATATTCAAGCCAGATTCTTCCTTATTACATTTGTTTTAATGTTGCCTTATTAAATTTGCCCTTATTTTTGTTTGAAATTTACATTATATAGTAACTGGAATGACAAGAACAGATACGAGCTGCTCAAAAAAGAGAGGATGGACAGAGCAGCAGAACTTTATACATCATAGTTTAAACTTATTATATTGTAAGGAGAAAAATGGAGTGACCAACACACAGGTGATGGTGGCTGAAGACACATGGTGTTTTATAACAATAGAGATTTATGCTGTGAATCTTAACAGTGCATAGGAATCTCAAATCAGCTGAGCAACTAAAAAAACTTGAAATAACATATGTGCAAATTTGAATTAATTGCTTCAAAGTGTCATTAAAAGAAACATGCATTCTGTTATTCTGTGAAGTCTCCTACATATTTTCAAGAAACTTTCAGGAGTTTTGAAGAGCTAAAGCACCCCTTGGAAAATCCCCAAAGAAAATTGTTACAACTCCTGAATCATCTAGTTATGAATGCTAACAATTTGTTCCTTGAATGTTTTCCTCACCACTTGATATTATCAAAGTTGTGTCGGAAATAGCATTACCGACACAATTTAAGTAATGTATTAATGGGGTTTTTTGTTCATTGACAGTGCTATTGCAGTTAATATATTGTATCCCAGTTTATAGTTAATTCAATTCCTAGGTGAGATACTATGTATTCTTCCAGGATTCTGAAATATTTAAAATTCAAAACACAAAAGTGCTTTGTAGGCTACAAGAAAAAAAAGAAAAACACCGAGAGCTCAAACAAAAAAAGGAGAAGTCATTTTCTGCTCTCCATTACTCTGTCATATATACACATAATGAAACAACTTACAGAAATTCATGCAAGATTAAGAAAGGAAAATCATTACCTTTGCTGATAGATGGACATCTTAATCTGCACCTTTGGATACATGTAAGTATCCTCTGTATTGCCATTACATGTGTTACTGCTTTGCACCATTCACTTATTGAAGTGTTAATCAAAAATTACAATGAAGACATAATGAGGACTAGAAGAGAGAGTGAACATGCCCTGGATGGCACAGTCAGCATCTCAAATTGCATGTTTACACAGGACATTAATTGCTTTTACTCTTTTCTTTATGGACTTAACAGATATTTTTCATCACTACAAGTTTTATTTCTTAGTTAGGTTTAAGGCAAACAGTGTCTGTTGCCAATGACTCAGGACTATGGCATCACTGATAAAAACATTAAATACTGAACTTCACTATACACAGTGCTTCCTGAAACAGGAACAACTAAGACAGAAGGTCTGCACAGTTCCTAGTTTTTCTTTTCCTTCTCAATATATGCTGATCTCTCTCTCTCTCGATCTCTCTTTTTCTCTTTCTCTATAACTTTCTCCGAGTCTGCAGCCAGAATGCTTGAACAGATAAAATGACAGTCACTTAGACTCAGCCATGCATTAAAAAGCAGGTTTTTGGAATATTAAATTAAGAAATTATGAAGTCTGCTTCTTCCTCTTTTTTAGAATTAGGTATCTTCCCCTTTCACCGGACTTAATCCCTCCTTGTGTAAAATTTTCTCCTACCATTGTGCAGTATGAGATGTGATTAATGCCAAAACTAAACCTCAGGAAACTATTTGAAGAGTTTGCTTTGTAAACTGCAACCTCGTGCTATTCCGGCAGCACTGGGTGCAAGATGTGTAGTGTATGTCTTGTGACGCTAGTAATAATAGGCAGAGATTTTACTTATGAAGTCATGGACTCGAGTATAAGTCAGTAGGGTAAAATGTAAGGTGGTCTTGGTATTAATGTACAGTCAAGTGTAGTTTAAAAGTGTTATTCTCATTTATGTGAGTCTGTTCTTGGGTCTGTTCATAATTAACTTTCTGGTTTGCAGAGTTGACTCCATAAATAAATACATGCTTGCTATAAACTTGATATCTTTAGTTGATTTTTTAGCACAAGAACCGTACAATTTAAAAAGAGAGAAAACCCTTATTTTAGAATGTTGAGAGATGTTGGATCTGGTAAGGATTGGAAATGCAAACTTTTTAAAGTAGGGCACTGTGGGATTTGCACCATAAGATGCATTTGTTGAAGTAATATGATTGCCAGCAATCAACAATATGGGGCACAATACCCTAATGTATGTTGTTGCCAAGGAATTAATTATTTCAAGGTAAGGATGTGGATGAAAGACAAAGGGGAAATAACAGAGTGTAGGCCTTGAGTCCTCCCAAGCTGTTCAGTGGTAGCAGGTAGAGATGATAAATGATAAGTGGCTTTGTGCCTCTTAGAAATTGGTCTGTCTAATCTAATCTAAAGTTGTCAAAGACAGAGGAGTCCAAAATGCCTGTTGATACTGGGTCAAGGATACAAGTAGAGGGTTTCAATAAAAAAATCTAACTCCATTAAAAGAGCTTACTGGGGTTCTGACAGGATTAATTTGGGGGGTATGTATTATATTATATCTAATATAATTTATTTTGTGTTTTAAAAATATGGCAGAAGCCTCACAATGAATGAGCTGGGTTTAGAAAAGATTGATCAATAGCACATTCTCTAATTTATAAGTTTAGAGAAATAGGACTGTAAACGGTATTCTTATATTCAGTTACTTGTGCCTTCAATATTTCATAGTGGACAGTTAGTGTATTTTTTCTCAGTTTACACTCACTTCTTCAGTATGGTCACTTTAGATCAGACAAACTTTGGTATGATAGTGCTGGAAGATTTCTTAACAGTTTTTTCAGAGGCCACTATGTCCCTTGCAACCCTTAGCATTAAAACTTTACACCTTACTGGTTACACTGTTAGCTTTATTAAGGTAAGAACTACATTCCAATTGATTGTTTTGAATATTAGCAAACCTTAAAGCAGCAGATGAATCAAAATAGCATTATTTAACAATATGCTTCTCATTAGTTGTAGTTGTTTGGATTTCTGCATCAAATAATATGCAAAAAAGGTTAGATATACCAATATCCTGCTTCACATCTTTTAATTGAAATGAGTAAATCGAGCATGTGTCCTCCCTTTTGTATTGGCTGGCCGACATACTGACTAAGATCAAGTAGTGCAGTTAAGTTCATACATTTTCTTGCTTTCAGGTCACACTGGTTATCCACAAGAAAATTGGAAGTCTATAAACTGCCAATATGACAGATTGCTACACTTCTTAAATAACCACAACAAGATACTCAAAAGAAACAAAAGAACCAAAACTGACATCTTTACAACTTACACGACTCAAGTAAATACTTACTAAACAACAACCTGTGTTACCCTAGAGAAACGAATGAAAAAAATTGTAATAAGAAGGTTTTTCTAGAAAGTTGATTATGTTCATCTGGACATAGTAATTAGAAGGTGCTGCTTCAATTAACACTGCTGCACCATCACAGCTAAGCCACGTTTCACTTATTGTAAGAATGTCTATTGTCCAATCACTGATAAGATTGTTGGTGTAAAAAGACTTGCTGGTTAATGCTGTATTATTCAGTAAATCCATACTTAAGGTCTCAGAATAGCAGAGTTGAAATACAGCATTATGGCAGATGGAAATAGTCATTAAATCATGGTGGATTTCATCTGGAATTTCAGTTCTATCACATGCAGGAACAACTGATCTTTCTCTCTGATAGGATACCTCAGCAGTTTATTGTAGTATTTGTTCAGCTGATAGGATATATGTCTAAAGAAACCTTTATGAAGGAATTTTATTGCTGTGGAAATTACAGAGAAGTGATTTTAGGACTGAAGACAGGAAGCACATCTCTTCTCAGTGTTGTAGTAATCTGGAACAATGTGAGTCATCTAGTTGAGTCATGTAGTCATGGAGAACTAGACATTACTGCTTTTATTTTAGTGGCATCTCGGACAACAGCGACACAGGTGAATATTTGTGCAAGGTACTGCTATTTGTATTGTGACCGCTGTCGCTGCTCAGTAGCTGGTCTGCTGCATGCTGACACTCTGTTAAGACAGTATTTCAATGGGAGCTGCAATGTTTAGAACATTTAAACCTCAGCTCTCATCTAAACTTCTCTAGACTGCGTCTGTCCCAGCCAATGTTTCTCAGCTGCTGAACCCGCTCGAGGAAGAAGGCTTTGTGTTCTGTTAATCTGAAAAAGGGAGCTAAAGATGGATGTTTGCCCTCGTTGCTGCTCATATCTTGTGTGCTTCGGTACTGAAGTAAAAGCTTCTATTTTGAATGAAGCCTTAAAGCTGTTCCTGCCTGTTCAAAAATAAAGTTATTTTTCTGTGCAACTCTGCAGCTCAGGCTTGATAGTATTTTTGAATCTTTGTCATAATTCAATTACTTTCCGGAAGCTTTGATTTTTTTAAATACTGTCTGATGGTTTACATCATGCTCACCTCGATCATTGCCAAAGATTAGAATGAAGTCCATAACCAGGGCCAGATTTAGATGAAAAGAGGCCCTAGGCTATTCCACTTATGAGGCCCTTTCACCTCCCATTTTTAAGTTTGTTCAAATTGCTAACAATTTGAATGTAGGCCCCTCTTGATCTTGAGGCCCTAGGCTGAAGCCTAGTTAGCCTATAGGAAAATCCGGACCTGTCCATAACAATAACTGTGCCTCTATGTTCATATAAATGTCTGCTTTTTTCTTGCTGAAAATAGTAGGTGATGTGATCTCAAATGTCAGCCAACTAAGGTTATGAAAGTGCTTAACTTTGGTTCCGTAGAATTTGGCAAAAGCCTGATGTGGCAACCAGAGTGGAGAACACACTACCATCTGAAAGTTTAGGGGCAATGTCCTCTCACACATTAGAGCTTGATATTAGGCACTTCAAATTAACACAAATTCTGTAATGATTTTTTTTCCCTCTCCTCTCTGTTTTTGCCAGGAATTTTCTTACACTGGTTACTTCCCCAGCAACTCTAACATTAATATTTGTTTCAAAATCTGGGGGCCATCCAACTATATTCACATATGTGAATCAACATATTATGAAGATAGTAATGCCTGTGTGAATTTTAACATTGATTGACTTGCCTTGTATTGTTAGTATAATACACTATCTCACGTCAAAGTAAGTCTTTCCCATTTTACAATCCGAGTTAAAATGTATATTCACTTTCACTCATGGACGGCATGGTGGTGCAGTGGTAGCGATGCTGCCTCGCAGTAAGGATACCTGGGTTCACTTCCCGTGTCCTCCCTGCGTGGAGTTTGCATGTTCATGCATGGGGTTTCCTCCCACAGTCCAAAGGCATGCAGGTTAGGTGCACTGACAATTCTGAATGGTCCCTAGTGTGTACTTGGAGTGTGAGTGTGTGTGTGTGTGCGCCCTGTGGTGGGCTGGCACCCTGCCTGGGGTTTGTTCCTGCCTCGTGCCCTGTGCTGGCTGGGATTGGCTCCACAGACCCCCATGACCCTGTGTTAGGATATAGCGGGTTGGATAATGGCTGGCTGGCTGGCTAATTTACCGAGTACCGTGGGAGGAAATATTGATTTACTTGATAGCAATGGGCAGAAAAGACCCCAAGAGGTGTTTCTTAGCATACCATGGTGAAATGTGCCTGAGGATGGAGAGGATTTTTCATGATGGCATCGAAATTTAACACCATCCTCTTTTCCACAGTCTGTCCAGGGTTCACCCTGTGATGGAGCAGGCTTTTCTAATAGGTTTATTCAGGTATTGTGCTTCTTTTCATTGCTTAATCACCCTGGATTGGCAAGCAATCTGCACTACTTTAGCCAAAGTTAATTCTGACTTCATTTGCAGCTTTTAGAACACATTACAATCTGTGTTTCCAAAAACAACTTTATCTTTCATTTTTTACTCTTTGCTCACCTCAGACTTGCAGTGTTCATACAGCCTGTACAAATTCCTTTAAAAAGCCCTTGACTGCTTCTCCCACTTTCTTTTCCCATGTTTTCTTCAAATGTAATGACAACAGTGCTGATATTATTTGCAAGAAAAGCTTCTGTAAATGAAATTATGTGCAGTTTGTTCACATTACCTTTTTCCTATGGATATAGAAGCAAATTGTCTTACATTATTCCTTCCTCTTTGAAGGACATGAAATAATGAATCCACATTGATCACAATACTGGCTGCTTGAAGTCAAAACCCTTCAGTGCATTAAACCTGAACATTTTTATTCCTCTTTCCAGAGTTGCATGGGTGCAACTAAATTTCTGACAAGTCCTGTCTTAATAAATAATTTAATTAAAAGCCAAAATGAAGCAAACTGCATAGAAGTAGGAAGGGATAATAATAACACAGGTCCCTCATGTGAGGCAGTTACAGCTTACATAATACTCATCTCGCATTGTCTAATTGGCATGTCCAGTTCTCACTCACACATCTTTCATGATGTGTCCTTAAGCTATGTTTGTCTTCTTTTCATTTAAAGTCAATCAAAAAGTTTTTCTGTTTAACACAAAGAAAATGCTTTTACACTTTTCTAGTCATTTTACTAAAGTTTGTCTCAAATGATACGTGGGTGCTTTTCTCAACTTACAAATTCTTAACTAGACACCTACACTTCTCAACAAAATGTACTTGTAAGCCACAGCCGTGCTGACCTGAAAATCCCATTTCACAAACTCCCTAGGATTTCTTTGCATACTCAGGCAAGGCAAAAAAGCAACCATACTGTGTGACTTTTTTTAACAAGTTGTTTACACTGAATACTTCTATCATTTCATACAAGTGCAATATTCCCCAAGCATATTAATTCAGAAGCAAAGAAAGTCTTAATCCCACACTGTCGACACCAGGAATACATTTTTCTGAACCTGTTATGACTCCAAATCTTGTTTTTAAAAGAACTTATAGATCTCTTCCTTGAGAGGATTTGACTGAAATCCAAATAGTATTATATGATATCACCTACTGTTGAATTCTGCTTTGCACTTGTAATATTTCTGTTGCACTATTGTATTGTATTGAGGATTACTTGTGTTCTGTTCTGTGTATTGTATTGTATTTACCCCCTTTTTTTGACACCAAACTGCATGCCCAA
Source organism: Polypterus bichir lapradei (assembly GCA_026402145.1). Taxonomy (NCBI): domain Eukaryota; kingdom Metazoa; phylum Chordata; class Cladistia; order Polypteriformes; family Polypteridae; genus Polypterus; species Polypterus bichir. Next base: position 108,992,776 of record JANRMT010062791.1, on the reverse strand, counting down.
CCTACCTGGAAAGGGGTCTCTATTTGAACTGCCTTTCCAGAGGATTCTTCCATTTTTTTCCATACAAAGGTTTTTTGGGGAGTTTTTCCTTGTCTTCTTAGAGAGTCAAGGCTGGACAGGGCCTGTTAAATCCCATTGCGACACTCCTTGTGTGATTTTGGCAATACAAATATAAATTGTATTACATTGTATTGTATTGTATTGTATTTAGGGGGAGATATGCAGCATAGGATGTGATCAGGTCAGAAGCACTCTGCATAGGACAAGAGGGAATAGTAATAATAATAATTTTTTGCATTTATATAGCGCTTTTCTCACTACTCAAAGCGCTGAGCAATTGCAGGTTAAGGGCCTTGCTCAAGGGCCCAACAGAGCAGAGTCCCTTTTTGGCATTTACAGGATTCAAACCGGCAACCTTCCAATTGCCAGTGCTTATCTCTAGCCTCAGAGCCACCACTCTGCCCTCCACCAACAGAATAACATGAGTGGCACTGTGTGAAACGACTTGTAATAAAGTGCCATGATTGCTTTATGTAGGATAGCAGCTGTAAAACCAACAATTGCCATTCTGAGAGTGCAGTTCTTTTGCATTAGAACACTGCATAGAAAAGTGCCTGGCCTGTCTAAGGGTGTTGTTCTTTACAACAGCATGAACAGTCATGCCGTTCCCCTTTGTTTCGTTCACAGCCTTGTTAATGGAGTGACACTCTATTGCGGGTTTGGTGAGACAAGGGAGGATAACTGCATTAATATGCTAAGCACCTGGACTATGACATGGCTGCAGTTGGATGAACCACCTAGTTAGCCTGGGATTCATGTATTTCTGTTTATAAAGACATTAAAGAGGAGCATGATCCGTGAGTAATGTAATTTGCGACCCAATAAGTAACACCATACAGCAAAGTCTTTGTGTAATATGAAGTCTTTGGTAAAGTTGAACCGGATAAGTCAACAAAGTGGAAAAAGACCATTTGCAATTATCTAACCAGACAATAGGATTGATTTTTATGACCCTTCATTAAGTTTACCAATGGAGTAGTCCTTTTAGCAAACTGGGAATAAGAATCCAGGAGCCCGTTTCTGTGTCTTCTAACATATAGTTGCAAAGACCTCCCCTTTTTTATTTGAAGTTTAATGAAAACTTTACCCATAGAACGGTCTAAGTAATGAGTTTCTGACATACAGAATTTATACTTTTTTGGATTGGTTGCTAAACTAGCCATTCTCAAATTATCACCACCTACAGCAATGTCAGGTGAGTCTCCCAGTTGTTACTGAAAATGGCATTGTCATCTAGATGTGCTCTGGAATATTCATTTTGACGATGTAGAATTTCATAAGTTGGAAAGTGAGAGGTGCACCATGAAGTCTAAAGGGGAGACTAGTAAAGTCTAATAAACCACCTGGGATGGTGAAAGTAGTCTTCTTACAGCTATACCTCTCTAAAGGTACCTGCTTGTATACCTTAGTTAAATCCAATGTAAATACAGTATATACAAGGCTTGACCTAGCTTTTCCAATAATTCATTAACACGTGGCTTTATGTAGCTAGATATCTAACTATTTAAAAAAGCCGGCCGCAATCCTATCAGAAATGACACAGAACAAGAAGTCCTTTTTAATTAAGAAGTTGTGTATCACGCTCCCTTTAATATTCTTCATCTGCTATGTGAGGTTGTCTGAATGCAAATTCCAGACTAGTGTCCTTCTTTTGCAAACTCAAAAACTCTGCCTGCACCAGCCACAGCACCCTGTACGCTCTTCCACTATATTTAATTGGGTGTTGTAAAGTTTTATGTCTCCATGAACAAAGCGATTGTCCACAGGCTCCAAGCTTTTGCAACATAGCCTCTGTATGTAATGATGGTGTCTCTGACACATAATCTATTCTCTTTTGGACAAGATTGCTACTTGCAACAAATGGGGACTGCAATGGGCTGTCAGTTTGCACCTCACTATGCAAACCTATTTATGGCAAAATTGGAGGAAGATTTCATGTCAATGTGCATCGTAAAACCAATGTTGTATCTCCGTAACATAAATGACATCTTCATAATCTGGACTGCTAGAGAGAAGGACCTCCTCCATTTTTATAATGAATATAATTCTTTTCACCCTAACATAAAGCTGAAGCTGAATTACTCAAAAACAGAAGTCAGCTTCCTTGACACCACTATTCAACTGAAAGACAACACCCTTGTAACTTCTGTTTTTCACAAACCAACAGACAGACAGACCTACCTAAGAAGTGATAACTCCATTATTTTCAGCCGATCAATACGGTACAATCGTATTTGCTCAGACCCAACCGACCAGGGATCAACAACTGCAGGAGCTCAGACAAGATTTCATCAGACAAGGTTATACCCCCAAAACGACAGACACTCAAATAAGAGAGCTACTGCCATACCCAGAATCAACCTTCTGGAATATAAAGACAAAGACAACAAGAACCACATCCCCCTTGTTGTCACCTACAACCCACATCTTGAAACACTTTGAAAAATTATAAAAGAACTTCAGCCAATGCTAAACAATGACCAAACACTGAAAAATGTATTTCCTGAACCTCCCCTCCTGGCATACAGACAACCGCCAAACCTTCAGCAACTAATTGTCCGAAGCTCCTTAAATGAACTGACAGAAAATGGCACATCTCCCTGCCTACAGAAAAGATGTAAAACATGTGCCCACATATACAATACAGACTGTATAGTTATACCACACTGCCGACTTGAACATCACATAAAGGGATCATTTTCCTGCAGATCATCTAATGTGGTCCACCTAATTCTCTGCATGAAATGTCCTGACACTGCACTCTATGTGGGAGAAACTGGACAAACACTCCGCCAGAGAATGAATTTACACAGGTTCCACATTAAACATGGCAACACAGATGTTCCTGTAGCGGCCCACTTCAACAGCCATGGAGACTGTGAGAGGGACTTTAAAGTCACAGTGCTTATGGGCAACTTCAAAACACAGCAAGAGAGAAAAGAATGGGAAGTTAAACGCATGTTAAAATTTAATACATTACAGCATGGCTTGAATAGAGACAAGAGTTTTATGGCCAGGTATGAGAACTGTTTGCATCTCTCAGACTGACACAGATAACCTGTCTACAGACCCATATTGTTTTGAAAAACTCACAAACTTCAAAGGACTTTGTTGGACAGTTATCTTATCCAAAGACCATACATTGTTCTTCTCTCTCTTGTTAAATTAATCTTAGCCTGAATGAATCTATTAATTTTTTACATTTAAGATTTTTCATTTAAAGATTTACCAATGTTGTTTCTCGTCCTAGTGTGTGTAGATAAACATAGGGTACTCCAGTTTCTGTATTACATCTTGCCTGAAGAAGGGGCCTGAGTTGCCTCGAAAGCGTGCATATAGTAATCTTTGTAGTTGGCCAATAAAAGGTGTCATTTTGCTTGGCTTTTCTCTACATTCATAATGGCTAACACGGTACAACACCCTAGTACTACTATACTCACTGAGAAATTGTTTAGATTTTTTGAACGTCGCTAATATTTGCTTAATTTTTTTAGTTCTTTTTATACTCTAAATATTTGCATCATTACATGTTGTACATTGTTTTTAAGTGATTGTTTGAATAAACTTTCAATTTTTTTGATATAACATCTGCCATCATCTTTGTCATAGATGTTCTGCTTGCATTATCCATCCACCTCGGTCCCAGTCAGTCCTGATTCTATTAGGTGGTTGTCTGTCTTGGCAGGTGGCTGGCGACACTCAAGATCAAGTCATGGTGAAGCACACAGAAATTACAACCAGAATCCCACTGCGCAAGCACCTCCTGTCCTACTACACCCATACAGACACAGAAATTATCCTTCTTCAAAGACTCAGACTGAACCTCAGGGCAACACACCTTTGCCAAGTTGATCTCCATGGACTGAAATGGTAAGAGGCAGCAATGTCTTGCAATGTGGCCAAGCTATCTTCAGCGGAAGCATCTGTGGTCCAGCTAATCCACAGACTTCCCTAAAGCTAGTTGCTTTCCCTGGCACTGCTGTAGCCCCTGGGGCTTGAGCTTGAACTTGACTGACAAGAGAAGGATTCAGTACAGAAGGTTGCTCTGGGCCAAGAAGACAGCAAAACAAACCATGTTTGTCAATGAGGGAGTGCAGAGGGAAGAAACCTTGAATATATTGAGTGTGAGAGGATGAATTCGGATGATCCAGTGCCAGGGCGAGTCTGTGGTGATCTCTCTCTCTCTCTCTCGAGGTGGCCAGTGCAACCTCAAGCATCCTTGTCAGATCAGTCAGAGTCTTGACATCACTCCTGTGCATCTCTTTATGAAGATCAATGTTTATCCTGGCCAGCAATCCATCTGGAGCAACAGTCTCTATTATACGTACCTGGGTGCCACCCTGGAACCAGCACCAAGTCCTAAACCTGTCCTCTCGTAGGGCAATTAGTATCATTTTGCCAGATTGATACTTACAGCTGTAAGGGAAAAGAAAAAAAAATAAAAAGGCGTTTGAAACTGCCTGCCTGTTAAACTAAAACTCCCTAACACCATTTGTACCAGCAACTTTATATTACCAAATGAGATCATATACAGTATAACATTTAACTTTGTGCTTTGTCCTGTGATAGCAATTTACATATAAGACATCTTATTTTATAAACTACATTTTTAGACAAGCTCGGTCATCCGGGAGGAGCTCAAAGTAGAGGCTCTGCTCCTCCGCATCGAGAAGAGTCAGATGAGGTGGCTCGGGCATCTGATCAGGATGCCTCCTGGACGCCTCCCTAGTGAGGTGTTCCGGGCAGATCTAACTGGGAGGAGGCCCTAGAGAAGACCCAGGACACGCTGGAGGGACTATGACTCTGGGCTGGCCAGGGAACACTTCGGGATTCCCCCGGAAGAGCTAGAAAAAGTGGCCGAGGAGAGGAAAGTCTGGGCATATCTGCTCAAGCTGCTGCCCCCATGACCTGATTTCAGATCAGCCGAAAAGGATGGATGGATGGATAGATTTTTAAACAATACATTAATTGATTTATTATTTGGGACCCTTTAGATTTTATTTAATGACAGAGAAGTACAGTGTTGCGAGAATATAAATTTTATTGAATGCTCATTGGTGGGATTTAAATATTTACTAGCTGCTATACGTAAATGATCCTAAGTGATAACCATAGCCATAGACTGCTTTGGTGAGCCTTGCTGCTCATGTAGTGATTCTCCACCTGTTAATGTAAATAAAGGACATCTTTAAATTTCATTTAAAGTGATGACTCAAGACTTTTTTATATACTAAGCATTTTCTTAACAGTTTTGTTCTGAAACATGAGGATGTCTGCACATTTCATCTGAAATACCTGTGTTGTTCCTGGGCTCCTTGGGGATTCTCCTATTACTGAGTTGAATCACCAAGGAAGAAGCTTCTTCACTGCTGATGAGTTGACTCGGTGGGGGAGGGAGATCCTGGCTGGGCTGGCACAGTGTCAGGTCAAGCTGAATGTGTGTGGATGTTTCAGGTACTGTTGGCAAGTGTTACTTAAGAATTTATTTACGCTTTTGCAGATTTCACAGCTGTAGTCTACTGAGGTGATGTTGTCTCACCGATTCACTGTGACACACTGGACCTTGTTGGTCAGCATTAATAGTGCCAAATGGCTCCTTGCCACTTGGTATTTGGGTCTTGTTGTTTGCCGTCCATGGGAGTAACCCCTCCCTGTCTGTTTCTGTACCTAAAGTATATGACCATGGTCCTATGCCTGTATGCCAGCGCTCTGCAAAGACAATTCTTTGAACAGGCCCTTGGCACTAGTTCTTTTCGAAAGGAATTGCTGGTACTGAAAGCAGGGATTCACTGGTTAGTAGACACTATTGTCTGGTGGAGTTCCCCAGATCTGACTCTGGATTTGGCAAAAAGGCCTCAGTAGTAAGCATGTGGGAGATTTTCCACCTCTGAAAAATTGCATTAAAAAAAATATATATAATTTTTTTGTAAGAAAATTGAGAGAAAAAAGAAAAACAAATGTAATTGAAGCTGGCCAAAAACAAGGAGGGGACTCTCTATAATCTGTGCAGAAAGAAAACTAATAAGAAAAAAGAAAAGAAGACATAATTAAACTTTTTTATGGATTGCAGCTATGTCTTCTGAGTTATTGTTATGCTGATTTATCATTATAGTGAATTCAGTTATGCAGATAGTGAGAGCTGGACTTGCCAACTGCATTTAGGTGAAATAATAAAATTATTTAGAAGGTTAAAAGGTGGTAAAAAGGTACAATTTTTTCAAATCAGAAAAATGCAGATATAAGTAGATACGTTTCTGGGTAACGTGACAAAAGGTTTAACATGATTTCAAAATTTGGAAGGAAAGGTGGTATAGTGGTACAGGAAATAGCACTGCTACCTTGCAATAAGAAAATTAAAGCTTACGCTTGAATATTGTATATGTATATTGTGACAGATAGGGGGTGCTATCGCTCCCTTGAACCCCTGTCCAAAACTCCAGACACCAGGTAAAAGTCCAAAAGTAGACTATATTTATTAACAACAGTGCACAAAGCACCCTCCTCTCCACAATACTCATTAATTAATCACAATACACAATCAATAAACTCTCCACAATTCCCAGATGTGTTGCCCACCTACCACCCAGCTCATCTCCCCATCTGGGAGCTCCCACAGTCCTTTTATATTCCCTGACCCGGAAGTGTTCCCAATCCCCAGTCCATGTGATTCTTTATTACTTCTGGGTCAGATACAAAGTCCTTTTCTTCACCCCGGAAGTACGTCATTCACCTTGTCCATGTGACTCGGACGTACTTCCTGGGCGTAAGGCAAATAACCATCGTTCCTCCCTGTATATTTCTGTCAAATGTTACGTTTACTCCAATGTATTCCCTAAATAAAAAGCATACTTTTACACTGATACATTTCCGTTAAGCATTTTTGCTACGAAATAAAAAAAATTATGGTTGGAACACAGACAGCAAGCAAGCAGCGAATAAGAGGTCTTAGCTTGCAAGCATGTTGGTTAACCATGTTAATGTGCAGGTGCAAATGAGCGCCCCCAAAGCCTGAAGAGGAGTGGAGGGAGAAGGACTGGTGGCAAGAAGAGACTGAATGGTGTTGCTGTGTTGCATTGTGTTTACTGGCATTGTGGACTGGTAAAACTGTAAATAAACATGTGGAGTGTGGCAAAACCTGTCTCTGCCTGGGTTAGGGTGGCGGTACGCCCCTTAGTGGCTCACTATATATATATATATATATATATATATATATATATATATATATATATATATATATATATATGAGTGTGAATAAGACTCTATATTTCCCCTGACCCGGCATAGACTCACACTGAGGCACGTGTAAAACACACCAAAGACTTTATTTTCTTCAGGTGGAGGGCATAGTCCCAAAAGCACTCTCAGTAAAACACACAATGCACTTTCTTCTTTTCCTTCTTGGCACCACCACTCCTCCCGTGCAATCTTGTCCACCTCCAATCGACCCCTTTTATAGCCCGCCTGGAAGTGCTCCAGGTGCTTGATCATCTGTTTCCAATTGCACTTCTGGGCGGGGCTCCACAGTCATCCCTGCGGGCTCAGGGACTCATGCAGCACCCCATGGCGGCCACCCTAGTTCCCAAGAAGACTATGGAGAACTCTATTTCCCATGGAGCACTGTGGGAAACTGAGGCACCATCGTCAGCCAGGGAGGCTGCCACCAAGCGTGCTGGGGGAGGTACTGAGTAGCCCATGGTTGCTCCCCCGGAACATACGTAGAAGGGGCAGCTGGCCGGGCATGGAACCCGGCTGCCCGGCACTATATATACAGTAATCCCTCCTCCATCGCGGGGGTTGCGTTCCAGACCCCCCCGCGATAGGTGAAAATCCGCGAAGTAGAAACCATATGTTTGTATGGTTATTTTTATATATTTTAAGCCCTTATAAACTCTCCCGCACGGTTT
>JANRMT010062791.1:108939228-108956858 GCA_026402145.1 Polypterus bichir lapradei | reverse complement strand
TGGAAGGTGCTCTTGGTATTAATATACAGTCAAGTATAGTTCAAAATAATTCTTCTCATTCATAATGTTTTTGTTATTGTTTTTAAGATTATGTGAGTTGTTCTCCTCTCCTAAGCCCATAAGTAATCAGAATTACTTGCTGGTTTACAAAATCAACTCCATAAATCAATACATTTTTGGTATGAACTCACTATCTATAGTTGAGTCATTAGCACAAGAACCATACAATTAAAAAATCCTCTGGTTTAGGATGTTGAGATGGAGGATGCGGTAAGTATATAAAATGCAAAGTTTTTAAAGTAGTACAGGGTGGGATGTGCACCATAAAATCCCTTTTTAAGTTATGTTATTGTCAGTAATCAACAATAAGGGGAACAAAGCCCCATTTATATTGTTGCCCAGGAATTACTTATTTTTAAGATAAAGATGAAGATGAAAGAAAGGGAAATGACAAAGTGTATGTCAGGAGTCCTCCCAAGCTGTTAGGTGTCAGCAAGTAGACATGCTGTGTAACAAGTGGCTTTGTCCTCTAGTTCATCATTTATGGTTGACCTAAAGTTCATGTTTGCAGAGACAACCGAAATTGCTAGTGGAGATCCAAAACTTTTTAAACTGAAAAAATGAGATTTCCCAATCCTCAATAGATGTATTCCAAACTGTGCTTTTTCAGCTGAAACAGTATCACTTAAGTGTTATGAAAGTGTGTCCATCAATGGCAAAACATCATTTCCTGAGATGTTACCTAACTCTGATTGCAATTTGTTTATGTGCCATTTGGAAAAATCCATTACTATTTACCAGACTGAAATCTAAAAAAAAAAAATAAGCATAGTATGCATTTGATGTTTTATGAGACTGACTATTTTTTTCCTGCTGTATATTGCTGAGGGCTTGTACATCAATACAAAGGAAGAAACTAGTAGCTATAAAGTAAACAAACCAAATATAAAAATAGTTACAACATGTTTACTGTATTAAAGATCACATTTATTATACAGCCCAATGAAAGCTCTCCAGAAATTAATCCCTTTATATTTATCCCTTTCCTAATTCACCCTGAAAGCATACTGATACACTCACCTGCGGCCTCATTTGTAAATGATACGTTTGCACAACAATGTTGCGTACGCCTGTTTCCAAGCACACTTTGAGATGTATAAAAAGTAAACTTGATGTAAAGTCATCACAATTTCATGGCAGCCTCCCCCATTGCATATGCAAGCTTCTACTTGGTTTTAACTGGTGGCACCCAGTGTCAAAGTAGTGCTACTGTTTCAATGACAAGGAACTTAGCAAATGTATCGAAATTAATTGCATATTGTTTACAAATTTAACGCACTTTATTGTAATCATTCTGTAACAATATAATGATGCATATTGAATCTCATTGTACCATACAATGTCAATAAAGGAATTTGATTCAATTCAATAGAAGAGAGCATGTATTTACAGATGATGATGACTGGCTTCTAAGTTAATTTAGATTTTCAAGAACTATCCTCTTGGAGCTATGTGCTGTTAGAATACTAGGATGTACACTTGGTGTCATTTTTGTGATGAAATCCATTAAAGTATGCATATTACATTTTACAGACAAATTGTTAACTTCATTTAAATAATGTATATTGTTAATAATTAAACATGTAGAGGCACGGTGGTGCAGTGGTAACAATGATTGTTCCTGCCTCGCACTGTATGCTTGCTAGGACTGGTGCAACCCAGGATAGATGGATAAAATAATTAAACACGTATTACAAAGATTTTTCAATGATCCTTAAAAGTTTTGAAGAATCGGCGTTCTAAGCTTACAGGCTGGTTTTATATTTATTACAGAGTTTATATTGTGGTGATTGGTTATGTGGAGAAAGTAAATGGAAGGACAGGAATTGGGGGTTCATACATTTGACAGACATAGTACTGCTGCAATAAATTATTTCATTGAGGGTTGCGCAAGTCCCAGTAAGCATCTTGCTGGATGCAGTGACAATCCCTAGACAGGGCGCCAGCCCAACACAGACACATTACTTGCTCTTTAGATTACATTTTTTGTTGCATCTACTTTAAAGAGCTTATTTGAAAATACTTGGTTAAATTTTGCAACATGACATCCAGTGTTTTTGCACTTTAGGCCTTAACTGAATGTATTTGTTATATGTAATGAGGCTGAAGTAAGTGAGTCTGCTCCTAATTGTTTGAGTGTACGAGTGACATCACCCAGTGAAGTTAGAAGTCTTCCTTATCACGTGAACTAGCACAAGGCTGAAGTTAGCTATAGCCTTATCAACCTTTTGTCAGTTGCCATGATGCTTTCTAAATTTGTGTTTGTTGCACTGAAGCAACAGTCCTGTCAGGGAGAAACAATCTGCTTGATGCTGTGATTGGTGCTAACTTTCCATTTATTGCAAGATATAGATATGATAGTTAGTGTCTTTAATCATTACACTGAATGATTGTTTAATGTGAAGGATTAATCTTAGAAATCTTGTAGATGTTTTTTACTAGAGGGGACACAGGAACTTGTTGTATTTCCAAGCAGGGGTGTGTGCCCACTGCTGCAGCACAAAAATAATTAAAACAATTCAAATGGTAAGAATTACCAGTTACAATAAACAAAATCTGTCAATCTATACTAATAAACGGCAAAGCCCTCACTCACTCACTCACTGACTCACTGACTGACTGACTGACTGACTCATCACTAATTCTCCAACTTCCCGTGTAGGTAGAAGGCTGAAATTTGGCAGGCTTATTCCTTACAGCTTCCTTACAAAAGTTGGGCAGGTTTCATTTAGAAATTCTACGCGTAATGCTCATGGGGGCGGAGTTTCGTGTGACATCATCACGCCTCCCACGTAATCACGCAGTAGGTAGAAAACCAGGAAGAGGCCCAAAAAGCGCTGAAGAAAACATGCATTATATAATTGAGAAGGCACAATAAGAAGCGTGCGAGTGACATATACAACCATATTCATGAGTTCTGCTACTTTGGAAACAAAGCACGATGTAAACCTAAACTTTAAATTAAGTTCATAGACAGGCTGCCGCTAGCGTTTGTAATTTAGTGCCTGCCCATATAAGGCCGTCCGTCAGCGGCAATCCAATAGAAACACTGCCACGGGTAAATATTCACGGGTGAAGGACTGTGCTTATGCAGAGGAAGATGAGATGGTCAGGGTGGTGTTTGGCACAAACTCAGCAAAACTGCGAGAGAAAGTTTTAAGTGCCGGGACTTAGGTAACATTAGATACAGCCATGGACATAGCACGACATGGCACCAGCACAGCTGGGAAACTTCAATGCATGTACACCGAGTGGCTCACGTGAACTGACGCAGTGCGCAGACAAAAAGCAACAGTTCCAAAGAGCGCTGAACAAAAAACGAATTACACAATTGAAAAGGCAGCAAAAAATATGAAGCGTCTGATACATACAAGATAAGTATGTAATAAGTGCAGCTACTGCAGAAACAAAGCACACGGTGGAAAAAGTGAATGTCCCGCTAAAGGAAGACAGTGTTAAAAAAAAAACCCGTGCTTGCAGTGTGTCAGGTCTCAGATAAAGAAGAAGACGAGCTGTTTATTGATGCAGTAAGAAACAAATCTTTTTCATAGCTTCTTTAACACACTACGTCTCCGCTGCGATACGCGGGTATATATATATGTATATATATACCCCGATCTACATTAGATACAGCCATGGACATAGCACGACATGGCACCAGCACAGCTGGGAAACTTCGATGCATGTACACCGAGCGGCTCACGTGAACTGACACAGTGCACAGACAAAAAGCAACAGTTCCAAAGAGCGCTGAACAAAAACCGAATTACACAATTGAAAAGGCAGCAAAAAAATATGAAGCGTCTGATACATACAAGATAAGTATGTAACAAGTGCAGCTACTGCAGAAACAAAGCACACGGTGGAAAAAGTGAATGTCCCGCTAAAGGAAGACAGTGTTAAAAAAAAAACCCGTGCATGCAGTGTGTCACGTCTCAGATAAAGAAGAAGACGAGCTGTTTATTGATGCAGTAAGAAGCAAATCTTTTTCATAGCTTCTTTAACACACTACGTCTCCGCTGCGATACGCAGGTATATATATATGTATATATATATACCCCGATCTACATACTCGAATAATGAATACTTTATTCGCAATCAATGATTGTTTTGGTAAAGCCATACTCAGTGTATTCATTAGATGAACGGTAAAAAAGTAAGAGCGAGGGGAGGGTGACTTATTGAGGCATGCAGGCAAAACCACAATAGCACGCGGGCTCAATGTACGAAAAAATATTTCTTTTCAAGTTCTATTTAGTCCATATGTGTCAAACTCAAGGGCCACGGGCCACATCCGGCCCGGCGTGTAATTATATCCAGCCCGCGAGATCATTTTATATACTGTATTATTGTTATTAATGGCCCGGGTATATGAAGCGCTGGTAACACAATAAACTACAGATCCCATAATGCAGCGCTTCAGCTGCCTTGCCGAACACTTACCGCGTTAATCAAGTCTAGCTTGCAAGTTATTGCGAAGCTAGCCCACATGATGCTGAAGAGAAAAGTTGATTCTGAAAATAGAGCCTTTAAAAACCGATGGGAGGCTGAGTATATGTTTACTGACATTGCCGGTAAACCCGTGTGTCTCATTTGTGGAGCTAATGTGGCTGTAATTACAGAATTTAATCTAAGACGGCACTATGAGACAAAACATCAGGGTAACCTGAAAGACCTGAATGCAATGCAGAAGATACAGAAAGCAGAAGAATTAAATAAGAATCTGACACTTCAGCCGACGTTTTTACCCGTGCACAATCACAAAGTGATTTCAAGTGAAGCTACTTTTATGGGAGACACAAATGCACCAGTGCAACTTGCCCCACTTTCCCTGTTGCCAAGTAATGTTGAACCAAGTCGTCACTACGGTGTTCCCAAATACGCACTTTGCTGATAAACTGAGCGCACTGAGTTTGCACGGCGCTTTGGTGACTTTGAAGAACAAAAAAAGTCCGTCTACATGCAGCTCGAACCTTGTGCATGTTTGGTAGCACATATCTGTGTGAGAAGCTCTTCTCAGTGATAAAGACTAACAAAACAGCACACAGGAGTCGCCTCACTGATGAGCACCTGCAGTCCATCCTGAGAATCTCCACAACACAGAACCTCACACCAAACACAAACGAACTTGTGGCCAAAAAAAGATGCCAGGCATCCAGCTCTAAAATGACATATGAGCAAAGACAACTGAATGATTTGATTTGTTATTGCTGAAAGGAACAGATTTTATTTATATTTCCAGGTTTTGTTATGCAGCATGTTCATATTTGAATTTGTATAATTTTGACAGGATATATTTTTATGGAGAGCAAAATCTTTTGGGATATTTAAAATCTAAGTTTATTTTTTATATAAAATTACATAAGAGTAAAGAAATTTGAATGTTTGTTCTTTTAAAGTTTACTTTATTTCTAACTTGTATAATTTAGACAGGATATATTTTTATGGAGAGCAAAATATTATAAGTTGTTTAAGGTTTGAGTTGATTTATTCAGGAATAATATTCCTGTCTGTTTTTACCATTCCTACCAAAGATATTTCTGTCGACTAAATAAAAATTCCTTCTATTTAAAATTTAAATAGAACTTGAACAAATACGATAGTTCATAATATCCACGCAGACTTGCACGTAAGAGCGGGAGTTATCCGTTTTAACAAGCAGCGTATAGCACTGATACGAAATAGCTGTGTGTGTATATATGTAGATATGTATGTATATATATGTTTATATATGTGTGTGTGTATGTGTATATATATGTATTTGTGTATATATATGTGTGTGTATGTATGTATGTATGTATGTATGTGTGTATGTATATGTATGTGTATATATGTGGATATATATATGTATGTATATATGTGTGTGTGTATATATATATGTGTATATGTATAGATATGTATATATATATGTTTATTTGTGTGTGTGTAAATATATATATATTTTTATATATATATATATATATATATATATATATATATGACAGCAACACTCATCACTTACAACAGTGACAAAACAATTACATTGACAATCATGTTACGTTATTTTCAAAATGTTTCCTTTTCTTTTTCATTGCTTCTTTAACACACTACTTCTCCGCTGCGAAGCGCAGGTATTTTGCTAGTTAAATAATATTTTGATCTTGCATTAGTCTGCATTATACTGGTTTACAGTTGTGACTGCCAATGGTGAGTTTTAGAGATGTAAAATGATTACATTTTTACGACAGCTGTCATGAATATCTTTTTTAATAACTCATTACTAAAAACCCAAAGCACAACACACTGCATAGAAAAAGGCAGTAATAATTATGCATGTCCCCAAATAATGCTCATCTCTTGTGGGCTAAGGCACATCCATTTCTTACATAACCCATCGCTTTTCTGAACAACTGGTTTCTAGGAAATTAAACAAAACAAATATTTTCTTTTAAACTAGTCAAAGTTTAGGTATTATAAGAGCAATAACACATAGTGATTATTCTGCCCTGTCTTGCAACTGCTATTCAACAGAAACAGATTTCCATGTCAACCAGTATCACTGTAGCGTTTTGACTCTGTTGCTATTCTTCTACTCCCCCATCTTTTTAGTACTGGTGCAGTATGTGAAGTAGGATGAACAGAACCACCAACAGTTGAGGCAAGAGGTTCAGTAGCTGCCTGAAGAATACATGAAGCTCTGTCCTGACAATGACTGCTCTTGGTTACACGTGGTTGTCTGGCAACCAACTAGAAGTGTTTTGTGTTCTTTTGGATAACTGCAGCATATTCAGTCGCATAAGATATGATTAAGATTTGGGTCATTTATTCAGTATAAGTTTTCTTCCAGCACTTCTCAGTCTTAAAGGTTAAGACAAATAAACTACCAGGATAAAGTAAGGCTTGGGACATGTGTCTCTCATCAAAGAAAACCTTGAAGGCTGCATATGCTGATAGGTTATATATCTTGAGCAGTTTTTATGCAGGAATCTTATCACTGTTTGGATGTCAGCATCATTGATCTTTCATACCTTTAAACCTTGATGTTGTAACTCAGTTGATTATCATGATTGCCTTAACACATGCTCTCACATTTTCCTTGATGGATGCCTGGAAGCTTTTGTTTAATCGGTTCCTGGATAGTAAATACATAATTAGTAATTCCTGGAACTTTCTTACTGAAATAAAATTGACAGATCAAAGGACTACAGTCAGTTTTATAGGAGTTAATCAGAGGAAGCAAGGGTTTTGAAATTAGAAGCTGTTGACATCAGAGGTAATTTAACTGGATCTCAAATTGGTTAATCAACAGAAGACAATGAGTACAGATAAGATGAGAATGATCCATGGGAGTTAGTCATCAAAGGAGTTCCACAAGGGTCTGTCCTTCAACTGCTACTTTGTCTAATTTACAGTATGTTAATGGCATTGATTTTGGTGTAGTTAATAAACTTCTGAAATTTGAAAATGATACTAAAATTGGAAGGACAGCACATATAGAGGAGGCAGCAAGAATTATTCAAAAAGACTTGTTCAGTCTTCAGAACTTGGCAAACACTTGGAAAATGCAGTTTAACATAAAAAAGTGCCAAGTGCTCCACATGAGAAAAAGACACATCAATTTTAAACACAAGATAGGAGACAGAAAGCAATCCCTGAAAAAATTGAGACTGTTCTCATTATTTAAGCAATGTGCAGAAGCAATTGAAATGTTAGGTTTTATACTTGTTGATTATAAATTGAGGGGTGCTATGTTTAGGCTATTCACTTCACTAATAAGACAGCATCTGGAGTATTGTGTGTAGTTATAGGTCACCATGCTATTAAAATGACATAGCAGCACTTAAAGCTATGCAGAGGAGACCAACCAGACACATCCCAGGACTTAAGAACATGTCGTACACTGACAGGTTGAGCAGAGGAGACTGTATTAGGACATAATCCATGTCTTCTGAATTTTCCATAGAGCTGATAAAATAGCTGGAGCTGAATTCTCTTGGTTACATAGCAAATCACATACATAAGCTACACTAGAGAAAATTAAGGGAAAGTGATTTTAAGACTGAAGCCATGAAGCATATCTCTACTCAGCATTGTAGTAATCTAGAACAAATGGAGCCATCTAGTTGAGTCATGTAGTTGAAGGAGAAGCCTTGCAAAACTTTAAGAAGTATCTGGATGAGATTTTGGGACAGCATAGCTATTATTTAAATAAATGAGTTTGCTGGACTGAATAGTCTCCTCTCATGTGTCAAATTTATTAGGTTCACATGTTTGTGGCTTACTAATATGCAAAAGGTATCCATACCTTGCAATCACCATTGCACTTTATCAAAATAGTTGATCATACCTAGCATTTGCCTGAGCGCCTTTGCATTTGAAGAACTAGTAATAGCTGCGATTGCTTTCACTTTTAGTGGCATCTCTCACAACAGCAACACAAGTGAATATTTTTGCAAAGTAATGCTATTTGTATTTACTTTAATAAATATATAAATAAATTGTGCAGATATATCAAAATTGTATTTCAAAATCAACATAACAAGCATCTTGAGAGGAAGCATTGAATTGCCTGATAGCAGTGGACAGAAAAGACCCCCAGAGACTCTTCTTAATACACCATAGTGGAATGAGCCTGAGGCTAAAAGTGTTCCAACAGAGTGCCTTCCTGAAAGGATGGAGGGGATTTCTCATGATGGCATCCAATTTTTTCGACCATCCTCTTTTCAATAATAGCTTTCAGTGTGTCCAGTTTTTGCTATGTGACGGAGCAGGCTTTCCTGATAATTTTGTTCCACTTTAAAACAGTGCTGTGTGACTATTTTTTAGTGAATTGTTTACGCTGCTTGCTTCCATTGTTTTGTACTGCAGAAGCAATATATGCCCAAGCATATTAACTCAGAGGTAAAGCAATTCTCACAAGCCCACCATAGGCACCAGGAATATATATTTCTAAATCCATTATGACTGCAGCCATTCATTTATGCATACCTGCAGGTACTCCATGCACATCCATGAGACTGAACCTGCACCCACAACTACAGAAAATGACAATATACTCTATTGCTCTAATATTACAGGAATATATAGACATGTAATATTCAAATTAAAGCCTTAACAGGGTTGCTTAAGTATAGATGCTTAGCTTATTGTTGTTGTTCACTGTGGTGTACTGAGCAAACTATAAATCTTAGAAGGCTGGCTTGCAGATGGGGAAAGACAGGTATAAGTCTCCATAAAGGAGTGAAGGCTGGCTTTCAGATGGGGAAAGACAGGTATAAGTCTCCATAAAGGAGTGTTTAGAGAACGGCAGTAATTGTATACTAATGTGTTAATATAGGCTGGGTCCAGACATTACTCTACAGTTCTAAACAAAAATCATGAAATCCCAAATATTAATTTTCCACAATTGACTATATTATTACAAAATTACTAGGACTAGCTATACAAATTCTCCCGTCCCATCTCATGGTTTTTATAAACATTTTCCCCAATATCTCCAGACAAAGATTAGTAGGGCACAAGTTAAACCTGTATTTGTTATTCAGTCTAACAGCATTTCTGTTCAACTTTCTTTTGTATCTGTAGTTTGTCATGTTTCTTCTATGAGTCTTATTACTACATTCTTGGAAGTAAATCTAATTTGTATTGTTTTTGTGTTAAATTTGTCTAAAGCTCCTTGGATCCTGTTTTCACCTCTGTTACAATGCTTCTTACAGACAGTCTGTCCACTCCTTACCAGTGTCATTAGCAGGCTTTTATTTTTCAGTAAGGAACTTCTGTTAAGCTTACTGCTAAAAAAACAGCCTCAAAAAAGACAAATCTTGACCCTGTAGAGGTATGCAATTATCAGCCTATTTCCTATTTCATTCAATATTTAATTTAAATTCACTGAAAAGCAGACAACTTCCTAGTTGCCTTCATTAAACCAACTCCAATGTGGTGCAGTAGAGACTGGGACCGGGTCAGAGGCAGTCTACACAGGACAAAAGAGGACAGGACAACATGTGAGTGGCACTGGCTTTAATAATGTGCGATGAGTGCTTTACATGGTATCACAGCTGCTGAACTGACAATTGCCATTCTGATTGTATTTCTTTTGCATTAGAATGCTGTAAAGAAGAATGTTTCATCTATCTAAAGGTATGTTCCCTTAGAATTAGAATGCTGTATAAAATAGTGTTTTCCCTGTAACTAACCTGGCTAAGGGTATACCAAAGGACAGGGCACTGCATGAATGGTCACATCCTACCCATTAGCTTCATTCACAGTCTTGTTGATGGAGCAAGACTCTAAAGCAGGTTTGATGAGATAAGAGTGGATATCTGCATTAACATGCTGAGCATCCATATGACAACTAATTAAAGAGATTAAATGACTGCATTTGGTTAAACACAGAATAGTGTATTCCTGTCCTCTGTCAGTACAAAATCTTCTTTCCTTATTGGGAGAATGAGAACTGGCATGTAAGCACTATGATATTTCTGTATTTTGTGGAGGAGGAGTTCAGCCCTTGTTTGGAGACAGAGAAGACCAGCAAGTGAAGCAAAACATTATTTAAAGGCTTGGACAACAGCCAGACCCTTTGAGGCTGAGTCGGCAAAGTTCCGAAAAACCTCCCAGCGTGGGGACGAGAAATGGCAGCCTGTGTTGATCCAGATTCCCACCTGGATAAAGTCTGTCCATATGCCTCCCGTCTGTAACCGCGTTAACCGTCAGTAAATGTAAGCTAAAGTATATTTTTTCTCATGTGATTCTTCTACCGCTGTAATCACGATGGGAGGGATATCGCCTTTTCTGGTATATTACTATATTGTTTAATTACTTAATATGCCGCAATTTCAAAAGAACACATTTCCAAGAGAGCTAATGCCTCTTCAGGAAACAACAAGAGATACAGTTGGTATTTAGTGCCTAGAATAATTACACAGAATGATGACTTTTTCCGTTAGCTTAATAGGCTGTGAAAGCTTATTCTTTGTCTTTCATTTGGGAGGATGCATGTTGTTTTGTTTCTAGGCAGGGATGTGTGCTTACTGCTGCTGAGCTCTTAAAAGACTGGCATGTAGATGAAGAAAGACTGGAATAAGTTTCCATCAAGGAGCATTTAGGGAATGTCAGCAATTGCATATT
Organism: Polypterus bichir lapradei; assembly: GCA_026402145.1. NCBI lineage: Eukaryota > Metazoa > Chordata > Cladistia > Polypteriformes > Polypteridae > Polypterus > Polypterus bichir. The sequence goes on along the minus strand of JANRMT010062791.1, from coordinate 108,945,689 downwards.
AGTGTGCTAAAATAGACTGGGTCCAGCTATTACTCTACAGTTCTAAAAGAACAATCATAATATCACAATTGACTAAATGATTATGACTAATCAGTCAAATTCTCTGGTTCAGTCTCATGATTGCTATGAACATTTTCTGCAATATCTCCAGAGAAAGATTAGTAATAGTAAGGGACTTGCATTTGTTACTCAGTCTAATACCATTTCTGTTCAGCTTTCTTGTGTATCTGTAGTTTTGCATGATTCTTCTATGAGTCTTATTACTACATTCTCTGAGGCAAACCTAATTTGTGTTGTTTTTTGGGTTAAAATTCTCTACAAGCTTCTTGGATCTTATTTCCACTTCTGTTAAAACCTTTCCTGAGTCAGTTTATTCACTTTTTACCAATATTATTAGCAGCCTTTTTTCAGATAAAAGCCCCACATGTCTTACGTTTCCTGGTATAAAACCAACTTTGAAAACGCCAAATCTTGACCCTGCGGTGGTATGCAATTATCATCCTATTTCAAATCCTCCTTTTATCTACAAAGTGTTAGAGAAAGCTATTGCTTTGCAGCTGTCATTTTACTTAGACTTTTAGTTATGTCAAGTCTTTCAGGCTGGTTTTAAAGCCTTCCACAGCAGTATGATTGCACTGGTCAGGAGCATCAACGATCTTCAAATGGCAGCCAATACAGGGTCATGAGGTCTTCTTATCTGAATTGAAATGACTGCTGCTTTTGATACAGTTGGCCATGACATTTTAGTGCAATTTTGAGAGACATTGCAATGATCCATACTGTATTAGAATGGGTCACTGGATGAAAGCCAAAATGTGCCTGAAATAATTTTATAAGATTACCTTTAGTTTGAATATGTCTGTAAATGTGTAGTGATTAATGACTCAGATTGCACAATAAATTAAACCGAGCGTTTTGATTTACTTATTTAAATATGAATCAAGATTTTTTTAATGGTTACCTGGTTTTGGTTTTGGAGAGGACTAAGCAAACAGAACTTTTATTTTGGCCCTTGCAGGAACTGCAGGCGGCCTTTATTCAAATTCACAGCAAAGTTGATAAATTTCTAGTTGTCTCCATTACAGCAACTCCAATTCTTCAGTTGAAAAGAACTCATAGACATCTTCCTCAAGAGGACTTGACTATAGAGCAATGTTATTACAGTTTTGCCTTTTTATATTAGATTTTATTTCTATATTATTTTTGATCTTACTTGGAAATTCAGATTAGTTTTAGTTTTCCTTCATGTATATTTAGTTTTAATTTAGTTTTTATTTCACAAAGACATTTCTATTTTATTTTGATACTAGCTGTCCCCCGTGGTTCCGCCCACGTAGTAGTGAAACAGGATAGTGAGAAGGGCCCCACCTCGCTCCCTACTCCTGACATCACACTTCCCCCTCCCCTCAGCCTCTGTCTCTGATTAGTGCAAATATATCACTCCTGCAAGCGAACTATGATTCTTAACATGTTGAGAGAAGTTGCACAATTGGAATGTTCAAGCAAATGATAGAAGAAAAATCTAAATCCGTTAACACTAGAATTACCAGAGCCTACGAGAAACCTTATAAATCTGGCCCACCTTAAATCCTTTCGCACCTCTCTGCCAGCGTCTTTTGTCCTGTAAATCTGCTGATTAAGTCAAGCAGCAAGCAGCCTGCTATTCCATCCCCTACCGTTGCAGAATGTTCACTGAGTTCTCCCAGCTCATACCTTGTTTGATTATCTGGGAGTGAACTGCTAGAGTTTTAGAGTGAAAATAATAGATCGTTATTTGGAATACATGAAAAATTTCATGTTTGTTCCATCTCTACAGTAATCTGTGTAAACACATTGTTAAAACAGAAACTTTTCATATTTTAGTAGTAAATGTTACAAAATGTAGGTATAAACTATAGAATGTGTGAAGCCTGAAGTCCAAAGATCAAATAAACACTTTCACAAAAGGTTCAAGGATTATCCAACAGCTTCCGTGGCGTAGCAGTAACATTTGCTGACTTGTAATCAAGGGGCCACTGGTTCGATCCCCATTGCCTCCTACATTTGCCATTTTCAGTAGTGAACTGCTCTTATTGTTAATATTATACAGTACACACATAACATTTGGTTTGCGTCTGTAACAGACCGTGTACATTTATGGTACTGAACTTGTAAAAGTTACTTTTTTTTTCACTTTTATTCTCTCACTCACAATCACTATACATACTACCGCCCCAGGGATCTGACGCTGTTAGTTTTTATTTGAAACTCAGAATAACTGTAAATGTGAGTGGTGTTTTCAGGCAATGGATCTGGACAGTCTCTGATCTGGAGGGATAAAAGCTGACACACAAATGGTGCTGAATCTGCCTTCTTCGTATCTCACCGTCACTTTATTTTTTTTATTCAGTTTTATTGAGTGTTCCTGCTCACGCAGAATTAGCACCTTGTGGTGTAGGATGTCAAAAAAAAAACAAAAACACAGACGTAGGTATATATGATATTTTGGAGAAATCATTTTATGACCTGAATAGTACCAATCAGAAAACATCATCGCACTAATGCAATATTATTTGAAAACGAATAACATCAGAACGGGTGTGAATTTATGTTGGCGCTGTTACTTACAGTCAGATCAGGAGAGGTTTTAGAGTATGATCGTCATTGAGAGAATAAAACTGAAAAAAGCCTACTTTTCCAAGTACCATAAATTTATACCCAGTGTCCCATACATTTGTCTCTTCTGGCCAGGCTAAGTATGTCTGCTCACAGATTTTTGCCAATATTGATTTTAGGGTGCCATTGCACCTTTCTACAATACCTCTACTTTGGGGATGGTATTTGCAGTAATGATGTACATTTATCTGGAGCCAAGTAGTCAGCTCATTTATTACAGAATTCACAAAATGGGTACCGTTATCGGCCTGCAGTTTCTGTGGTATTCACCATCTTGGAATGATTTCTTTTATTAAAGCTTTAGCCACAGTTTTTGCATCTGCATGTTTAGAGGGAAAAGCCTCTACCCACCGGGAGAACACATCGACAATTACGAGGAAGTATCGATATCCTTTGGACGGCATTAGTTCAATGAAGTCCATTTGAAGATGCTCAAATGGACCCAGTGGTTTTGGGGTAACGAAACCACTGGGACCTGAGTTCCTTTGCCTACAGTATATTGTACCTTTGACATAGAGCACACTATCGGTAGAATTGTTCAGCATATGCAGAGAACCCTGTGGTTTCCCAATGTCTCTCGACATACTGAGTCATAACATCTTTTCCTGCGTGATCCGGGCCGTGTGCGATTTTTGCCATTCCCTGAAAAGAAGCTTTTGGGAGGAAAGGTTTGTTATTTTGCTTATGGGTCCAAACCCCATCAGAGAGGGATTCTTCTCAGGACCACTTTATCCTTTATCCTCAGTCAGTGGTGGCACTCTGTTAAGGAATAATTTGATTATCAGGATCTTTGTCATCCCTCTGTTGGAATAAAGAGACTGGTGTGTTATTATAGGCAGCCTGTTTAGCAAAGTGATCAGCCAGTTTGTTTCCCTGGCTGACTGGTTCTTGTTTCCCAGTATGGGCTTGGCATTTAACTGTTGCCAGTTTTGATGGTTCTGTTATGCTTCAAGAAGGGATTCCACTAATTTCTGATGTTGTATGGGCTTACCAGTACTGGTTTTGAATCCCCTTAATTTCCATAATGCCCCAAGATCATGGCAGACTCCAAAGGCATATCTGGAATCTTTGTAAATGGTTATGACCTTCCATTCAGACAACTGGCAACCTCGGGTGAGAGCTATTAGCTCAGCTGCTTGTGTACTTAACCTAGAAGAGATTTGATTTGCTTCAAGTACTGTAAGTGGTCTCCTTTGACCAGTGCATAACTAGTGGAGAGTGTTCCATCGTCTAATCACAAGGAACAGCCATCCACATAAAGTACTTCTCTTCTCGAGTTTCCTAGAGGTCCGGCCTGGGTTTCAGGACCTTTGTTATCTCATCATAGCAGTCATGTGGTTCCCCCTCTCCCTCAGTGGGGAGTAGGGAGGCCGGATTCAAAGTGGAGCATCTTTCAATAGTGACATTTGACAGGGTACATAGTACATTTTGATAATGTATTGCCCTTACAGTAGTGAGATGTGAGTTTCTTTGCCTGGACTAAGATGGAGTGAACAGCGTGAGGCACTTTCACCATCAGGGGACTCATAAGTCACCTGGAATAGTCCTCTCTACCTGGGCTGGTGCCAGTGTTTTCACCGTGTCCCTAATGAGAGCCCAAGTCCCAACTGGTATAGAAATTTACATTTCAGGTAATGAAGTAGTTCACCACGTTTCCCTCACTTGTTCATACACTCTTTCTGTAAGGCACTACGCAGACCTGAAAGAAAAGATGCAAGATCATCGTTGACCATGTGGAGAGTAATTTTACATAGCGGAGAGCACATTAGCATAGAGCGGCCAGTAAGAATCTCCTACGGTGAGAGTCTTATTTGACGATGAGTCCTTCCCCGCAGACCAGCCAGAGCCAAAGGCAATGCATCAGGCCAAGATAGGCCTATTTGTTCAAAGATGTTTGCCAATTTAAATTTTTAAGGTGGAATATATATGCTCCACCATCCCCCCACTCTGTGGATGATACTTACCGTAGTGGCAGACATCAATCTACAGCCACTGAGTCAGTTCTTGTAACAGAGTATTTACTTGCAATTTCTGAGGCCAACCTCAAATGTGGGATGATTTTTTTTTTAACTAGCGCTTTGGCCACTGACTTGGCATCTGTGTGCCAGCATGGGAAAGCCTCCACCCAGCATGAGAAAACATAGATGATTAGTAATTTATACCCATGAGACGGGGTTAGCTAAAAAAATGTATCTGCAGATGTTCAAAGGGCCCTCCGGTATTTGGTGCTACAGCCGGACTTACCTGCAAGCCTTTTCCTTCATGAAACCTTTGGCATAGTGTACACGTCTTACAAAACTAAATCAGCAAAGTTAGAAAAACCTCGGGCATGACAGGATTGTTGCATCTGTGCCATCATTGCGTCTTCTGGAAGGGTGGGCCAAACCATGCACAGCCTTTGCAATACCTAGAAAGAAGCTTTTGGGAAAAAAGGATGTTTAGTTAAGGGATGGATCCAAATTCATTTTGGATCTTTTTCTTATCTCTCTTTCTGCCATGTCTTTATCTCCTTTCCCATTGCTACAGTTTGTAGAGATAAAACTGCACCCTCAGGTGACTCTTGTTCCTCCTTCTGCTATAGAAATAGAGCAGTTAGTCCTGAAGTAGGATCCCAGGTGGCTTTATTTGCCCACATGTCCGCTTGCGCATTTCCCTCACTCACTCACTGGATTCGTTTTCCTCTTGTGAGCTTGACACTTCACTATCGCAAGTGCACCTGTCAAATGAGGTGTTCTTGTCTGTACTAAGATGGAATGTACAGCATGTGGTACCTTAACAGTTAATAGACTCATGAGAACAACATCTGAGCATGCTAATATGGACTCTGTTATTGCAGCAGCTGCTTTCAAACAGGCCGGGATTGTAGCAGCCACTGGATCCAGTTTTATTTAAATACTAGCAAAATACCCGCGCTTCGCAGCGGAGAAGTAGTGTGTTAAAGAAGCAATGAAAAAGAAAAGGAAACATTTTGAAAATAACGTAACATGATTGTCAATGTAATTGTTTTGTCACTGTTGTGAGTGATGAGTGTTGCTGTCATATATATATATATACAGTAATCCCTCCTCCATCGCGGGGGTTGCGTTCCAGACCCCCCCGCGATAGGTGAAAATCCGCGAAGTAGAAACCATATGTTTGTATGGTTATTTTTATATATTTTAAGCCCTTATAAACTCTCCCACACTGTTAACATTATTAGAGCCCTCTAGACATGAAATAACACCCTTTAGTCAAAAGTTTAAACTGTGCTCCATGACAAGACAGAGATGACAGTTCTTTCTCACAATTAAAAGAATGCAAATATATCTTTTCTTCAAATGAGTCTGCATCAGGAGCAGAGAATTTAAGAGAGAGAGCGCGCGCTCGCAAAGAAAAGCAAACAATCAAAAAATCAATACGTGTGCTTTTAAGTAAAGCGGCACTTTTCAGAGGAGCGTCAGTATCTTCTAAGCAAACAGCCTATGTTAAAATAGCCCCTCTGCTCAAATCTCCTCGTCAGGCGCAGAGAACGTCAGAGAGAGAGCGCGAGATTAAAGCAAAAAATCAATACGTGTGCTTTTGTGCTTTTAAATATGCCGAGATAAAGCGGCATTTTTTAGAGGAGCGTCAGTATCTTTTAAGCAAACAGCTTCTGTGCAAACAGCACCTCTGCTCATACTCCCTCGTCAGGCGCAGATAATGTCAGAGAGGGTGAGATAGAGGCAGAGACAAGCAAACAAACACCACGCGGGATGCATATCTTATAGCATTCAGGAGTTTTCCGATATCACATATGTTACAGCCATTACGATAGACAGGTCACCAGC